>SZWC01000981.1:216669-267994 GCA_023375785.1 Penium margaritaceum
ATGTACGCCATGGTAGGGACTCGTCCGGACATCTGCTATGCTGTGGGACAAGTGAGCAGATTCGTGGCCAACCCTGGGCCACAACATTGGCAGGCAGTCAAGCGCATCTTGCGCTACCTGCAGAAGACACGTCACATGGGCCTCGTCCTTGGAGGCCAAGAAGGAACGGACCCCCTTTGTCTGAAATGCTACACCGACGCTGACTGGGGAGGAAATCTCGACGACAGGAAATCCACCTCTGGATACGTGTATATCTTGAATGGCGCTGCCATCTCATGGGCCAGCAGGAAGCAGGATTGTGTTTCCGTGTCCACGGCTGGGGCAGAGTACGTTGCTTTGTCTGAGGTGTGCAAGGAGACTCAATGGCTCTGCAGCCTGCTTGGCAAAATGACAGTGCCACAGAAAGACGCCACGATCGTACACGTGGACAACATGAGCACCATCTCGATGGCTGAAGACGAGATCATCTCCCGGCGAACGAAGCACATCGACATACGTTACCACTACTCACGTGACCTGGTCATGAAGAACGTGGTGGACTTGCAACACTACGGAACAAAGAGCATGCTTGCTGACTGCATGACCAAGCCGCTGGACAGCGACTTGCATTATGCAGGCATTCGTGGATTTGGCATGAGGAGTGCGGCAGAGGAAGGGTGAGCTCCAAGGCATTGATGGAGCCGAGCAAGGGACAGATGGACAGAGGTGNTGTTGAAATAGTGTGCACCTTGTCCACTGCCTAGCTGGCTAGCTACACATACAGACAAGGCATGCACTGCTCTATGGAGTATGTCCCCTTGGTCTGTTCTGAGATGGTCCAGGAATGCACTGCCCATAATGGGTATGTCCCCTGTGGCTCATCATAGGAACCATACCTTTTTGGCTTGGTTGATTAGGCACCGGAGTCTCAAACCAGAGGTCGCGGGTTCAAACCCCGCGACGGCCGTAATTTTCTTTGTGGCCAAAACTGGGACAGGAAGCTTCTAGGAAGCTTACTAGAGCCTGCCTTGAGGATGACACTTGGCGGTCTAAGGACGCGCCAAGTAGGAATGTAGGACGAGGTTGGATCCAATGGAGCCACTACAAGCAGAAGCTTTAGCAAAGCTCTACAAGTATAAAAGCTTATACCTTGCATGCATCCATTTACAGTTCTTGCCTTTGAGACTCCTCACAGAGTGTCCAACCAAAGGTAGACACTAAAGACCAACATGCGGACTTCGTGAGGTTGCAAACCAAACGAACCTAAAGTGTGGATCCCTCGTTCGAGGGTGATATGTTATCTTGGTTGCAATACCAAGAGCGGTTGGCGGCCTCCCATGTCGGGACCCGTTTTCTAGACCGTTGCTATCCGGCGCATTGACAGCATGCAGCAAAGAGGTGGAGGAGAAAGCCGAGATGAGGTTGCTGCCAATAAAGCTGGAGCAAGACTGACATAATGGATGGAGGAGAGCAAGAAGGTGAGGGCGCTACAAGAGGCAGAGGCTACGTTGGGATAGGAACCATGCCACTCAAGCACTTAATCCAGCAGGAGTGACAGAGGGTGAGGAGCGAGAATGCAAGATCTGTACAAAAAAAAGGGTAGAGGACTACAATGCAGGACTGAGCCCTGTAGAACCCTGTACAAAGGCGGCAGTATAGAGCGACTCAAGTGTTGTTGTTAGCTGTTGGTGGTGGAAGAGGCCAAATGTTGCCGCATGTGTTTATTTGGATGCAAGGCTCTGTCATAGCAATGAGTCCTGCAAAGGCTTGAGAAGCGGATAAGACGATGTTGCTGTTGTTAAATGTTGATGAAGCTAAAGGAGGCAAGCAAGTGAGTTGAGGACAGGAGGAAATGAACCGCCATGTGTGGGTGAATGGACGTAGGGAGGCACGCAGTCCTCTAGTCAGCATTGCTGTTGGGGAAACACATCAGAGCTTTTGGATATGAGATATACGGTGGCAAAAGTAGTGACAGATGGCGGGTGAGGAGGTGCTGACATCACAGGGTAGCAATGAGGGCGGCAAAGCGATGACTTCGTCAGCAAACACGAGGGCAATGTTGCCTGATGCTCTGATACCATGTCAGAAAAATGGAGTGAGCTGAGCGAGTGAGAGCAGAAGCATGCAGAAATAGAGGACAATACACAAGCAGTGAAACATGAAGAAAGGAGAGAGTTTAGTGAGAAGATTAGGAGCTAGTCAACAGGTGAAAAGAAGGTAGTTAGAGATGAAGGTAGAAGTTGGAGTAAAAATTAGATGAGAGCACGTTGAGAGAATGTAGATGAGAGAGAGAGAGAGAGAGAGAGAGAGAGAGAGAGAGAGTAGGCCTTGATGTGCTGAATAGAGCTGGGCAGAGGAGCAAGAGTGACAGAGCAAAGGGATGCGAGACACTGGACTGGGATTGGAGGACAAGGAAGGAGTCAGAGAAGAACGGGCAGAGCAGAGACACAGCAGCAAAGCCATGAAACCAAAGGCAAACAGGATGAATATAACTTTTCTGGGTGATCTCAAGGGAATGAACATCCTCAGTACATACAAGAAATAATTGGAAAAGCTACCGGACAATGGATTCTATGCTAGCCAAACACGTGGTTGTGTTTATTTGGGACGGCTTGGATCTGATGCAAATTTTGTGCAAGAGTGAGTCATTCCATCCGTCGCTTCTCCAGGGAGATAGGCCTCTAGTGAGACCTTGATATTCTAAGTTAATAATCCAGGATATGAGGTTTCACCTTGTCGTAGTCTTTTCTTCTGAAAATCTCCCAGGCTTCAACAAGGTGTGAAGTAGGTGAGTTATTCTTTAGGTGATGTTTGCCTATCACAATCATTGGTCTTTACTACACAACATTCTCTTTTGCAACTCTGGATCCGTATGGTCCCCACAAGTTGGACGACTTCTAGGGGAAGAGGACGTGGTGCAGTTGGTGTAGGCAGAGGACACAAGCCTGCAGCAAGTTGGTCGAAGTTTTGCACAAGTTTCTAGGGTGTGCATGGACAAATGGGTAAATGACAGGATCATGGATGTGACAGAGTCTGGCTAATTTCCTGTTCCGTTCTAGGACTTGTTGTTGATGTGGTGCTGCTGGCAAGGGGATGAAGCACCACAGTAATGGATTCTACTTGACTGCACATGGAGGTTAACATAGCAAGGACTTCCCTTGACCACTCAAAATTGTTGGTGTATCCTATACCATAGGGGATGAGAGTATACAGGCAAAACAGCATATCTTCAGGGAAGATGGTGAAGTTGAGTAGCCCCAGGGTATCAACAAGGGAATTGATGAAGGTGTCTTGGTACTGTCTTGGAGGATACTTGAAAAGAGGGGCGCTCATGGCGGTGATGAGTGTAAAGATGAGATGAATTGGAGGACGTTGTAACAACGTCCATGCAAAGAGAGAGATCTCTGCTAAAGCTGATCCTCTTTGTCCGTTGAGGATAGAAGGGAGTTGATAGCTAGTCTCAGATTTCTCTTACAGGAGTGACCGCTTGTGTCCCCATTGGCTCGGAATGGAAGCAGGAAGACGAGTGTTGTCCGATGTCCTGAGTTTCAATCTTTCTGACTCTCTTTTCCCAATGGGAAGATATGAGAGAAGAGGGTGAGAGTAAGGATGTAGGTTGGAACTGGGTTGAGAGGTGCATGTGTAGGAGATGTTTTTATGAAAGATTAACATGAGAACCGGGAGAATTGAGATGCCAAGTGGGAAAGATGATGGTGAAGGATTTGATGATGAGGAGGATGTCTGGGCGTAGGGACGAACCTTGTGCAGTGATGATGAATTGGCGTGGTGCGGGTCACCGCGAGATTGGCGGTTTGACCAAGCATATCATCTTGCCAAGCAAAGGAGGGTGATGGCAGATAGGCGGTGGAAGACAATAGATGAATTCATCATCATTGTCTCACCTGCTTCTCAAACCTCGGCAGCACTCATTGCTGTGACAGAGTCCTGCATCCAAACAAATGCACGCGGCAACGTCCGGCCTCTTCAGCCACCAACAGCTGAAAGCAGCACTCGAGTCGCTCTCTTTCACCACATTCAACAAAGTTTTTTGTCGCATTCTGCCCTCTACTCCTGTCACCGTTCATTGCATTCCTCTATCCTTTTTCTCTGCAGATCACACATTCCTGCTCCTCTAACTCCGTCCCTCCTACCTGATTAAGTGACCGAATGGCACAGCACCCTTACCCTTTCATTCTCCTCCAGCCACCGCATCATGCTCCTCCTCCATTGGCATCAACTTCATCTCAGCTGTCCCTTCCACCTCTTGCTACATCATCTGCTCAAGCCACTCTATAGCACGGTCCTTCTTCTCTGGAGTACCTCCGCCCCCTCTTTCTCCACAGAAGCCTCCTCCTTTTGCAACATTGTCATATTTCTCATCAGCCTCATCTGTTGCATTAAATCCATCTGCTTCATCTGCTCCTTCACCGGAATCATTTTGTCATTAACTGTCATCTTCTTCATCATCATCAGCATCAACTGTTTTTCCTTCATCCTTAGCTGCCTCCTCCTCATCATGCTGAGCTCGTCTTCACCTTCCTCCATCCCCTAGTCTTCAATAACATTCATCATCTTCAGAATCATAACTCTCATCAACATCTTCATCATCAATCATCATCAATCAAAGCACATGGTTTCTTCTCTGCGCCCAGCTCATCCATCAGATCAAATCCTCCACAGTCCATTATTATTCACTATTATCTTCTCTGCAAAAAAAAAAGATCTGCCCGGTCGAACCGCCAATCTCACGGCGACTTGCGCCCACTCTGTTCCATCCACAAAGTGCACGTGATTTGCCCCATTGTCCCAAGTTCATCATCACCCTCACTTATCCTCCACTGTCATCCACGTCTCTGCTTGGTCAACAGACCCGCTGGGTCGGACAGCCAATCTTGCGGGAAACCGCGCCCAAGCAGTCTCACCGTTTGCACACGTGTTTTGTCCCTCAATGATGCTGATGTCAGATGCTGATGAAGCTGGAGGAGGCAAGAAAGAAAGTAGATGTGTCGAGGACAGGAGGACGTCAATCGCCAAGTATGGGTGCATGGACGCAGGGAAGCACTTAGTCCTATAGTTAGCATTGTAGCTGACGAGATAGAAGCAATCATTGTGGAGATGACGTAGATGGCAGCAAAAGTAGCGACAGATGGCGGCTGAGGAGGTGCTGACATCAGAGGGCAGCAATGAGGATGGTGAATTGATGACTTGGTCAATAACCACAAGACGATGTTGCCTAAAATTCTGATACCATGTCAGGAAAATGGAGCAAGTTGAGCGGGTGAAAGCAGAAGCTTGCAGAAGCAGAGGACAGTACTACAGCATTGAAACATGATGAAAGCAGAGAGTTGAGTGAGAAGATTAGTAGTTAGTCGAAACGTGGAGAGAATGCAGTTAGAAGTGAAGGTAGACATTGGAGTAAAAATAGACAAGAGCATGTTGACAGAATGTAGATGTGAGAGAGAATGGGCCTTGATGTGCTGATCAGAGCTTAGTGGAGGAGCAAGAGTGATGGAGCAAAAGGATGCGAGACAAATGACTAAGATTGGAGGGAAAAGAAGGAGCAAACAAAGAATGGACGGAGCGGATACACGAGGATGAAGCTCTGGAACCAAAGGCAAACAAGATGAATAGAACTCTTATGGGTTAACTTAATGGAATGAACATCCTCGATGTATACAAAACACAACAGAAGACAACAGCTTATGCACTAGTCGAATGCGTCAACAACGTGGTTGTAGGTCTTTGGGTTGGCTTGGATCTGAAGCAAGGTTCATGTAAGAGAGAGCCATTACATCCTTTGCTTTCCTGGAGGGAGCTGAGCCTTAATTAAGACGTGGAATTTTCCAGTTGTTTATCGAGGAGACGAGGTTTCACCTTGTCGGAGTCCTTTATTTTGACAAAGGCAAGTGACTAGCTTCTCCTTTGGTGGACAGCCTAATCCATGGACGCTCATCCTAGTGCTTGAGGTTGCCCTCGCTACAAAGCGATGACCGAAGGACTTTGAGATTTTGCAACCTGGTTATGACATTGATGCAGGGTTCACATCTTGTGAGGTATTTTCTTAGTTTTGGGCCCCGGCAGAGAGGGTGTGGCCCTATTATCCGAGCCAATCCTAGACCATTGATGTCTGCCAAACTTATGCAGCCACACAATTCAGATGCGGGGTGCTCTATGCCGTTCCCCAACAGATGGTCATGGACTTTCATCCTTTCTTTGGTTCCCCTAGGACAGTTGATGGAGCCGACCCTCTCCACAGATAGGAATTGTTCTCAAACTTGTTCATTGTAAAGAAACACATGACGAGGGTTGCCCACATTGGGGAGTTCCACTCCCTGTGCTAGAAATAGTCGCAGTCAACTGTGCCATAGTGATGCCACATGATGTGCAACCACATCCCACTAAGCATAGGCGAAGAGTCCCAATTCTTGGCGGTTGATACCATCAAGCTCAGTACGCACATGGAGCATACTGACCTCTTTATCCTCTTTCATCCTCCCATTATAAAGGAGCTCTTCAATTCCCTTTAGCTACTTCCCTGGGCCTAGCAGTATTATCTCTAGTAGACATTAGCAAGGGAGGTTGCTCAGGCACACCATACAAGCCCCTTGGTAATGGTACCACTACATCTCCGATGTCCTTTCCCACCCTTAACTCCTATGTCTCTACTTCTTGTTTCTCTCCCTCTTCTCTGTCTGTATCAGTGCACGTGGTTCCTACCACCACACAGGGGAAGAAGGGGAAAATGAAACATAACAAGGGACATCAGCAACAGTAGTAGCACTAGTCGCGAGTGGTGGTGTTGGAGGGTTTTTCCACTACTACAACTCTGACATCACTCATTGCTACACAAGGTGCCAACAGCCTTTGGACTAGATCTGGATTACAAATGACCTTCAGTCTCATCACACCTTTCACATGTTCTGCTTAAATCGAGGTACTGGGTTCTTAGGTAGGATGGACGCCTTCATCATTGAGCACGGTGTCTTGCACCAGCTCTTCGTCCCTGCTATGCCATAGCATAATAGATTGTCTGAGCTGGAACCGTACCATGGAGGATGCGGTTTTTACCATGTAGTCTGAGTGTGATCTTTCACAAGTCTGAGTCACGAGGTGAAACCTCATGGCTCACAGGATTACTACAATGCCCTCTTGACAGCCAAAGGATTCTCACAGGTTGAGGGATTCTCACCAACACCTTTACACCCGTTGGCTGCATGTCCACCACTTTCACTTTGTTCGGCATTGTTGATCACCATGACTTGGAGATGTACCAGATGTATGTGAATAATGTGTTCCCCCATGACACTGTAGAGGATGAGATCTACATGGTCCAGCCTCGTGGCGTCAAGGTGAGTGAAAACATCTGGAGCTTGCAAAAGGCATTGTATGGCTTGAAGCAGTCGTATTGGTACTACAACAAGGAGGTCACTGGCACAGTGACACATGCCGGTTATGTGTAGCATAATGTTGAACCGTCCCTCTTTTTGCGATGGAAGTTGAGAGCTTTACTTCAACCTGGTCTATGTAGACAACTTCTAGATCCTATCTTCTTACATGGAAGCCATGAAGGAGGCCAAGGCCGTCCTTCAGGCTTCCTATAGGATAAAGGACCTTGGCTCTCCAAGTGTTTTCTTAGATTGAGATTGTATGTGAACATCAGCTTTGAAAACTTTTATTGTACCAAGGACATTACACATGCACTATGGAGGACTGTTTTGATGACCTCCTTTGCACAGTTTCCATAGCCTCCATCTCGCCACACCTAACAGGCACAATGCTTCAAAACTTGATGAACCAGCACAACTTGGCGAAATAATGGACATGAACTCTACCTATACCTCATTGGCTCTCTGATCTACTTGGCCACAACGTGCCCTGATATCACCTTTGCCATTAACCCTTGCGTAATTCTGGCAGTTTCCACATAAGAGAGCCCTTCACGTGGCTGTGCAAGTGGTGTGGTATGTGGTTTCTACACCGTACCTTGGATACTACGGCCAACGAAAACATTTTTTGGTATTCAAAAGTTACATAGACAATGGCAGGGCATGGAGCCCTGATGAACGTAGTCACATAGGCAACGTGTTCCTACTGGGTGGCACTGTTGTGTCTTGGTGGAATGGCAAGCAGGATTGCATTGCACGCGTACAGTAGTACTCCGTAATTTTGTGGTAAGAAAAACATTAGGTGGTGTAGCATTGATTCACAGTTGTTTTAGAATTGTTTCCCCGCTTCCAATTTCCTAGAAAATGACCCAAGGTTGTAACTTTAATTTTGTTTAAACTAGCTTCGTTTCCATAGCCAGGGGCCCTCGATCGACTCTATGCAATAAATAGACTACTGGTTCATCGAGTTTGTGCACATTTCTTGCTTCTGTGCCTCCAACGGGAGGCAGACAGGTGAGAATCTTGATTTTGTGCCATGTTTTCAAGAGAGGATGATGCACCCTGGCGGTTTTGCTTGGACTGTGTGGGTGTCAAGCAACACGGCTTGGTCTGCTAAACCCGTATTCTAGAAAGACATATTTGATAGAAAAAATTGGTAACAAAATCACATAACACTATGGTATATGCCCAATGGTGTTGAATTTAGTTTTCTCCTTTAGTGCACTCGTGTTGAATAAGCACATTGGAGTTGAAGTAAACCATTATAGCATTTGTACACACCAAGTACATTAATTGTGTATGTTTACATGGAGGGCAAATGTTGCTACACACCAATCCAATGAAGTTCATCCCCCCTTAGAAGTGTAGGTCTAGAATTCCACACTAAGTACGTGATCAATGCATATTTACATGGGAAACAAGAGCATTTTCCTCATGCACCAGCCCCACGTACTGGACCCCTTACACAGTGGTGTGGGTGAAGTACTTATATAAGACAAAATCACGCTCTGAGCAGGCAATAACTGTGTTTTTGTATTGAAAACAAGTGCACTGTCCTTGTACACTAGCCCTATGAAATGAGATCCCCACAAGAGTGGAAATCCAATGTTCCACATGAGATAGCATCATGCATTGTGTATCTGATCATTGTATTTCTATGTGGATAATGAGCGCGCTGCCCTCATACACTACCTCCACGCAGTGGACCTCCCCGTGGGGGAGGGGATCCAATGTTCCATGTAAGAAATCATCACACACTATGTGTAATTAGTGTATTTTTGTATGGAAAACAAGGGCACTAGCCTCATGCACTAGCCCCACACACTAGGGCCTCCCATGGGGGTGAGCATCAGAGGTCCCATATGAGAGAAAATGACTTATTGAGTGTGTGATCAGTATGTTCCTTCATGTAGAACGAGCTGACTGCCCTCATACACTAGCCCAACACACTAGGCCCCCGTACCGATGCTGCGTCAATAGTTTTGACGTAGCAATTCCTCGCGCGAACAGTCGAATCGCGTGTCGGCTGGAGGTCCGGCCGGACCTCTTTTGGTCCGGTGAGCCCTTTTTGATGCCTCGGCAACTCCTGTCAGATTTCCCACCGTCGTAGGCCTTACGACGGTCGCAAGCTCCTTGGCGGGAGGCCTTTTGACGACAGAACGTCAAATTCATCGATTCAAAAGGCCCTCTTACTACTGCGACCGATCGTAGAAGTAGGGTTTTAAATTGCGCTTGACGAGAATACACGATGCAGATTCGGCGATGTTGGATTTTTTGGATTTCCGTACGGGTTTTAAGATTTATCCATGTCCCGTACAGTCTCTTTAGTCGCGAGAGCAATCGAGAGCAATCGCGACTCGACTGACCTCTTCACCCCCGTTACGGGTTCAACACCCCCGTCGCCCCAATTTCCTACAACGGTGGCCTCAATAGCGGAACAGCTTTCAAGATCGGCGGGTATTTCCGTCTTTTTGCGCTATTTCCGGCCTGGAATATGGTTGCAAGAGAGAGCGGGCATTCGTGCTACGTCACAGAATCGACCGCCTTTTTTTCAGTTTTTGACCTCTTACGACATGGTCGCAGGAACGGTACCGGGCCTAGATCCCCCCCCAATGGATGGTGATCCAACGTTCCATATGAGAAAAAATCACACACTGAGTGCATGATCATTGTATTTTTGTATGGAAACTGAGCGCACTACCCTCATGCACTAGCTCAACACACTAGACCCTCCCATAGGAGTGGGGGTTAGCAGTCCCATGTTAGACATTATCATGCAATGAGTACGTGATCAGTTCATCTTTGTATGGAGAACAGATACACTGCCCTCATTCACTAATTCCATGCACTGGACCCCCTCACATAGGAGTTGGGGTCCACCATTTAGAATGTAATCATGTAGTGGAAAGGGTCAAATGCTTCATCACAGGGACACACTAACCAATGTGTAAAGAGCTCTCCATGAACAATACGTGGGTGACACTGTTGTGTACCAGCGTAATGAAAAGCAGGGTTGAGTTCCATGTAGCTCATCAAAAGTGGGGTATGTAGCGCTCAGGGCTAAGACTGCTCAGGTGATGTGGTTGGAGTGCCTGTTTTGTGATTCGCATAAGTCTGTGCCTTCCATCATTTTGTACTGTGACAACTAGAATGCTCTTGCCATAACAAAAGACTTTGGAATCTTTCATGAGAATACAAAGCACATTGTTGTCGAGCATCAATTTGTGTGTGATCTTGTGCAGCGACAAGTTATCTTTGTCAAATGTGTTGACACGATTATGCAGCAACCTGACATGCACTAGTGCACGTAGCATTCATGGTGGTCATTCAAATCACCAGGCTTCGTCCTTTGCCTACGAATAGCTGAGATTAGGATGTGTGTGCAATCATTGCTCATAATCTTGTTGCGTTGCTTTGTTAGTTATACATGTGTATGGAAATGCATACTCTTAAATAATGGGAGATTGTTGTTATGTGGGCCATCCTCGACTCTTTTCACGGTTTTTTACTGACAAATCAGTCATGTCCATGCTTGTGAAGATCTGTTGTGCAGATCCAGCCAGAAACAGTGCACCGTTGGGTTGTATACGTACCCACTAGTAGTTACCAAAAAGCTATTCCGATGTCCTGAGTACTTCTTGGGACACTCTGCAGCTTTTTTACAGTCTCTAGAGTTTTCTTGGTGGCATGTGCATGTTATTAGTATTGGGGCCGGCTTGAGATTTATCATCTCTAGATTCAGACATTGTTGCGTTTGGATGCACAACTTTATGATCAAAACAGTAAGTTTGGGATGGATTTATGAACAAAATTTTATTACTGCGTGCATCACCCGCCATGCGCCCCACATATATTCATGATGTGTGCTTGTCAACTGTCATCACTCTCTGCATTCTAATCTATTAAAGCTTATGAGACTTTGCACATCTCCCTAACCCAATCCTTGATGTTCTTTGCACCTGCATGCTTGTTACTAAGGTATCTCTTTGGACAGTGTCGCCATGTTAGCAGGACCAATACTAGGAAGCTTCCTAGTATTTTCTCACTCCCACCTCGAAATAGCAAGGGGATGATCGGCTGCCACCCCTCACTGAAGCAAGGACTGGCTAGTAGACAGTCACTTGGTTGCCGTCGGCTAGCTAGCAGCCGGCCGGCTAGATAAATGGCTGTCAGGAAGGTGATCGACTGGCTATTTACCGGCCACCTACCAGCTGCCTATGGACTGTTGGCTGGATCCATGGCCAACAGGCTACAAGGGCCTTGAGGGCGGGGCTCTTGGCCTTGTTCCCTTGCCCTCACTCGTCCCTCCTTGTGGAGAGGATGTGCAATGAAAAGGGGAGAATGCAAACGAGAGAGAGAGAGAGAGAGAGAGAGAGAGATGGTGCATAATAACCGAATGTGTCTTGCACGTGATTACTTCATAGTGTTGTTTTAAGAAAACTTGTTGAAGTTTCACTTACTCAAACTTTGAGTATTCACATAGAAAACTTGTACAGTTGCAAGAGTTTGAGATAGTACCTCCAGAGAATCTGGAAATACAGTGAAAAGGCAAGGAAAAGGCGNGAGAGAGAGAGAGAGAGAGAGAGAGAGAGAGAGATATGAGAGAGAGAGAGAGAGAGAGAGAGAGAGAGAGAGAGATGGTGCATAATAACCGAATGTGTCTTGCACGTGATTACTTCATAGTGTTGTTTTAAGAAAACTTGTTGAAGTTTCACTTACTCAAACTTTGAGTATTCACACACAAAAAATTGTACAGCTGCACGAGTTTGAGATAGTACCTCCAGAGAATCTGGAAACATAGTGAAAAGGTAAGGAAAAGGCGGAAATGGGCCTTTGGAGACCAGAAACACTGGAAATTTCTTGTACACATTGTTGATGAGGAATGACCCCATAGTGACACGGAGAGTGGAAATCCTTCAAGCAAGCCTTGGACGCCATTAAGCGACTTCTGAAACCGACATTGGTGGAGGAGCTGGAATCTCAGCCCTTACTATCATTTTCCACCATGCGACAACTTTTGGATTTTCACGCTTACCATTCAAGGCCAATCTGACCATCCGGTGTTATGTTGTAGAAGATTTTTATTGCTCTGAATTTTGTATGGAATGGTTGATAGTGGTACTTCGAAGAATGTTCATGTTTTGATAATGATTAGGGGACTTCTGGACAACGCTGGAATTGAATATAGATGCACCTTAATATTTTGAGTAACCCTCAAGGCTGAGAAGGAGTTCCTTGATACAACTAGTCACTAAGTGACTTCACACATGTTGTTCTTATTGAGCACCTAAGACCTCTAGAATGAGTATGAACTACTTCTTTATTTGTGGACATGTGCTCAATGCTATAGAATTTTTCCATAAAAAATAACAACAAAAATAGTTTAAGCGTATCAAGTGCATTACAATCCCAAATTGTGTTATGCTCCATCAATTCTACCTGTTGAAAATCTATGTAATGCTGAGCTGTACGTTGGTGGTTCACAGGGATGAAGTGCAAAGCAGTAGACGTTGGATTCTATACAAATGGATCATTTGTATTAAGTAGTGAGTGTGCTTTTATGACAAGTCTTGAACAAGTCAAGCACACATATACAATGACAAGATATACCGCAAGGCATGTATTGGGTCTTCGGCGCTCGAGCCGAGCGACGCGTGTGACGTCGCGCCACGAGTGGACGCTTTGAGAAACTCCACCGAGAGGTTGGGGGATTTTGAGAACATCAAGGTGCAGTTTTCTTAAATTCTAGTGCCGTCAAGAAATTGAAAAGGTAATTATTAAAGCATCAATACAGTTTGCTATTCATCTGTCTAGCAAAGTTGTCAAAACCTTAGTGAATGGATCACTGGAGGTTAGGGAAGATGGGCAGAATGCACTTGGCCAGAAAGTTTAGAAATCCTAAGGACGATGCACGGTGGGCCCTTCAATGTAAGGATAGAAATTTCCACTGACAGAGTTTAGGAATCTATGTACGTCTATGAAGTAACACTTCCCTACCTTTTTGTTGCGACACCCAAGCGCGTTAGCAAACATTGATCAGTGACAACGGTACTAGCCTTTGATAAAGTGATTGGCATCTCAGAGATTGTTTTACGGGTCCAAGCGGTTGTGCACGGGATTGTAGTTATGCTACTTGACAAGATACTCAGTCGTTTTCCTACAGTATCGATGTCCAAGGATGCATTCAATCACACACTACATATCCTTGTCCACTTGTATAGGAGGCGAAGGTGCGGCATCTCTACTGGAAAAGCTCTCTCTAGGGTCTGGGTAGCACTTGAGCTTGCTGATGTGGAAGACAGGGTGGATAGACATGCTGTCATGTTGGCAAAGTCTAGCAACAACAGGGGTTTTTATTCGCACAACCTCAACGGTCTCAACCAGAGGATTTTGAACTTTACGAAGTCCTGTCCTCAAAGTTTGATGTTTGCCGAGCTGAGCGAGACACGATTGCCAATGCTAAATATGTTATCGGTGCGATGTTGGCCAGCCTCTCACTTCATATGTGCATGTGTATTTGCAAGGGTATGTCATTCTTTATTCCAAATGCTTGAGATATGCCGTCGGTGGATGTTGACCGTGGGAAATTTTCTCTAGCTTTCAACTCCTGCCAGTGTGGCAGGAATTCTTCTGTAGACAACCTCGAACGGATTTTTTTGCGAGTTTGGTGATCGACATTTTTGCCGCTCAGTATGTGTCTTGTGGCTTACATAAAGTACGGAGAAGCAATTCAACCATCTGATTGATCTGCTCGGTCTGCCGGTCGGTTTGAGAATTGAATACCATTGGTAGCTTGATCTGTCTACTGTTATGCGTCATCAGTGCATGCCAAAATTGGCTAATGAAGCGGTCATCTCTATTGCTAGTGATGGTACATGGTGATGGAAACTGGGGCAGCCCTCAGGGAGGTGATCAAGCTCACCGAGAGCCGCCTAGGCAGGACCAACTGTTTGTGAGAGGGAGTTGTAGGTTGCTCGGACAGAAATTACGGAAGCAAATGTAGATTTGCAAAGAATGCGGATGTCTACACCAACCATTGAGTAAGAAATTACATTAGCACAGCTTTCTAACAAGCCTAAGTACGCCTCATTTGGCACATGGAGCTGGGAGAACCATTGTGTCAAAGTTCACCTCCTAGCGCACTCCTAGCCTAGCGGGATGAGCGGCAATCACACTCTCAGACAAGAGAATTACCACCCCTGCCATGTGCACAACCAATAATCTTGGTGGATACCTTCCTTAAAGCCCCCTGAAGGTCCTCCTACCACCTTTCTACCTTGAAGGCCGCTCCAAACCTGCCTGGCCAATAATAGTGCAGGAGCCGTCACTTGAACCAGACCCATTGCCACCAAACATTGAAATCCATATCTCCCTCAAACGGACTCTGAATCGAGTTCTGTAAAGTGCTATAGAACCAGAAAAACATCCTCTATTCACTCCTGTGACCTGATTATTTTTATCGAGCAACCCACTTTGGTCACATTTTTTGGCACCCCAAATCCAACACATGGCACGTCGTGTGTGCGCATGATTCAATCTGGAAACAGATGAGTTGTTCCCTCTTTGGCGTTGGTGGTCATAGGATGAAGTGCAACATTTTTGACAACCTCTCTATCACCATGAGGATGGCATCAAAACCCTCTGGAGTGGTGGGTTATTGGCGTCTCATTGGCTCTCTGATGTACTTGGACACTACCACACGACCCAACATTTCCTTTGCCGTCAACCTCCTTTCCCTGTTCTTGCACTGTCCTTGGGTGAGAGCTCTTCACGTGGCTGTGCAAGTGGTACGTTACGTGGTTTCCACACCATGCCTCGGCATCTACTTTCAACGGTAGTGTTTGGTGGTAGTTAACGGTTACGAAGACAGTGACTGCGCATGGAGCCTTGATGGGCGCAGTCGGACAGGGTACGTGTTCCTATTGGGAGGTACCATTGTGTCATGGCGTAGTGGCAAGCAGGGTTATATTCCATGTAGTTCATCTGAGGCTGAGTATGCTACACTGGGGGATTGGGCTTCTGAGGCGGTGTGGCTGCATCGTATGTTTCGTTAGTTGCGACAGTCTGTGCCTTGCATCGTTCTGTGTTGTGACAACTAGAGTGCTCTTGCCATTGCAGAGAACTCAGGTTTGTTTCATGTAAGCACAAAGCACATTACTGTTGAGCATCACTTTGTGCATGATCTTGTGGAGCGACAGGTGATCTCCGTCATCTTGGTCGCCATGGACATGTAGCGCGCTGACTTCGTGACCAAGGCATTTGTGCGCGGAAAGCTCATGGTGGCCATTCGTTTTTTTGGGCTTCATCCCTTGCCTGAGTGTGGCTAAGAATGGGGTTTGTAAGGATGGACCATTGAGCATCTTGTTGTGCACTTGTGTCAGTTATGCACGTGTATGGAAATGCGTACCATCGTGTCATGGGCGAGTGTTGGTGATGTTAGTCGTCCTGTCGAATTGAACAGCGTACTGTGACCACTCGATCGTATCCATGCTCGTGTAGATCCCTGATGCAGACCCAACTGGTGCCAAAGCACTGACGTGTGGTAGCTCCATCCACCAATAGCTGCCAGAAGTTTGCCACGACGTCCCGGGTGCTTGTTAGGATGCTCTGTAGTGTTTCTGTAGTCGCTAGAGTTTTTCTCAGTGGACCAGCTCTCAAACTCAGTTTGCATGTTTTGTATTGTCTGTCCACCGATCAATGCCGGACTTGTGCATGTGACAAGTCGTAGCGTCCAGCTACAGATTTTGTATCTCTAGGTTCAGACGGTGTTGCGTTTGGATGTTTATGCGTAGAGTTACGGCCAAAAAAATGGTTTAGGACCGGTTTTAGGAAAAACTGATACTGTCTCGTGCGTCTCCTATCATGCGCCGTGGGAGGGTTTTATGCTGTGCGCTTGTCACTTGTCATTCCTCTCTGTCTTTCTGAGCTATTGGAGCTTATGAGACTTTGCGCATCTCCCTAGCCTAACTCTTGCTGTTTCTTGCACCTGCCTGCTTGCTATTGTGCCAGTTGGCTGGACAGTGTTGCCACATTGGCAGCAGTAAGGTTAGGGAGCTTCCTGGCAATTTCTAACCACCCGTTTTTGCTCTGACACTAAGAGGATCCGGATCAGGGATATGAACAAGTGTGGACACAATCGAGTGGTCATAGTAAGCCGTACAACCAGACGGGGATGAATCAAGTCACAATACTTAGAACCTTCAGGAAGGGAACACCGTAGGTCGAGTGAGGTGGCCGAAATACCCTCGGTGGATCGGCATAAAAATCATTATGGGACACACGGTGGGAAAGAAATGCCCACATGTTGTGTTTAGGGACTCGTGCATTTTGTATGTAACAATCTAGACTCCGTATTGCATGGCAAGGATGTTATTGATTGTATCTTTTTTTAATCAATATAAACCTGTCCTTATCTGATGAAGAAGTTGCTAAAATGGTGAAAATGCCGATTCCCACCTGTTTTGTCACCCGTGACCCTCATATTCCCTCGTCAGAACAATAAGCCTCATTCGACCATCTGTCGGAACAATAAGCCTCATGTACCCCTCCATCAAAACAATAAGCCACATTTGCCCCTGTCAATAATGAGCCCTATTCACCCCCCCGTTTTCACCATGCTCAAACAGTGACACATGTCGCTGCTTAAGCATGACAAAATCGGACATGCCGTGCTAGCATGCGGCCCTCTATTGCCGCCGTCACGATGGAGGGCCGCGATAGCATCGAGGGGTTGGGGGGATTGCCAGGCAAAGTCCGTCGGTCGGCACTTCATCCACCGCCATCACACTCCCCCCACTCCCCCCACCCCCCCCCCCTCAACTGCCTCTCACAGCCCACCAGCCCACCNACCCACCCGCCTGCTGATCAAGGCCCTCGCAATTGAGGGTCGCAATGGAACGGGTAGCTGGTGGGCTGCCGGGGGATGGGTGGGAGTGGGAGGGGGACTTCGCGGGTGATTCCGGTTTACGGGCGTCTGTAGGAATCCTTGCTCCATCGATGGGGACTAAAGAATCCATTTTTGTTTTCTTTTAACTTTTTTTCAAATTGATACCCTCGTTTGAGAAACAAACTATTGACAAATCCACCCCCTCATTACACCCATGGTTTTGGGGAAACCTGTTGGGCATCGCGGTAGTGCGGCCCAACAGGTTCACTTTTAACGCATGGGGAGTCTTGGACCCCCCATGCAAACTCCCAAAAAACCACTTACAAAAAATCACAAATCCTTCTATCAAGGAGTTTGTGATAATTGGGTCAAGAAATGCAATGTTAGCATGTCAACTCCACATCCATGCGATGACTACATGCTATATTTTTAGGAACGAGGGTGATACATTGTTTTCTTTCTACACCTGAAAACTCGTGTGCGTGCAGAAGGGGTGGATCAAGCTTATTGTTCTGTGGTAGGGGTGGATGAGGGTTATTATTCCGAGGTAGGGGGGATCATGCTTATTCTCCAAAATGAGGGGTATATGGTCATCCCGCCCTGCTAAAGAACGTTTTCATCCAAGCGTAGCCGGTCTTAAAACACCTTGTGGGATTTTACGTACCACACGTACACGAGTCCCTAATCTTCCAAGTGGACATTTATGTCATTACACAAATAGTCCACCGCGCGTAGAGACCTTGATTCTTGCTCCGACAGTTGAGGGCAATTCAGCCAATTGCCCTTGTCCTCCTGCGAACCTTCTCACATCTTCTGGAAACTTTGAACACTTTCAAGAATCGACGACAAAAGTTTCATGACCTTTCAGTCGACTTCTCGACGCATCGAGAAATGTTTTGATTTATAAAGATGCATCTCACATCTTTGCCGTTGATCTTCAAAGCCCCCCAATTTCTAAGCGGAGCTCCTCAATCCAACCACTCACGACGTGAATCCACACACCTTGCTCAACATTTGACCTAATGACGGCGACTATGTCTCATTCGTAACTTGACACTTGTATATATCTGTTCAAATATTTCGACACTCTTCATTGAAGTACACTTACAACTAGTCATGAATAGCTCAAGTATCCCAAATTCTATCTCGTGTTTTACCTCGCAACTTCTACCTGTTCACCATCTACGCTCCGTTTGGCACAATACTTGGTATCACAACGCCACGGTGCTGGAGTGGCATGTGACTACTTTACCCATCCGGGGGACTACCTCTATGAACCGGGCGTGGTGTGCTAGCCTCAACCGGCGGCAACGGCAACCAAGGGGACGCCAGTGCACACCTTCCTGGGTTTTTGGAAGCATAGGGTTGTCTTATGGGAGCACACGGACACGTGTGACACAGTGAGAGTAAATTGTACTTGTTATTCAATTGTTAACATACAAGACCATATGTACATGATGACACATCCTAGGCGACCCAGGGTCGCCGAGCCATGTGCGGCCCCGTACGGGCCGGAGATGAGCATTATTGCCTTAGAATTACGTAGCTCATCTTCCCATATTTCCAACGCACCAAGAATTGCATCATTCCATGGACGACGGCCGAGATACGGCCGTTTCCATGAACCACGGAAATCTGCCGTTGGCAGCACCACTCGAGGCAGCAGTGATGGCCGCCCGAAGCACCCTTTCTGGTAACAACACATTGGGGTGTCATTCCAAAGTGCCCTTGGCCCTCAATGATCCTTGAATCATTGAATAGCCAGGCCCCAAGGCCCACTGCGGCCTTGTTGGGTCTTCTGAGGGTCGAGCCTCGGTCCTTGGGGATGCATTCGCGTCACCCGTTTTCCCATCGGCCGGTCCAGCCTTTGGCCGGGCATAACTTCTTCAATTCTTGGTCAATCTCACATGGTTTCTTGTATAGATTCCAAAACAAAAGTTACATTACACATTCAAGGAAACCTAAAGCCATTATTAGTGCCGTTGGCACTGTCTGACTTACACTATCCCCCCTTTCAGGAACAAACCGTCCTGGTTCGCTCTTGATACTCCCGGAGGATGGCATTCACCCCGCCAACGCTGAAGTTATGAGCAGGCTCCCATGAGTTGTGGAATGTGTCATAGCCCCTCCACTTGACCAGGTACTCGCATCCACGGCCACGACAATGGTGGTCAAGGATGGCCTCCACCTTAAACTCTTGCTCGCCCTCGGTGACCACTGGAGGGGGAGGCTCCCAACTGCGGCCAGAAAAATGTGCAGTTGGATCATGGTAGAGCTTGAGTTTGGAGATGTGGAACACGTTGTGGATAGGCATGGAAGGTGGAAGAGCCAACCGCACCACCACGGGTGTCCGCATTTTGTGCACCACGAATGGACCAAGCCACCGGAGTTTCAATTTGTCCGATCGGACCCCGCAAAGCTTGGCGTGCGCGCTGATCAGAAGCATGCAATCACAGACTTTGAGCATTGCATGTACACATCGGCGGTCCGCTTGCACTTTCTGCTGCTCTTGCGCCTTCGCCAATGCATGCCGCTTGCGGTAGAATCCACTGTGGGCAGGTTGCTGGCGACGTGCAAACTGAGGGGCGTGGCGGGCACCGTCCTGTTCACCACCTCAAATGGCGGCTTGCCGGTGGAGGCGGACATGGCAGAGTTGTACGTCAGTTCAGTGACCGGAAAACGCTGGTTTCACGTCGTCTCGTCCAGATCACCAGCTTTACGAAGAGCTGCTCAAGCGTCTGGTTAGTCCGCTCCGTCTGTCTGTCAGTTTGGGGATGAAAACTAGTCGACACCTGCACCTTGCTGCTGTACCGCTCATTGAGTTATTGCCAGAACTTACCCGTGAAGCGCGGGTCACAGTCGCTCACAATGGACCACGACACAGCATGGAGATGCACCACATGCTCGAGGAACAGGTGAGCCGTGACTTCCACGCTCACGTGTCGTGATGAAGTGGGACATCTTGCTGAAGCGATCCACCACCACCAACACCGCATTGTGACCCGCCGTTGTCTCGGGTAAGCCCGTGATGAAGTCCATGGAGATGTCTTGCCACGGCTGCTTGGTAATGGGCAAGGGTTTGAGGAGACCCGGGGTCTTCCTTTTGTGCACCTTGTGGCATTCGCACATGTCACAACTCCGGCAGAATTCAGCCACTTTTGACAACATGGTGGGCCACCAAAAGAAGCGAGCCACCGTCTTCAATGTCTTGTCGGCGGAGAAGTGGCTGCTTGGGCCACTGTCATGGCACTCCTCTAAAATCAGCTATTGAGGCGCCGGCACGGCGGGAACCACCACCTGCTGTGTACCAAGCCGTCGCCAATACGACACCTTGAACAAAAACTCTGAGCGTCGTACTCCGCATACGCCCCGCATCCCTCTGTGAAGAGATTGACAAGGAAGACATCCTCGTGGATGGTGAGAGACCCGACCCGCATCATCAGGTCCGGTCGCCGTGAGAGTACATCGGCTGGGTTGATGCGACACGGCCGGTTCACGATCTCGTAGTCAAAGTGCTACCCGAGGTACTCCATCCAATGCGCTTGCCGCCTGCTCAGGTTTGGCTGCGTCTTGAAGTACTTCAACATGTGGTGGCTGGTGTAGACCATACATTTCCGCACCTTGGGGTAGCAGTGTCAGTTCTTAAAGGTTGCGACCACGGAAAGCATCTCCTTGTCATGGGTGGCGTAGTTCAGCTCCGTCCTGCAAAACTTGCGCGAGTTGTAGGCGACCAGCTGTGACCCCTTGCCAAAGTCCTATAAAAGGATGCCACCAGTGGCCAAGTCCGATGCATCCGTCGCCATTTCAAACTCACGGCCGTTGTCGACCAAGTGCAAGGCTGGCGCAGAGGTCAGAGCCCTATTGAGATTCTCAAAGGCTTCTTCTTTGCTAACTCCCCAACTCCACACACAATCCTTGCAAGTGAGATTGGAGAGTGGCGCTGACACTCCCGCGTAGCCAAGGATAAACCTGCAATAGCAGTTGCAAAAACCAAGGAACACTTGCACATCATGCACAACGTGTAACTTCGGCCACTCTTGCTCGGCCAAAACCTTGTGTGGGTCCATGGCAATCTGTCCATCGCCAATTATATGTCCAAGGAATTCAACTTTGCCCACCGCGAACTCACACTTAGAGAGATTTACAAACAAATTATCCTTCCTCAAAATCTTGAGGACCTTTTTCACATGCTCCTCATGCTCGTCCGCCGTCCTGCTATACACCAAGATGTCGTCGAGGTCAACCACCACAAATTCATCCAAGTACATCCTGAAGATGTTGTTCATTGCCGCCACGAAGGTGGCTGACACATTGGTCAACTCAAAAGGCATCACGAGGAACTCGTAGTGACCATAGCGGGTACGGAAGGTCGTGTTTTTCACATCATCTGCTGCGATGCGGATCTGGTGGTAGCCGGATCGGAGGTTGATCTTTGTAAAGAAGTGAGCTACACAGAGTTGATCAAAGAGCTCCTTGGCTCGTGAACGCGGGTACTGGTTCTTGATGGTCAACTTGTTCAACGCCCGGTAGTCCACGCACATGCACATCTCCTTGCCTTTTTCTGCACAAACAAGATAGGTGCAGCGTAAGGAGCCAGGGAGGGGTGGATGAAGCCGTGCTCCGTCATCTCGTTCAGCTTCTCCTCGAGCTATTGTAGTTGCGCAAACAGGCAGTTGCACTCCAGGTTTGAGGTCGATGCAAAGGTCCACGTCCCGCTTCGGTGGCAGATCCTTCGAGAGGGTGTCGGGGAACATGTCCTCAAACTCTGTACACACCTTCCAAAGCCCCTCGGTGCAACAAACTTGCCTTGGACCCCTGGCTACTCACGAGTCAGCCTATGCGCCACAGCAGGTGCGGCGTCCTCTTGTTCATCAAAATCGTCCTCCACGCCTCGCACGAATGCTAGAAAAATCTGCTACTTTTTTTGAATTGTGTGCTTGAGCTGCACCAAGTTCAACATCATTGGAGCCGATTCCTCCTTGCAAGACACCGACTGCTGCATCGCTTCCCCTCACAAGTATCCTCCTTCGCGGCCTCGTTCTCGGACCACATAGGCAGGGGATAATCCTTGTCTCCGAGCTTGAATGAGACGGTGCAGGCCTCCCAATTGACAGCGGAGTTACACTTGTGGTAGAAGTCACGACCAAGGATAACATCATAGTCCTTCATTGGGCACACCCGGTATACGATCGTTATACAAAGCTTCCCCACGCAAATGGAGAGGGGATGGGCCAGGTTCCCCACTTCAATCGTGCCGTCCACTTGGTTAGTGGTCCGCTTCTTGCTCGTGAGCACAAGGCCCCACTTCTGAGGACACTCTATGCTCACAAAACTTTGGCTCGAGCCACAATCTAGCAGAAGCCCCACCTTCCCCTTGACTCTTTTCACTCACGCCTCCAAGAGAAGGGCGGGCTGCTCCTCCTCATACTTTGCGTCCCATGCCTTGACCGTGGAAGCCCCCTTAATTGTCGCAACGCGTTCGGGTGGGCGGTCAACTGGCGGTTTGGACAGAGGAGCCAGGAGTAACACCATCTACTCCTGGCTCTCCTCGTTTCCCGACTCCTTTGTTGCTTTGCCTTCTTCCTACGTGGCTTGCTTCCCCATCCCTTGTCACTTACCCTTGCCATCGCCCTTCTTAGGACGCCAGCAATCACACGCAATGTGGCCAGTCTTGCCACATTTGTAACACTTGTACTGTTGCAACTCTCTAATCTCCATGGGCGTGTCGTTGCACTTGGTTCACTTGCCGTAACCACTACCGGAAGAGTTGTGGCTATTGGCATGAGCCTGGTGCGCGCACGAGTCATACCGCTCATCTGCTATGATCATCCTCGGCAGGTCATCGTTGAGGTCGTGCATCACTGTCATTGCGCGGGCGTCGTCCTTGAGGCCGTTGCTGTTGTGGAAGCACAATTTTTGGGACTCAAAGCAACAATTGGTGACGATCTCATGAAACTTGCGGTTGTAATCGGTGACGCCACCAGTTTGGCAAAGCCGACGCAGCTTGGCGTGCGTATTGTTCCTCACGTCACCCATGGTGAAGCGCTTGATGAACGACTTCGTGAACTTCTTCCACGAGGTTGAGGTAGGGTCACCACTTCAGGGCAGGGTCACCACTGCTGCGGACTGGAGCCGATGGGGTTAAGATTCCAATCACGGCTGCAATGCCGGCAACCATTGCTGCTCCACTGCTGTGTGGATTGGATCGCATCATATCGGCCCACGAATCCAACGATGTCCCTCTCAACAGGGTCACGGCATAGTCGTGGCGCGCCTCGTACCTTGAGGCATCCACGCCAATGGCGGTGAAGTACAACTCTAGTCCAAGAATCCAAGCATGGAAAGCTGGTCCACACTTCCTCGATGGGTAGAATGGCTCCGGCTTGGGCGGGCTCGGGACACCCACCGCAAGTTCGTTTACGGTGGCAACTGCCAATGGTGTTGTCTTTGGACGCTTTGATCGATCCTGAATGAGGTACGGGTTTTGCTTCTCCGATAGGATCATCTTGGCCCGCATGTTGGCGAGCAACTTCTGCAACACTGCGGCTGCTGTTACTTCGCCTTGCGCGTGAAACGGCACGGCCATCTGGATCATGTCGGATGAAGTCATGTTTGCGTCCAATACTTCTTCCTCAACAGGTCCTCCGGTTACCGCCTTGTCACCGGAGTGCATGATTGGCCTTGGGCATGGATCCGCCAAAGAGACCAGATGTGTAGTGGTCTACACTGACCAAGAGAGGTTGCCACGTAGATAATTGTGCCCCTGAGCCAAGGGTGGCTCTGATACCAAGTGTGAACCAAGCGCGGCGTGCTAGCCTTGACCGAATGATGTATGCATGTAGCGGCGGCAATGGTGACCAAGGGGAGGCCGGTACACACCTCCCTGAGTTTGCAGAAGAGTAGGGTCATCATGGGGTAGCACGGGAACACATGTGGCACAGTGGGAGTAAACTATACAAGACTATATGTACATGATGAAACATCCTAGGAAATCCGGGGTCGCCGAGCCGTGTACGGCCTCATTTGGGCAAAAAATGAGAATTATTTCCTTAACATCACGTAGATCATTTTCCCAGATTTCTAGTGCACCAAGAATCACATCATTCCGTGGAGGAACAACCGAGATATGGCCATTTCTGCAAACCACGACAAATTGCCGCTGGCAGCACCACTAGCAGCAGTGACGGCCACCCGAAGCGCCCTTTCTAACAACACATTGGGGTGCCATTCCAAAGTGCCCTTGAACCTCAATGATCCTTGACTCATTGACTAGACAGGCCCCAAGACGTGCTTTGGCCTTGTTGGGTCTTCCGAGGGTCAAACCTCGGTCCTTGGGGATGAATTTGTGTCACCTGTTTTCCCCTCAGCCGGTCCAACCTTTGGCTGAACGTAACTTCATCATTTCTTGATGAATCGACCCTGTTCTTGGGTCGATATTGCACGGTTTCTTCTGTGGATTTAAAATCCACAGCTAGATTTTACAATTAAGGAAACCTCAAGCTGTAATCAGTGCTGTTGACACTGTCCGACTTACAACCTCGCACAAGCCGTCAGCACATCTCGCACGTCAAGACTTCGCAGACCTTGTGACTATTACGTGAAGCGAGCAAGCCCACCTGACAGCTAGCAGCGGGTCTTCCGCGGCAGGGAATGCTGGCATGGTAGGCTATGTGGAAGCTCAATGATCCCCTACGGCTGCAATGACCAACCCGGTCATGGATCCAATGGCGGCAAACTAGCCATCCCTACCGACACCCTTGATGACGACAGCAGGAATGACAGGTGGCACCGGACGACAGGCGTGGATCATCGAAGAACCGGTGAACTGCATCTCTGCACTCTAGGGGATCAATAGCCACCTGCTGCAACAACTCAACGTCGTGATGGAGGCTCTTCATAATGCAAGTGCACGGGAGGCGGTGCTCGTCGAGAGAAATACCCAACTCTGAAGTGAACCCAAGATTTTTCTGGCCCCTCCCGAACCACTTGATCTCGCAAATTCAAACGGACCAATGGTTTGGATGTGGCTGTCGAGTCTAGAGGTGTACTTCACTACTCCTAGGATCAACGACGATCAAAAGAAGATTGACCTTACATCCACGCTTTTACGTGGCATGACACTAAGTTAGTAGTCTGATCTAAAGGCCATCCAACAGCAGTAGGAGACAGGCGGGGCCTCATCAACGGCCAACGGCACCCGTCTCATATTGTCGACCGCAGACGTTCTACCCTTAGAGTAGATCAATCCACAATGGCAAGGCGCGCTGACGCCACCGACCGACCAGAACGAGTTCTCGCGCGCAATGCTCGCACAATTTGGATGGCTGAACAAGAAGTCCGACGCTCGTTACAAGCTTTAGCGTCTCCGTCGGCAGTCCAACATGGTTGAGTGCATGTAGAGATTCTGCGAGATCATCACCAGTGTAGACATTGTCCCCGACGAGCTCTGTTTTCACTACAACAGCCTCAAGTAAGACATCCGGCAAGCGATTGCCATTTTTGGCATCCAAAACAACTCACCGCGGATGATCGCAATAGTAGAAAGGATTGACGGCACCGACTACAACGCTTAGATCAATGAATCCTACGGCTGGCGACCTCCCAACCACAATTATTTTGGGAACGGAAAAGGCCAGTTGGTGGACTCCGATGGAAGTGGATGCTGTTGACCAAAGAGATACGCGCACCTACTACAACTACGGAAAAGGCTGGCATTTTGCTCGAAACTGCCGAAGCAAGCAGCATGTCAAAAAGGGGAGGAAGTTATAGAATAATTAGTCAGGAAATGGCAAGGGGCATGAGTGAAAGGCGCGACTCTTGTCCGTGAGGAGTGATCTTTGCCAAACGATTTCCCATCTGATGTTGTAGAGGGTTTCCCGGATCACAGAGTTTGACGAGGGATACGAGGATGACCAATTGGTGATACTGCTAAAGGTGCAACCACGAGGTTGCAAAGATCACAGAATGGTACCGACACTATTAGATGGAGGAGCTTCTCTCAGTTTTGTAAGCAACGACATGGTTCACAAATTGGGTTTGCAGACCAAACCAGGTGTGTTCGAAGGAAAACCCATCAATGGGAGATTGCAATGTAGAGACTTCAAGAACCACTATGACTACAAGTGGGGGATCTGCGTGACATAGTAGTATGGAGGTCTTGTCCAATGAGTGACCAAGAATTATTCTCAGACGAGATTTCCTATACCGACACAATCTGCAAGTTGACTGGAATAGCGGTGACGTCTATGTGGAAACCGACTGCGCCAAGCAACAACTTCCACGTGTGGGGCAAAAGACGACAGCGGAAGTAGCAGAGGAAGAAGCCGCAGAGGAAGCCATGGTAGAAAAAAATCGACAACTTGTGTAGCCAATACCGCTCAATGTGGCCAAGCATTGCATACGACGAGGAGCTCGTGTGTTGCTTCTACATTCCAAACAATGGAGGAAGCGAAAGTGGTAGAAGCTGACTCATCGGCCTCATCATCCTCATCGACCTCATCGGCATCAACAAAGTTAGCGATGGTACCCGAAGAGTTCGCACCACTCATCCGAGAGTTTGCAGACGTCTTCCCGGACGAACTCCCAAAAGCCCTACCACCTAAACACGACATGGAACATTTTATCAAGCTAAAACCGGACAGCTGACCCATTGTTCAAGGATCCTGTTGGACGAGCGATCGTGACGTGACCAAGCTGAAAAATCGACTCAACAAGATGCTCGGTCAAGGGTTCATCCGTCCATCCACATCACCATATGCCCCGCCTATGCAGTTCATGAAAAAGGAAACTGGCAAAAGGAGGATGTACATGGACTACCGGACGTTGAACGACGCTACCACAAAGAACAGGTATCCTCTTCCCCGAGTCGAAGAACTTTCCAACCAACTCGGAGGGGCTCGAATACTCACCAAAATCCACCTACGCAGCGGTTTTGACCAGATCCGCGTGGCAGACTCCAGCATTGAGAAGATAGCGTTCCAAACACGCTGCAGGCATTTTGAGTTCACAGGCATGCCATTTGGACTTGCAAAATCCCCGGCAACATTTACTACGGCAATGAAGAGTTTTTTTTGCCCATACCTTGACAATTCTGTTGTGGTGTACCTTGACGACATCAAGGTGTTCATTGGCACCTCGTGGGAGCACAATGGACATCTTTGAAAAGTTCTTAAGGTTTACAGTGAAAGAATTTCTTGGAAAAATCTTGAAGTGTGACCCCGGTTGCCGCTCGATCAAGTTTTAGGGCAACATCATCAATGGCGGATGGATCATCATAGACTCAAAAAAAGTGGTAGTATTCACTCATTGGTTGATGCTAACCAATGTTCAAAACGTTCAAGTTTTTCACAGGCTCTGTAAATACTACCGGTGCTTCATATTGGATTACATCCGACTGTCAACGCCTCTCTCCGACCTCACTCAAAAAGAAAATGAGTGGTGGTGGGGAGTCAGCGAACAAGAAGTGTTCATCGCTTTGCAAATGCTCTAACCTCGGTGCTAGCTGTACGATTTGCAGATCCAACGGTCGACTACGCCATGGCTACGGAAGCCTCATATGGAGCCATTGCAGTAGTCTTCCTATAGGACCACAGCAACGGAGAAAAACCGGTCGCATACATGCCACAAAAACTATGAAGACCAGAACTCAACTACGCCGTACACACAAAAGAGATGTTGGCAGTCGTACATGCATTTGAGACACGGCGATGCTATCTTGAATGTCGCTGATGCATCATACGCACTGACCATCATGCGCTGAAATCTGTAAAGACGAAGCCAAATCTCAGTCGATGTCAATCCAGATGGCTGGAGTTCCTCGATTCCAGGTTCGACTACAATATTAAATACCGTCCAGGTAAAACCAGCCTTGTAGACGCACTCAGGTGCCGACCAGATCTGATGGCTGAGGCAGCAAATGCTAGAGCTGCAACGGGATCCGTATCACAAGCAGTTGTTCACACGAGGCTACGAAGAGCATGGCGGATACAACAAGGCAAAATTCTGGTACCACGCATCCTATTGGCAGCAACGATTCACTTGGCAGGTGGTTGCCATGAACCATAAACTTTGCTGCATGCTCCTTGAAGAGTGCCATGATACCGGTCCTAATGGAAACTTTGGAGAAGACAAGATGCTGAAGAAGCTGGCAAAACACTAGCTGGAAACTACCCTAGAGTGGCTTGTTGGGCCTGAAGTGTGGTTGGAGTAGGCATTGCCCCACGCTCGTTGCTTTGCACTGATGCTCCCTCTAGCTACTATGAGACTTGTAAAAGAAAACAGAGTGCTGAGGAGTTGGTGCCAAAAAGGCAAAAAGAATTGAGAATGAATGGATGAGCAATTGAGAATGTGAAGAAGTGAAAGACCCCCCACATAACTAGGCCTAGCTCTTTTCTGTAGACCTTGTTACAGAAGTTACCAATCGATCAGGAAATTCTTTGTTTTCCTGTCAAGCTCAGTTATCTCAGTGAGCCCTGCCAGGCAGCCAACTGCCTGAATCTCTGACGTTGTCTGTTTCTTATGAAAACTAGACCATACCTAAATGCCCACCCTACAAAGGCTGTCGTGTGGTCAGAACCATCTAGAAAAATAGCAACAAGGAGTTATGACTGCCTAAACCCAGGCAACGTCTAGGCTAGAATGACCCCAACAACAACAATGCCTGAAGAACGTGAAAATTGGACCCTAAGAAGAACATGACGCTGTAAGTGCAACAGTGCAGTCAGAGTTGGTACAAGATGTGCGCAGGCAGTGTCTGCGAAGGCAGAAACTACTAGCGCCATGAGTACTCAGGAGGCCCACCGATGGAGGTGAGCACGTCAGGGTCTGAGGGAAGAGGGTCCGACAAACCGCGTGCAGACCTCGGCGTGCGTCGACTCCTCCGGATGATGCTCTAGCAGTGTCCCATCTTGCTGTCACTCATGTGCACGCCGATGTACACAAGCCGGGAGGACACAACAGAGCACAATGAGAGGTGTGCAAAATCAACACTCCCCGATAATTCATAGACGTAGTGCACATGGACGGGAAGCAAGGACATCCACCACGCAGGCAAGACTCCCCCAGGAAAGGAAATAGAGAGCAGGCAAGAGCATAGTGAGTAGCTCATGGATGCACACCGACCGCAGTCACAGCCTTCTTGAACGAGTTGAGCTTCAGTGCCCTGGTCAAGAGGTCAGCCAATTGCCATGCTATCTCAACCCACACAATGTTGACGCTATCGTCGTGTAACAGCGATCGTTCATAGCAATACTCAACATTAATGTGCTTTATGCACTTGTGATGTAAGCCGTCATTGTCGGCGATGGCCATTGCACTCTCATTTTCATAATGCAAGGTGACGGACGCAATAGATTGATGCAACTCAAACAACCCACGACGCAACCACACGCTCTCACACATGTCAGAACCAAGAGCAACATACTTAGCCTCAGCAGTGTTGCCTGCAATGCATGTTGAAATAGTATGCACCTTGTCCACTGCCTAGTTGGCTAGCTACACATACAGACAAGGCATGCACTGCTCTATGGAGTATGTCCCCTTGGTCTGTTCTGAGATGGGCCAGGAATGCACTGCCCATAAATGGGTATGTGCCCTGTGGCTCATCATAGGAACCATACCTTTTTGGCTTGGTTGATTAGGCACCGGAGTCTCAAACGAGAGGTCACGAGTTCAAACCCCGCGACGGCCGCAATTTTCTTTGTGGCCAAAACTGGGACAGGAAGCTTCTTGGAAGCTTCCTGTCCCAGTTTTGGAAGGAGAAGAAGGAGAAGAAGGAGCTCACCAACATGATGGCTAGGGGGCTCACCAACATGATGGCTAGGGGGCTGCCCATGAAGGGCGCAGCGATCCTTAGACCCGGGGCATTCGCCCTTGACTCGGGCACCAACCACCACTCATCAAAAGAGAAGGGTGGATTTATCTCCATGGCCGAATCTGTCATGCGCATCAAGTGTGCAAACGGTGGCGTCGCCCAAGCCATGGGCGAAGGGGACAAGGTGATCACGTTCAACGTGAACGGTGCGGAGAAGGCAGTCAACCTTCAAAAGGTGGTGTACATGCCCTCCTTTGCAGTCAACTTGCTGTCCGTGTCACAAAGCACTGACAACAACATGACAGTGGTATTCACCAACAAGGAAGCGGTGGCCCCAAAAAACGAGGACATCCAGATCTTGTACACCAAAGACGATCTCATGTTTCAAGTTCCAAGAGTCGACAGCCTCTACGTGCTTCAAACCAAAGTCACCAAGGCGTCGGATGAGGGACTTGCATGTGCCACCAAGACAGTGGCATAGGAGCCAAAGGATGCACCACCGGCGACCGCTGCGGCTGCCACATCAACCAAGGACACTGATGCTCAGCTGTGGCACCGGCGATTTGGCCACGTGGAAAACAGCACGCTGCAGAAGATGCAGGAGCAAGAGGTAGTCCGCGGAATGGAAGGGTGCACCATGAAGCATGGCGAAGGGTGTACATTGTGTGAACCATGCCTCCAAGCTAAGGCAAAGAAGAAGCCGTTTGGGAGAGGAGGTCAACGAGCGGAGCACGTCATGGAACTGATACACAGTGACGTGTGTGGACCCTTCTGCACACCGTCTAATGGAGGAAGAAAGTACTTCCTGACCTTCATTGATGACCACAGCCGCAAGTTGTGGATCTACTTCCTCAAAACAAAGGGAGAGGTCAAGGAGAAGCTCCTCGAGTTCATTGCCATGGTGGCGCGGCAAACGTCCAAGAAGGTGAAGGCACTCCGAAGTGACAACGGGGGTGAGTACGAGGCATGCAAGCCTTGGCTCAAGCATCATGACATCCGCCACGAGAAAACCACCCCTTACAACCCCCAACGCAACGGCGTTGCCGAGAGGATGAACCAGACCCTACTCGGCATGGTGTGAAGCATGCTCTTCGACGCCAAGCTCCCACCTCGCTTTTGGGCTGAAGCAGCAACAACGGCTTGCTACCTCTTGAACCTCACACCAGCGACCGCCTTGCGGAAGCGTGGAAAGGAGCAGGACAAGCGGCTGAAGACCCCACAGGAAGCATGGTTGGGAAAGAAACCCAATGCATCTCATCTGAAGGTATTCGGGTCAACTGCATGGGTGAAGATCCAGTCGGGAGAAGGTGGAGGCAAGCTCGATGCACGCTCCAAGAAGTGCATCATGGTTGGGTACGACACGTCACACAAAGCCTATCGGCTTTGGGACCAGGCAGCAGGCAAGCTCGTGAGGAGCCACGACGTCGTGTTCGACAAACGCACCCTTGGAAAGGGAGGGCTGCTGGACCCGACCCTCACTCCCAAAGCGAGATAGTGGATAGTGTTGCTTGAGTCCGGAGACCAAGCACCCGACAACTTGCTCACTTTGCCAGCAGGTAGTGGGAATGGGAGAGTAGCTGCAGAGGATGATGTAGCATCTGACATGGACGCGGATACCGAGGCATCCGAGGCTTCCGAGTCTGACTTGGAGTCTGATGACTCTTCTGACGAAGACGACGACGACAAACCACCACCTGTGGAAGCACCAGCACCAAAGCAAGAAGCGGCACCACTACCCCGGCGCAGTTTGCGACCAAAGAGAGCACCTTTGTGGTATGAGGATGATTGGACCGGCCTTAGCTGGTCGTGCATGGCTCAGGGAGAGCCATCCACAGTGGCGGAGGCCATGAATGGCCCAGATGCGGCCAAGTGGAAGGAGGCAGTGGATAGCGAGCTCGCATCCATTGCCGAGAACGGCACGTGGGTGCTGGTGGATAGACCCGACAAGGCCCACGTGGTGGGATCCAAGTGGGTCCTCCGAGTTAAGAAGAAGCAAGATGGCAGCATCGACAAGTTCAAGGCAAGGGTAGTGGCTAAGGGGTTCTCTCAGCGCCCGGGCTCCGAGTACGATGAGATGTTCGCGCCCGTCGTGACCTTTGCCTCCATCCGCTCTCTCCTTGGCATTTTTGCCGCAAAGAACTTGGAGATACACTAGATGGACGTCAGGATAGCTTTCCTTTATGGGAAGCTTGACAAGGAAGTGCTGATGGAGGTGCCCGAAGGAGTCGAAGCTCCCAAGGACAAGGTGTGCAAGTTGGTGAAAGCGCTCTACGGGCTGAAATAGGCCCCAAGGATGTGGTACAAAGAGATGGACGGTTTCATGACCGGCCTCTCTTCCGCGCATTGCCAGAATGACCCGAGCATGTACGTGCGCGATGATGGGAGAGGGTTGATTCTGGTTGCGGTATACGTGGATGATCTGATCATCTGCTCGTATTCGGTCGAGCTACTGGATGGTCTAAAGTCTGACCTCAGCAAAAGGTTCAAGATGAAGGACATGGGTCCTCTCGAGTACTACCTCGGGATTGCCATCCACCGCAACCGAGTAGCAGGCACCATCGAACTCAACCAAACCAAATACATTGGTGAGGTACTAAAGCGCTACCACATGGAAGACTGCAAACCTGTCAGCACCCCAATGACGACTGACACAAAGCTGAAGGCCTCCATGTCGCCAAGCAACGAAGCAGAACAAAGGGAGATGCAAGACATCCCCTACCAGTCCGCCGTGGGTAGCATTATGTACGCCAGGCAGTCAAGCGCATCTTGCGCTACCTGCAGAAGACACGTCACATGGGTCTCGTCCTTGGAGGCCAAGAAGGAACGGACCCCTTTCGTCTGAAGTGCTACACCGACTCTGACTGGGGAGGAAATCTTGACGACAGGAAATCCACCTCTAGATATGTGTGCATCTTGAATGGCGCTGCCATCTCATGGGCTAGCAGGAAGCAGGACTGTGTTTCCGTGTCCACGGCTGAGGCAGAGTACGTTGCTTTGTCTGAGGTGTGCAAGGAGACTCAATGGCTCCGCAGCCTGCTTGGCAAAATGACAGAGCCACAGAAGGACGCCACGGTCGTACACGTGGACAACATGAGCGCCATCTTGATGGCTGAAGACGAGATCATCTCCCGGTGAACGAAGCGCATCGACATACGTTACCACTACTCAAGTGATCTGGTCATGAAGAACGTAGTGGACTTGCAGCACTGCGGAACAAAGAGCATGCTTGCTGACTGCATGACCAAGCCGCTCGAGAGCGACTTGCATTATGCAGGCATTCGTGGATTCGGCATGAGGAGTGCGGCAGAGGAAGGGTGAGCTCCAAGGCATTGATGGAGCCGAGCAAGGGACAGATGGACAGAGGTGCAAGGGAGAGATTTTTTGAAATAGTATGCACCTTGTCCACTGCCTAGCTGGCTAGCTACACATACAGACAAGGCATGCACTCCTCTATGGAGTATGTCCCCTTGGTCTGTTCTGAGATGGGCCAGGAATGCACTGCCCATAAATGGGTATGTTCCCTGTGGCTCACTATAGGAACCATACCTTTTTGGCTTGGTTGATTAGGCACCGGAGTCTCAGATGAGAGGTCGCGGGTTCAAACCCCGCGACAGCCGCAATTTTCTTTGTGACCAGAACTGGGACAGGAAGCTTCTAGGAAGCTTACTAGAGCCTGCCTTGAGGATGACACTTGGCGGTGTAAGGACGTGCCAAGTAGGAATGTAGGTTGAGGTTGGCTCCAGTGGAGCCACTACAAGTAGAAGGTTTAGCAAAGCTCTGCAAGTATAAAAGCCTGTACCTTGCATGCATCCATTTACAGTTCTTGCCTTTGAGACTCCTCACAGAGTGTCCAACCAAAGGTAGACACTAAAGACCAACATGCGGACTTTGTGAGGTTGCAAACCAAACAAACCTAAAGTGTGGATCCCTCGTTCGAGGGTGATATGTTATCTTGGTTGCAATACCAAGAGCGGTTGGCGGCCTCCCATGTCGGGACCCATTTTCTAGACCGTTGCTATCCGGTGCATTGACAATGCAACCATGATTTCAATTACGCCAGGACACAGCCATGCCACCAACAAGGAAAATCCAGCGAGTGTGGCTCTTGTCGTCCAGGATGCCAGCCAGGTCAATGTAAGTGTAGTCCACTGCGACAACGGACGGTTGTCGACGGTACATAAGGTATTGTCGTGGAGTCGAGACGACATATCGTAGTACGCGAATGGCGACCTCAAAATGGAGGTTACGTGGCGTATGGGAGAACTGTGCTAGAAGGTTGACAACAAGCACGATGTCTAGTCGCGTCGTCATCGCCAAAATCATCAGTGAATTGACTACTCAAAGATACGTGGTCGCGTCAACTGGCTCCTCCAGAATAGCTGGCTTTGGGCTCTTCAGCTTTGCCGGGCCATCGTGAGAAATGGGCAAGGATACGCTTGACATGAGAGGCAAAACCTCGGTGAAGTGGGTGGACAGGATCTAACCGTAGGCAGCCCTGTGGAAGTGTAGAAAATCTTGGGAGCGATCATGCTCCAACTCCATAACCAAGAACACTCGGGCAGTCCCAAAGTTCTTCATCTGGCAGGTGGCGTGCAGCAATTCCTTGACGCACAAAATGGCAGTTGCATCTGGTGACCCAATGAGGAGGTGGTCGACGTAGACTAGGACATCGGCAAAGGGCTGGCCTCTCAGGATGATGAACAGTGCAGGTTTTGCGGTGCTACAAAGGAGGCCGTTCTGAAGGAGCGTGCGACTAATCTCTTAGTTCCAGGTCATAGAGGGCCTTCAACAGCCGCCAATCCATGTCATTGCTGTCCTTGAAGTCTGGGGGGTGCACCATGTAGAGTTCCTCAACCTCTAGTGAGACATGGAGGAAGGCGTTACTCACGTCCATCTGATGCAGTTCCCACCCGTGCCGGGCAGCCAGACCGAACAGCACCGAGCTAGTGGAGGACAGGCTTACCGGAGCAAAGATCTGGTCGTAGTCGATCCCAAAGACCCAAGGAAACCCCTTGGCCATAAGATGGGCCTTGTACTTGTCCAAGTCCCATCGCCGGAAGACACACTTGATACCGATAGCCTTTCAGCCGGAAGGGGAGGTCGACGAGCTTGTAAACCTGATGATGTCGGATGGCAACAAGCTCATCGGCATATGCGACCTCCCAGTGTGCATCCTCGAGGGAAGTACGAGCCTCACGCAGGGTGGCTGGGTCCCCTGGACGTATCGTGGAGCGGGCACTGATGGCGTGTGCGTCACGAGCTCCTGGTGGTGTGCATGTGATCACTGCCATGACGGCATGTCGGTGCTCGTGATGGAGAATGGCGTAGCCCAGCGTAGAGTCCGGGCAGAGATCAGCGACAACAGACAATATGGTCAGGCTGAGGGCCTTGGTACTCGGGTCCCCAGTCATTACTGTGGGGGTGGGTCTGCCGGGAGGCGAGGAGAATCGTGGGGGGACAGAGGGTCGTGGTGCAAGAGGACACGGCGCGGCGGCTAGTAAGCTCAATCATGGCCTGGGTCTGAGGCTGTCATCCGGCCCAAGTGTGTAGCGTGGTAGGACGGGAGGTGAAAGAGAGGGGGCGGCCGAGAGCGAGTCGGTCGAGGCCTCCGGCATACTTTGGGCCGGCGAGAAGGTGGCTATAGACGGTCCAACCAACGCGAACAGGGCTGTCGGCCCGGAGGGGCTTGCTGACGCGGACGGGGCAGTCGCTTGGAGGGGCCAATGGGTGCAGGTGGGGCTGTCGGTCCGAAGGAGCTTGCAGGTGCAAGCGAGGCTACCGGCCCGGAGGGGCCAACGGGTGTAGGCGGGGTTGCTGGCCCACAGGGGCCAACGCGTGAAGTTTGGGCTACCCGCCAAGAGGGGCCAATAGGTGCAAGCAAGGCTGCCGGTCCGCAGGGGCCAGTGGGTGACGACTAGGTTGTCGGCCCAGAGGGGCCAATATGTGCAGGTGGGGATGCCTGCCCAAAGGGGCCAACAGGTGCAAGTGGGGCTGCTGGCGTGGAGGGGCGAACACGTTCAAGCGGGGCTGCCGGCCCGGAGGGACCAGCGGGTGAAGGCGCTGTATCACTCGGAAGCGAAAAGTAGGAGGAAAGACTTACCACTCATCCACGCGATGGGAGGGACATCGATGAGCCAGAGCAAACGAGTGGCGGGAAAAAAGTTCCTCAAAGAAGAGGGTGTTCCTGGATAGGATGATGTAGGGCCAGGAGTGATCCCAGAAGCGCAAGGCTTTAGACTGATGCAAGACACCAAGGAAGGTATAGGAACGCCCATGGAGGACGAGCTTGCCGCCTTGCTATAGGGCGGGCAAACAAACAATGGCCACACAACCCCAGACGCGAGCAGGGTGGATGTCAGCCCTCTGACCACACCAGTACTAGTATGGCGTGGACTTGCAAGGAAGGGGTCCGTGGGGAATCCGATTCCAAACCAGGTCATGTAGGCCATGGCTTTGAAGTAGAACCCATCGAAGAGATAGGATTCGACCCACACAGTGTGCACGACATCGGTCATGGTGCGATTCCACTGCTCGACGACGTTGTTCTTGACAGGCGTGCTGACGTCTCATGATGGATCTTGCGCGAGGCGATGAAGGTCGTGCTCTCGCCCATAAACTCACCGCCGCGATGAGAGCAAAAATGGCAAAGAGGGCAATCACAATCGCGTTTTTTACCGATGAGCCAGTCCTGAATGGTGGGAGTGACATCGCTCTTCTGCCAAAGGCAATAGACCCAGCGGTAGCTAGAGAATTCATCGCTGAGGGTGAGGACATAGAATTCGTGCTCCCCGATAGACTCCGTGGGAAGGGGGCCCATGACATCACAGTGGATCAAGTCCAAGGGGGGGACGCACGGGAGGAGGATAGGGGGTAAATGGAGCGGTGCATCTTCCTCTAAGCGTTGTCAATGCACTCAGTCGGACATGACAAGAGAAAGGAGGCAGGGTCAAGGCCCTTGGCCGACTGGGTATGGAGTATGCTGTTGATGGCAGCCGAGTGGATGTGGTAGATATGACGGTGTAGAAGGCGGATGTGCTATGAAGAGAGTGCGTTGATGACAAACATGTGGCTTGTGTCAGCCAACGGGGAGGATAGACGAGGGACGTGCCACAGATTGCCACGAGCGGTGGCGTGTAGGTTGACATGACCGGAAGGACATAACGACATAGTACCAACACCACGCGAGTGCAAGATGTCCATGCTCAAGTGGTTAAGGGCAGTGATGGACAGGAGGCTAAGTCCAAGAACAGAGACAAAGAGGACATCTGTCACAAAGATGTCCCCAGCAGGACCACGAAAATGAATGACACCAACGCCGCAGACAGGTAACACCTGGCTAGAGCCCGCACGGATACCGGACACAGCGACAATGGGACCAAGCATGCTAGAGGCCTCGCACGATGCTGTCATGTGATTTGTGGCCCTGGAGTCAATGATCTATGTCTTGAGAGGATCTTGAATCGGTGTCGCGAGGTCGCTAACCGAAACAAGGCGGTGGGCAAGCAACATGGGCGCGTTGGATGAGGGGGAAAAACGAGACTGCCAGTCATCTAGCCATATGACATCATCACAGAGAGGCATGGGAGGGGAGAGGTCAGGAGAGGGTGAGATGGACGAGGAAGTTGGACACAAATGGAACTCAATCCCTGACATGCAAGGCAGGGCAGGTGTAAAGGCGGTGATGCAACTCGCACTTCCCCAGGAGGAGGACGAGGCAGGCCGAGTTGGAGCGCGATGAACTACTCCAACTGACGCTCACGAGTGGAGGGCCTGGTGCATAGACCGCATGCATTGTGACGTCAGTGGAGCCCGGAAAGGAGGAGGGTTGCATCGCTAGTGGAAGGAGGGGCACCGACGGCTACGGATGGTACTAGTACAAGGCCGGGGATGGGAGGATAGGTGTGACTGTTAGAGGAGTAGATCTGTCAGACGGTTTGGGGGCATCAAGGGTGGCGACAACTATAGCAACAGCAGTAAGACGGTGCCCAAACTAGCGACACATGGTGGCGATGATGCGCACCTCATCTGTTGGGACCAGGCACGTCTACCACCCGTGCCCAGGCTCGCCACGTTTCTCACAGAGCAAGCCGTTGGCACTAGATCTAGTCAGCTGTTGCTCTTGGCCCTTGTCCTTTTTTCCCTTGCGCTTCTTCTTCCCTGACATCAAGGAGCCGGCAGAAACAATTACTGTGGGGGTGGCAACAGCTACGGAGGCGACCGTAGGGGAGGCAAGGGCCTCTATGCGCTCAACACACAATTCTAGATGAGCCTCCTCAATCCTAAAGAATAGCTCATATGCGTAGAGCATGAGGGTGCCCTGGGCCACCATCACGACGAGGACGTCCTGGATGTAATGCACGAAGACATTAGCGAACACATCGATGGCACCGCGCTTGATGGCCAGAAGCACACTAGAGGGGGTGGAGCAGCGTCGCCCAGGTGGCAGAACATGTCCTCCGCCCGCTTCAAGTAGGAGGTGATCGACTCAGTCTCCCCCATGAATAGGGATTTGAACTCCTTCAGTAGACGGCTGGTCTCAACCTTGGTGGAGAGGCGATGGGAGCACGTCAGGACGTGCCATGTGGCTACGAGGTTTGGAGTTTTGCTACTGGTGACGTCGCCAAGGAAGGGTTTGATGGCAAGGCGTGCAGCTCAAGAGGCGAATGGGACAAGAGCGCGTACGGCGCGACCAACATCATGTAGCTGGTCGACAAAGGAGGGATCATACACGAGATTGTAGTACAGCCACAAGCCTTTGCCCTGTGCTTAGATACAAAAGCTGAGCTCCTTGATCCGGAACTGCTCGTCGGCCTTGAGCGTCAGGGGCAATGCCTCGAAGTCCTTTGAACTACGGCCGGCACCCAGAGTGGCGCCAAGGACAGAGGTCACAGTCTGCCACTTGCGTTGGGTCTGCTATTGCGCCAAGTAATGCCTGTCGACGGAAACAACGGGACTAGAAAGTCCAGGAGGAAGGAAGGGTGACTTGGCGCTAGCGTGGCTCTGTGGTGTTGGCGGCTGCAGTGCTACAAGTTGCTATGTCAGTGCGGCAAGATGCTGATGAATGGCGGTTAGGCGGTGTAGCGATCAAGAGGAGCCCGTGATGAAGCCTGTAAGCTGTTGCTCCTGATGTTGCTATTGCTGCCACTACTATTGGTGGTGGTGGTGCTACTACTACTGCTGCTGTTGATGCTACTGCTACGGCTGTTGATGCTATTGCTGTTGCTAGTATTGCTTTTGTGGCAAATACATGGGCTGTTATTGCTGTAGCGGTTGCTACTGCTTTTGTTGTTGCTCCTATTACGGCTGCTAATGTTGTTGCTGCTATTGCTTTGTCAATTACGGTAGCTGATGCTGTTATTGCAGCTACTATTGTTGCTATTGCTACTGCTGCTAATGTTGCTACAGATGTTGTAGGAAAGGGGGATCGGTGGGTCTTCCACCAAAGGAAGACCCCTCCCCATTGCGACTTTGAGCCATGGCCTTGGTTTTATTTTACAGTTTTCTTTGGGTTGATTGCTGACATCAGGAGCGACGTTAGAAGTGATGTTAGTCGATGATGGCTGACATCAATAGCGGCTTGCAAATGCTGACGTCAGTAATGAGTCCATGCTGACACTACGACTGCCACACTGCTGCTATTGTTATGGCAACTATTGTGGCTGCTACTTGGTTGTCGCACTGTTGCTACTGTATTGCTGTTACTGCCGCGGTTGGTGTTGCACCACCACAACGGTTGCTAATGTTACTACTGTGGTAGTCGTAGATGTCACTGCTCTTGTGGTTGATGTTGTGGCTGCTGCTACTATAGGTGCTGCTACTACGGCTGCTTTTACGATTACTGCACTACCGTTGCTACTATTGCTACTATGCAATTGTTGCTATGCCACTACTGTTATTGCAGCTGCTATAGCTGTCAGAGCTGCTGTGTATTCTACTTCTACCACGGTAACAGTAGCAAGGGAGAGAAGAGAAGGGGGGGTTGACAAGGGACCTCCCTTGTCAATGGCGCCATCACCGCGTGTGTCGGTGCTGTAACGACATCTCTCGTCGGTTGCCGGCTGCAAGTCCGCCAACGCTACTGACGTCACAGAGTCAGTGCTGCCGGGAAAAAAATTGTAGCATTTCCTTCGTGTCAAGAGTGTTTTGAAGACGCCACCTGGTGGGTTAACTCTGCTCGAAGATGATTGGTAGAGTTTTCCCTGAATTGACGTGTTTCTGGTACCGCCGGTGCTGACAGGGACGTGTACGTCTCTCTCCTGTTTAGATCTGCCGCCTCTAAACAGGAGGCAACACAACTATTCTGTTGCTAGCTCCTCAACGCCAAGCTCCATGGCTTAAGCCATGGAGCTTGTTCGAGCTCCAGTGTGGTTGGAGTCGGGATGGCCCCACGCTCGTTGCTTTCCACTACCGCCCCCTCTAGCTACTCTAAGACTTGTTAGAGAAAATCAAGCACTACGGAGCTAGCGCCAGAACTGAGAATGGATGGATTAGCAACTGAGAATGAGAAGAACTGAGAGACCCCTCACAAAACTAGGCTTAGCTCAGATCTGTAGAGATTGTTACTCAGGTTACCAACCAATCAGGAAACTTGTTTTTTTTTCCTGGCAATCTGAGTTTCCTTGGTGAGCCATGCCAGGTTGCCGACAGTCCAAAACCCAGGCGTCGGCCATTTTTCCTAAAAACTGGACCATACCTAAAAAACCCATACTGTAAAAGTAGACATACGGTCATTATCATGTAGAAAATTTGTAGCAAGGAGTTTTGACTGCCTAAACCCAGGCATCGTCTAGGCTAGAATTACCCCAGTGACAACAGTGCCCCAGTATTGTGGAAGTCGGATTGTAAGCTGAACATGATGCTGTAAGTGCAACTAAGGAGTCAGATCTGGTTAAAGATGCGCATAGGCAGTGTCTGCAGAGGAAGTGACCGCCAACGTCGTGACCGCTGAGGAGGCCCGTGGATGGAACTCAACATGTGAGGTTCTAGCAAACTGCCTGCAGACCTCAGCGTGCGTTAGCTCCATCGGACGACACTCCAGCAGCGTCCCATCTTGCCGTCAGTCATCTTCATGCCAATAAACACAACTGGGAGGACACAACAGAGCACTATGATGATTGTGCAAAACCAACAACACAACTGGTGGGACAGGATGCAGTTCAACGTGGCCAACTTCTACACATCCTCCGATACGTGTACTGACAGAAATCCCATGGCACGTGGCCACACAGACTTCTGCAGCCACTCCCCATTCCAACAGAACCGTGGACCGACATCTCACTGAACTTCATCATGCGTCGGCTCCATCGGACGGCACTCCAGCAGTGTAGATGACTGACAGAAAGACTCGACTGACAGGAAGGGCGCTTTGACAAGCCATCGTCGAAGCGCCTCCTGTTACTCCCGTTCGTGGGCATGGTGGGCGGCTCGGCTCCACCAAGGGTTACTTTGACGGCCGTAGCAGGGGATGTAATGCTCCGTTTTGGGCGTGCTTGGATGCGTTGGAGATATTAGATCACAGGCTATAAGAATCTTATGTAATCTCACTTTGCCAAGTAGCAAAAACGTGTTCCGATTCGGATCTACAGAATGCGACGTGTTCTATCCACTCGCATCCGTGATCTTTGTGCTCCACACTCTTCACCATTGGTGTCCTTTGGCTGCCCCAAACCTTGGTAGCGTGAACCAGTTAGAGCTAGGCATCCTTGAAGGGGCCTCCACACCCACTAGTGCCAACAAAGGGTTATCGGCCCACGTGCCTAGAGGGACACGAGCTCTACAACTTCCACGCTATCGTCGCGTGCCATGGCATCAACCGAGCAAGAGAGCATTGGTGCCGTCTCCAATTTTGATGGAAACGGCTTCCCCTTGTGGAGGTGGCAGTTTGAAGTCTACCTCAATGACAAGGGCCTGCTTGATCTGGTCAATGGTAAAGAGACCGCCCCTCCGGATACCGCGACGCCGGAGGAAGTGGACAAGTAAAAGAAGCGCAACAGGAAGGCTCTTGCATTGTTGGTGTTAGCGCTAGCTCCACCGCAGCACGTGATTCAAGGATGCACGGAGGCCGCGGTGGCCTGGAAGAAGCTCTGTACCATCTACCAGTCCACCAACCTTACTAACCAGCTTTTCGTCTTCAAGAGGCTTGTCAACCTCCAAGCCAACGAAGGCGACGACATCATTGAGATCCTACAGCAGATTGGGTCTCTCACTGCCAACTGTGTAGCCACTGGATGGAAGGTCGACCCTCAGTTGCAAGCCATGATCCTCCTCTTGGCCTTGCCGGACAGTTGGAGTCCCATGATCACTGTCATGGACGGCTGGTCTGCCGATGAGATGAAGTAGCCGAAGGTGGCTGAGTACGTCTGCAATGAATGGATGCAGTGTGGTGGAAGAGAGAGTGGGGCAACGTCAAGCTCTGCTTATGCCGTCCGTCCTCAAGTTGGATGTGGCGGCAAGAAGGTGAAGGGTACCAAGCAAGGCACCAAGAGAAGTGAAAACAAGAGGGAGTGCTACAATTGTGGCAAACAGGGCTACTACAAACGCGATTGCCCCAACAAGAAGTCGGACCAGCCCGGGAAGGGCGGGAAGGACACCCAAGCCTGATGGCCAGTGAGTCTACCGACTTGACAGATCTGGACGTCAGGGTGATCGACTCTGGATCAGGCCGCCACACACAATGCAACCGGGCGGCATTTGTCACCTATGTCGCCACCGAGCGGCGCATAACAGTGGCCAACGGCAAAACAGAGTTGGTCGCCGGCGAAGGCAATGTTCGCATCTAGTCGGTGGTGAACGGGAAATTCATTCCGTGCACCATCTACGATGTGCTCCACATGCCCAACTTTGGAGAAAACTTGCTCTCAGTGAGCCGCCTTACCGACAAGGGGCTCGAGGTACTCTTCAAGAAGAAGGAGACCATCATCCGAAAGGAGGGGGATGGCGAGGTGATTGCACGTGGCAAAAGGGAGGAGGACCTGTACGTTTTTTGTACCAAGGTTTTTGCCGGTGCGGCAAGGACTGCAGCCGTCAACCTCGTGACGAGGGATGAAGGAAACCTGGACCTATGGCACCGCCGCCTATGCCACATCGCTTCCTCAACTGTGAGGAACACGGCAAAGAAGGAAGTGGTGCGGAGTCTTGAGGTCAAGAGCCTCGATGCAGCCAAGAGTGCCGTGTGCGAGCCGTGCATGGTCGACAAGGCAACACGGCATCCGTTTGATGGCAAAGGGACGCGTGCATCGGCAAAGTTGGAGGTGGTTCACATTGACGTGTGTGGACCATTTGAGAGCTCCATTGGGGGCGCTCGCTTCTTCGTGACCATCATCAACGATCACAGCCGCAAGCTCTACATCTACATCATCAAGAGGAAGTGTAATATTGTGATATGTATGCAGGAGTTTGTGGCGATAGTGCAACGGCAAACAGGCTTAAAGGTGAAGGCGTTCCGGAGCGACAACGACGGCGAGTATGAGGGCTGCTCGACATGGATGAAGAGCAAGGGGATAGTGTGGCAGAAAAGTATGCCACACTCTCCGTATAGGACCGACGTCGCCGAGAGGTCAAACCGCACCATCCTGAACATGGTCTGGTCCATGTTGAGCGATGCCTGCCTCACGCAGCGGTAGTGGGGTGAGGCGCTGCGGACAACTGCGTACATCATGAGCCTGACGGCGACAAAACCACTAAAGGACGTGGAGTCCAAGGTGTGGAGACGCCACAAGAAGTGTGGAGCGGGAGGAAGCCAACTGTGGCACACCTTCACACATTTGGTTGTGTTGCACATGTTGTGCAGACACGGGAGGGGCGGGGCAAGCTGGACCTGCAGACTTACCGGTGGATCTTCGTCGGGTACGAGAGCACGAGCAAGGGGTACTCGCCCTTTGACCCACAAAGGCAGATGATCGTGAAGATTCACGACGTCACGTTCGACGAGGAGAGCCGTTGGACGGACAAGGACGCGGGTCTCTCCAAGCGGGGGAAGTGGCTGCCACTCCTCGAGGGGGAGACACCATAGGACGCAAAAGAGGGTGACGTCCGAGCGGCTCCAACCGGCGGGAACCATCCAAGGAATGGGGGAGCTGAACGATGAGGCGGGGAGTGAGCCCGCATCTCCATGGTCCCCGAGAGGGGGGGAGCAGGCCGGCAATGCAAGTGGCGTCGCGAGAGGGCAGTAATAGCAGTAGTTGCAGCGGCAGCAGCAACAGTAGTGGCAGCAGCAGCATCAGTCTCAAGAGCAGGAGCCCCGACAAAGCGCACACGCAAGGAGGACGGCAGAATGGTACGATGTCGCGGAGGGCATCTGGACTGGGTTTGCTCGGGCATTTTTGTGCAAGAGGAGCCCGAGACCATCAAGGAGGAATTGCAGCGGAAGGATGGGGCTAAGTGGGAGGGAGCCATAAAGTCTGAGCTCTGCTCCCATGAATTGTATGGCACTTGGCTCCTGATTCACAGGCCGGACGGCGCAAAAATCATCGACTCCAAGTGGATCTTCAAGAAGAAACTCACCAAGGAAGGGAAGGTGGAGCGCTACAAGGTGCAGCTGGTTGCAAAGGGATACGCCCAGCGAAAGGGTAAACACTACGATAAGACCTTTGCACCGGTGGTGAAGTTTTCCTCCATCCTCTCCATCCTCTTGGTGGCGACAGTGTGCGGCTACGAAGCTTACCAAAGGGATGTGAAAACTGCATTTCTCAACAGCGATCTGGACAAGGAGGTCAATATGGAAGTGCCGGAGGAGGTGTACAAGCCGTCGGGGAAGGTGCACCAGATTCGCAAAGCGCTACACGGGCTGAAGCAAGCGCCACTCATGTGGTACTTGAATATGGACGGCTTCATGGCCGAGCTTGGCTTCAAGCGCTGCAAAGCAAATCAGAGCGTGTACGTGCGGAAGCAGCCGGGGTTGCACCAAATCGTGGTCCTTTATGTGGATGACCTCATCCTCCTGTCATCGGACATGAAGGAACTGGTGAACCTGAAGCGGCAGCTGGACGGTCGGTTCAAAATGAACGACATGGGCGAGCTCGAGTACTACCTCGGCGTCGCCATGAAAAGGGACCGCAAAGCACGCACGCTAGAGATGGGGCAGGCAAAGTACGTGCAAGAGGTGCTCCACCGCTTTAACATGGAGGAGTGCAACCCCATCGGTACACCCATGACCACCACATGTGAGCTGAGCTTGAGTATGGGGCCGAGTAGTGATGAGGAGAAGGAGGAGATGGCAGGTGTGTCGTACCAGTCCGCGGTGGGGAGCATCATGTATGTCATGGTGGCGACGCGGTCCGACCTGGCCTTCGCGGAGGGCCAAGTGAGCCGCTATGTTGCTAACCCCGGGCCGCTACATTGGCAAGCAGTGAAGCGGATCCTCCGCTATCTCAAGGCAAAAAAACAGTCGCAGCTTGTATTTGGAGGGGGAGCGCATGAAGACTCCCTCGAGTTGGTCGGCTACTCCGATGCCGACTGGGCTGGTGATGTGGATGACAGAAAATCAACGTCAGGGTTTGTGGTTGTGGTTGGTGATGCAGCGATTTCATGGGCAAACAGGAAGCAGGACTGTGTGGCACTGTCTAGCACCGAAGCAGAATACGTTACGTTTGTAGAAGCCACAAAGGAGGCAATGTGGCTGCGACGGCTGCTAAAGGAGATCGGCGTATCCCAAAGGAAGCCGACGGTACTCAATGTCAACAACATGAGTGCCATCAGCCTGACCCATAACCCGGTGCTACATAGGAGGACAAAGCACATTGAGATCGGCATCACTACGCACGGGACTTGATGGCAAAGGGAGATGCGGTTATTGTGCATTGTGGCACTAAGCGCATGCTTGCCGACGCCATGACCAAGGCACAGCCCAGGGACAAGCACGACACGAGCTGCATGGATCTTTGTATGCGCTGTGAAGATTAGCATGCTACAAGTTCCAAGAATAGGGCATCAAGGCTGCGGTGAAAGGGGCAGATTGTTGACATGGAGCCGCTCTTGCTATAGACGGCGAGGAGGAGGATGCGGCGGCAACTGTAGCTGAAGCAGTGCTGCGGCGAGCGCGGTTCGCGACGTCAATGCCGGCAACCTCCAGGAAGTGGAGGGTGGCCCAGCGCAGGAGGGTCTTGTCGCTCACCATATCGCGAGGCAGATTTTGGTCGAAGTTGCTGAAGATGCACGCGTAGTCGGGGTGGATGCCGTAGAGGATGATCTGGAGGGTGGAGTACTGCGCACGGGCATCGTCTCCCAGCTCCTCGTACAGCTGGATCGCCCGGCGCTAGTAGTTAGATGCGGACTCTTGAGCCGTCAAACAGAGGGAGTTGAAGTCGACAAGGCGCTGGGACGTCAGGGCCAAGGTGGTGCCCCCAAAAAGAGTGAAAGCCAGTACCCACGCCTAGCGAGGGTCAGCTCCCGGGCCGGTCAGCGGATCGCCAAGGAACTGACTGAAGTCTTTGGTGAGTTATGGGGCGGCTTTCACCAGGCCGATGGCGGCGCGGACCGCCATTTGTGTCTAGGCGGAGTCAGACGCCTGATATGGGGTGAGGTAGTAGGCGAGGACTCCTTCGCTCATGGCCCACATGCGAAAGCGCGGCTCCCAAGAGTTGAAGTCGTTCCCAGTCCAGAAGACGGGCGGGTCCGACTCAAACCACTTGGGTGGCTTGACCGTCGGCAGAGCGACGGTTGAAGCCACTACGGGACCTGGCATAGAGGAGGCAACCCCCTTGCCCAGGCGGGCCAGCTCCTCAAAGCTCAGAGGGCGGCGAGATGAGATCAGGCCGGCGTCGGCACTGGAGCTCGTGCCCAGGTGGGCGACATTGGCCTCAAGCGCCCTGCGGAGCGCCTCTAGGCGAATAAGGCGTGCTCGCAACAGCTCCTCCTCACCCTCCTCACCAGAGTCGGAGAGGGTCTCCGCAACCTCATTTGCATTGCCATCGTGAGCGAGGTGGTCCTCGCTCGAGACTGCAGACGAGTGATGCTGCTGCTGCTGTTGGGACTGTTGCTACTGAGACAGTAGGCCCTTGATCAGGTCCTGTAGCTCAGCGACCTGCTTTGTCAATGTCAGGCGGCTCTCCGCCTGCAGGTCAGCCAACGCGCGCACTTGGGGTGCCAAGGTAGTCGGACTCGCTGGCCGTTGCTGTTGCTGCTATTGCAGCTACTGTTACTGCCGCTGCTCTCAGAGTGTCCCGGATCTCTGGACTCGCTGCCCCTTGCCATGAGTGTTGTTGAGCGTAATCCCTGGTTAGACCACCGAGGAGTGGTCAAAAAACCTGATCTGACTTTAGATTTGGATTCCTTGGATTTTTCCATCCAGGATCGAGCTTTGAATCTCTCGATTTGAGTGCGTACTCAGAAATTTAGCCTAACCCGAATATCGGGTGTTGGGCGGGTGGAATCTGCTACCCGCCATAGGTGGCGGGATAATCCACTGCCAGTGATCCAAGTTCATCTCCAATGGGCTCCAAAGGCACATGTTCCATGAAGGAATAGATGTGGATGGTCTCCTGGACCAGGGCGAGCCCCTCCCCATGATGGAATGACAGGAAGGGTGCTTCGACAAGCCACCGTCGAAGCGCCCCCTGTTATTCCCGTTCGTGGGCATGGTGGGCGGCTTGGCTCCACCAAGGGTTACTTGGATGGCCGTAGCAGGGGATCTACTGCTCCAATTCGGGCGTGCTTGGATGCGTTGGAAATCTTAGATCACAGGCTATAAGAATCTTATGTAATCTCACTTTGCCAAGTAGCAAAAACGTGTTTCGATTCGGATCTACAGAATGCGACGTGTTCTGTCCACTCACATCCGTGATCTTTGTGCTCCACACTCTTCACCATTGGTGTCCTTTGGCTGCCCCAAACCTTGGTAGCGTGAACCAGTGAGAGATAGGCATCCTTGAAGGTACCTCCACACCCACGAGTGCCAACAACGGCGACGTGCTCAGCTCCATCGTCAGGCCTCTTCGGCGGTTGGGCCGCCGGCGGTCACTGCCACTGCAGATGCTGTCTGCATGCGCCCAATGTTGGATCTGACTATACCATAGCGTTTGCAGCGTCATGTTCTGCTTAGGGTCGAAGACTCATGTTAGCGTGACACTGTTTCGCACCATGGACTATCGCCTGAGTTCAGGCATCCATAACTCTTTGCTACTATTTTGGTAGTTGTTTCTGACCACACGCCTGCATTCGCAGCGTTGGTATTATAGTATAGTCAAGTTTTCAGGAAAAACAGACGGCACCGGGGTTGTGGGCTATCCACCATGTGGCAGGGCTCACGGAGAAAACCCTGCCTGCCAGAAAACAGGTCTATTTTTTTATTGGCTGGTTAGCAGAGTAACAAGCTCTACAGAGCTGGGGGGCAGCTAGAACTTGGAGGGGTCTCCCATTGTTGTTTATTCTTCATTCCTAATCAGTCACTTTCAGTCTTCAACTATTTTCTGTCGCTAACACTGGTGCGTGCACTTTTGAGTAAAAAACTTGGAGCACTCAGACTTGGACTCTAGAGCGGCACAATGAGGGGGTAGCAGACTAAGCAACGAGCGTTGAAGCCCGCATGCTGCATCAACAACGTTATTGCCCTAATCTGCGCTTTAGCAGTTTCTAGGTATGAACTACATCGCTAGAGCAACATTCCGCGGTGGACGTCCAATGCTGCGACTTCTCCACCATCTCGGGTGAAACACGGCAACAATCGTGAAGAAACTAGCCGCAATGAAATGATCAATTGATTGACGTCACAACGACGATGTTTTGGCCACTAGTGACCAATTCATTCTCTGTTCGGCCAACATTAAACTTCGCGTGACAGACTGTTTGAAGCTCAAGCCTCAATGGTTAGGACCATTTGAGATCGAGCGCATGCAAACCCTGTGGTTGTGTGATTCAAACTCCCGGACACTATGCAAGTTCATCCGGTATTCCATATGAGCAGACTCAAGCACTATCGAAGAGAGCTTTTGTGACAGGGATGTACCTCCCCCTCCCTCTGTACAAGTGGACGTGGTCACACAGTACGTCATTGAGGACATCCTCGGCCATCGACGACGTGGCAAAACAGTAAAACATCTTGTTGAGTGGCACGGCGACGACGCCGCGCATAGTAGCTGGAAGCCCTACAAGTCGTAGGGTACGATAACCTCCGAGACGTGGATCACATCATCGACGGATATTGCCGCCGTCACCGGGCCACATTTGTACGCGCTCCGGGGTGTCGCGACTAAATGGGGGGAAGTGTTACGTACACGAGTCCCTAATCTTCCAAGTGGGCATTTCTATCATTACACAAATAGCTCACCTCACGTCACGACCTTGATTATCGCTCTGACGGTCGAGGGCAATTTGGCCAAGCACCTTCGTCTTTCGGCGAACCTTCTTACACCTTTTGACAACTTCGACCACTTTCGAGAACCGATGATAGAGGTGTTACGGCCTCTCGGTTGACTTCTTGACGTATCGAGAAATGTCTTGATGCATCCCGCATCTTTGCCGTCGATCGTCGAAGCCCCCCGATTCCTTGGCAGAGCTTTTGGATCCATCCACTCACGACGCAAATCCACACGCGTTACTCGACAACTGACCTAACGACCCCGCCTATGTCTCATTTGTAATGCGACAATTTTACACGTGTTTTATCATTTTGACACTAGTCATCGATGTACACTTACCGCTGATTTATAAAACTTTCAAGTGTCCCAACTTGTTAACTGTATCCTACTTCGTAACTTCAACTTGTTCACCATGTTCACTCAGTTCGGCATAACATGAGACTTGATCATCAGCTTTGGTCTCAGAATAAAACACTAGGTCAGGTATCAAGATGTAGAAAGGCTTAGGGCAAACTTGTCCGCGGCGACGACCTGACCAGTCGCCATGGCTGGCTACGACGACGACGGCCGGTATGTATGACAAGAGCCAGATCAAAAAGATAGTTCTCCAAATATGTGACAGTCAGCGATGACTACTGGACTAATCAAGCCGGCTAATCTGACCTGAGCCATACTCCGATGTAACATAAGAGCCGCCAACTGTAGGCAACGATGACGGCAAGATTGCAACGGGCGAGCTATTTCTGAAAATTTTCAAATATGCTTTTTTCTCTCGTCGAGTTGTCATCAGCTCATGTGAGAAGATGCATAGAAGCTTCCTAGCCACACTCCCGTGGACCAGACGTCAGTGCCTAATCAGACGGTGACGACAGTCACAAGTCGTGCACGTAACGGCAAGGGCTTCGCTAGGGGACACAAGGCAAAGTGTCTGAATGCTTCATAAGCATTTGCAGAGAGGGATAACAAATGACAAGTCCATGGCATAAATACCTGCCGCGGCGCACAGCGGGTGTCGCACGCGGCGGTCCAAGAGCTGTCCTAAAACCGATCCAAAACCACTGTTCTGGCCGTAACTCTGCGCACACATGTCAGAATGTCGCGCCGTCTGAACCTAGACGTGCAGAATCTTGAGCCGGACGCTACGACTGGTAACATGCACAAGTCCGGCATCAATCTATGGAAGGACAATGAAAAACATGCAAATCGTCCTCAAGAGCCTATCCACGGAGGAAACTCTAGCGTCTGCAGAAAAACTGCAGAGTACCCCAGCAAGCACCCGGGACGTCATGGCAACCGCCTGGTGGCTGCTGGCGAGTGAATCCACCAACCATCAGTGCTCCGGCGCCAGCTGGATCCGCATTAGGGATTTGCACGAGCATGGACACGGCCGAGTGGTCACAATAAGCTATACAAACGGACGGAAACAGCTCACATCACAACATCGACCATGGCATAGAGAACATGACCTCCGATCCAACTAGAGGGGAGATAACACGGTCAGAGCCATCCGCGGGACTTTATAAAGGTGAGATAGCCAATCGAGCCTGGGCATGAAAACACCTTCCCAACCGTTCAGGTCGGAGTACGGCCTTGACCACCGCTACGAGGGCAGAGCTTCCGGTAGGCTAGGAAACCAGGTAGCCTTAAATACTCTTCCTCCAGACATACCCGACGCATGTGCTAAAGACACGACCCGAACTAGGATTATCTGATCAAATTATCCAAAGGGTACATGTAGGGATTACCCACAAAATTCGATTGTGTGTATGCCCTACCCAGCGTTCGGAAGAATAAGACTCCCTTGCCCACGGACCTGAGAATATTCACATTTTACCCACGAAAAGCGAGAAAACACAGCATGTCGACGCTGCATCGCATGCAGCGTTGACATGCTGAGGTCATCAATCACTTCGAACACTTACAAACCTCTCATTTGAGGGGTTTGTGAATGTTCGTGGGGGGGGGGGGGGGG
>SZWC01000981.1:307848-319787 GCA_023375785.1 Penium margaritaceum
CGTAGCATTGTCCTGCGTGCCTCAGTCATAGATGATTTGTACCGCATTGCTTGGCCCTCCTCCCCTTGCTCTCCCTCCTCCTCTGGTCACGTTTTTGTCACTGGTGTTCTATCCCCGGAACACCAGCGGTTGCTTCACCGACGTCTGTGTCACGTGGGCTCCGACACTGTGTCGAAGCTTATCCGGACACAGCCCGCTCTTGGTCTTGACGTGGCTTCTTTCGAGAAGCCACCCAAGACCGGCTGTCTTTTTTGCGCTCAGGGAAAGATGAACCGGTGCACTTATCCTGATTCGCATTCCCGAGCGCTGAGGCCCCTCGAGTTGGTCCACTCGGACCTGCTCGGTCCTCTCCCGGTCGAGTCCCTGTCCGAGAGGGGCCGGTATGTTCTGACGCTGACTGATGACTTCACCCGGATGCAGTGGGTCTACAGTCTGCGTCAGAAGAGCGACGCCGCTCTTGCGGTTCGGCTCTGGCTCGTGATGGCTGAGCGTCAGTCTCGCCACACGCTACATACATTTCGCTCGGATCGCGACGGTGAGTTCCTCGGTGAGATGGACTCCTTCTTTGCTGAGCACGACATTTTTCACCAGGTCTCCGCTCCTGCTACCCCACAGCAGAACGATGTCTCTGAGCGCTGGAACCGCACCATGGAGGATGCGGTCCGCGCCATGCAGTCTGAGTGCGGTCTCCCGGAGTCCTTCGCCTTCGAGGGCTTCGCCTACATGACGTGGTTCTAGAACCGCCTCCCGCATGGTCCGCTTCCGGATCATGTTACACCATACGAGCTCTGGTTTGGCCACAGTGCTGATCTTCGTTTCGCACGCGTCTAGGGTTCCCTGGCCTCCGTGTGGTACACCGAGGACCAACAGGGGTCCAAGGTCTCCCCTCGGGGTCGCTTGTGTGCCTTCATCGGCATCTCCCCGCGGTCCAAGGCCTAGCGCTTTTGGGACCCCACTCGCCGTGTCATTGAGTCCCGTGACGCGCTCTTTTTTGAGTCACTCACATACTGTGATCTGGCTTCGATCACAGCTCTCTCCGCAGCTCATGTTCCTTCCTGTGAGGGTCCTCGGCGGATGGGGGAGACTTCTTTGCCAGCGACCATTCCTCGTCAGGCTGATGTGTCCGCTCGTGTCCCCTCTTGGTCTCCAGCACTTGATGATACGGCTCTCATTGCCGTTTGCATAGATCCTACCCGTTGAGCCTGTTTCACACCCCACAGGTAGCGCTGCTCTCACGCCTCCTCCTGTATCACCACCGGTGTCTACTGGCACCCCTGCTCCGGCGTCTGACCCCGTCCAGCCCACTCCTGTCCCTACGTCGGCTGACACCCCTGTCTCAGTGTCCGGGCCAGCCTTGCCCGCTGTCACACCCAGCTTTGTGTCTCCCACATACGCATCTCCTCGCACGGCATCTCCAGCTGCCTCGTCTCAGCCCTCACCAGCTGTGGCTGTACTTGTCCCTATGGTCGTACCTGTTCCTGAGCCTGAGGTGCGCCCCTCGACCTCCGGTTACTCCCGTGAGCCCGGTGGTCGCCTTCGACCACTGGATTCTGGAGCTCAGCGAGCGTCGGGTTCCAGACCCCGGCGTTCCTCTCGCAGCATCGCGAGCGGTGATCCAGGCACAAAGGCCTTAGGCCTGAGTGTCCGCACTGAGCTTTTAGAGGTACACCCTGAGTGCCCCATAGGACACGACCTGGTCACTCGCGAGTTCCATATCGCATGTGACGCAGCAGCTGATCTCGTGGCTGTCAGGCCTGACACTAAGGTGTGTGCACTTGCCACGCGGAGTTCCCTCTCTATGGCGCCTAAGTTGGGCACATTGAAGGAGGCTTTCTCATCGTAGGATGCTGATGCCTGGCGAGCTGCTTGCGAGTATGAGCTTCGCGCTATTCGAGAGCACAGAGTCTACAAGCTGGTCGACCTTCCCCCTGGGAGGAAGGCGATTCAGGTCAAGTGGGTATTTCGCAAGAAAGTGAAGCCGGATGGCTCACTGGAACGCTACCAGGTCCGCTTGGTCGTCAAGGGGTTCTCTCAGATTGAGGGATTTGATTACACTGACACCTTTGCCCATGTCGGCCGCATGACCTCAGCTCGAGCTCTGTTCGGTGTAGTGGCTCAGCATGACTAGGAACTACACCAGATAGATGTGAACAACGCGTTCCTCCATGGCTCTCTGGATGAGGAGATCTACGTGGCTCAGCCACCAGGCTTTGAGGACGGTGACAAGGTCTGGCGCTTGCGCAAGTTCTTGTATGGCCTCAAGCAGTCTCCACGGTGTTGGAACCGGGAGATCACTGGCACCTTGACTCACGCAGGGTACGTACACAGCGAGGCAGACCCCTCGCTCTTCATCCTACCGGCACCCGAGCGGTTCACCGCCATCCTGGTCTATGTTGATGACCTTCTGATTGCATCTCCATCCGTGAAGGCCGTGAAGGAGGCCAAGGCTGTCCTGCAGACTGCCTACAGGATGAAGGACCTCGGTCCTGCATCGGTGTTTCTTGGTATGGAGATCGTGTGAGATCGCAGACATCGGACACTGATGCTGCATCAGGCCCGATACGCACGAGTCGTGGGGGAGCGCTTTAGCAATCTCCTTGGTGTAGTGCTCACCGCTTCCACACCTCTCACACGTGATGGGCAGGATGCCCTGAAGGTGGATGACCCTACACAGCTTGGGGAGAAAATGGACGTGACCTTGTACCTCCGTCTTATCGGATCTCTTATGTACCTGGCCACTACCACGCGTCTCAACATCACGTTCGCCGTCAACCTCCTCGCTCAGTTCTGGCAGTCCCCACGTGGAAGAGCTCTTCACGCGGCTGTGCAAGTGGTACGGTACGTGGTCTCCACACCGTATCTCGGACTCTGCTTTCGTCGGCAGTGTTCGGTGGTCCTTGACGGCTACACTGACAGCGACTGGGCTTGGAACCCTGATGGGCGCAGTCGCACAGGCTACGTGTTTCTGCTCGGTGGACCGCTTTGTCTTGGCGAAGCGGGAAGCAGGGCTACATTGCACGTAGCTCGTCGGAGGCAGAGTATGTGGCTTTGGGCGCAGGGGCTGCTGAGGCAGTTTGGCTGCAGCGCTTGTTTCTTGAGCTTGGGCAGTCAGTACCCGCCATTGTGCTGCGTTGCGACAACCAGAGTGCTCTCGCCATTGCGGAGAACTCTGGTGTTTTTCATGCTCGCACAAAGCACATTGCGGTTGAGCATCACTTCGTTCGTAATCTGGTGGAGCGACGCGTGATCTCCATCATGTGGGTTGGCACTGACTTGCATGCTGATTTCTTGACAAAGGCACTTGCCCGTGGAAAGTTCCTCGTGGCCAATCATTCTGTTGGGCTTCGCCCCGTGCGTGACAGTGGTTGAGTGTGGGATGTGCGTCTGTGTCTCATCTGTCCGTGTCACCCACTATGTAGTTGTACCAGTGCTGCACGCGTATGGACATGCGTACCATCGGGTCATGGGGGAGTGTTGGGCTTTGTGCCGTTCTTGTACAGTTTACTGTGACCACTCGTCCGTGTCCATACTCGTGCAGATCCGTGAGGCAGGCGGCCCTGGTGACGCCGGCGCGACGACAGGCGGCGGACTACCCGCTTGGAGCTGACCGACCACTGTTCAAGAGCCCCAGATGCCACCAGGACTCTTTGCTGTGTCTTATACGTCTTGCAGGCGCCTTTTGGCGGACTGGCCATGAGGCCTATTTGCATGTTTTTGCATTGTATGCTCACTGTCAGTCGATGGATGCATGCATGTGACCAGTCGTAGCGTCCGTCTTTTGATTCTGCACGTCTAGGTTCAGACGGCGCAGCATTCTGACATGTGTGCGCAGAGTTACGGCCAAAACAGTGGTTTTGGGCCGGTTTTAGGGCAGCTCTTGGACTGCCGCGTGCGACACCCGCCGTGCGCCGCGGCAGGTATTTATGCCTTGGACCTGTCATTTGTCATTTCTCTCTGCATATGCTATACTGAAGCATTCTGACACTGTGCCTTGTGTCTCCTAGCCAAACCCTTGCCGTTGCGTGTACGACCTGTGACCGTCGTCACCGTCTGATCAGGCACTGACGCCAGGTCAGCGGCTGCGTTGCTAGGAAGCTTCTACGCACTTTCTTAGTTACAGCTATATTGTACATTTGTTTCTAATAAGACAATCCTGTTTGGCATTCAAACACCAGATTGTACAGATTACATGTCGCTCCTTCCCAATCGCCTGACGACCCCAGACTTGGACCACTAGACATGAAGAATCTTCAAGACTAACCGGCTGTGTTTGGTACGTGCAGCGAGCTTACGTGGACACAAAAAATGTGCTAGAAGAGTTTTTTTGTCTGTTACCGGCGATGCACAAAATTTTAACAAGCTGAATAGTGAGAAATGTTCGCAAGGTCATTTGTTTCTTGACGAAAACATATCTAAGTTTATTTAGTAGTGGTTGTTCTTGTTGACGCTCGACGACCGCTCCTCAACAATGCGGCTGCTCGCGTTTTGTGCTGACACATCCATTGAATGCGCGATTGGTGAGAAATCACTTGGCACACGTGGCAAGGGTGGCAGAAGGAAAGCGAGACACTATTTCGGTACGAGAATCTCGTCCCGATCTCGCGGCACACATGACGTGTCTCGGTCTCGCTCGTCTCGCGCGAGACAAATCGAGATTGTCTCGCGTAGAGCGGAACGAGACAATGAGACGAGAAAAAATCGAGACAGTCGAGATCGAGACCGGTCTTGATCTCAATTTAACAACACTAGTTTTGATCGTAACTGTGCGCAGACAAATCAGAACGCTACGCTGTCTCAACCTTAACGTGTTGGATGTGAGGCCAGACGCTATGACCAGTCACATGCATGCATCCGGCATCGAACGATGGACACACAATTCAACGCATGCAAATCGGAATCATGGCTAGTCCATCGATAAAGTCCTACAGTCTACATAGAAACCTGCAGAAGGTCACAAACAACATCTAGGACGTTGGTGCAGTTGTTGGTCAGCTCCGAGTGCGTGGTCCATCACGTGCCGACGCGCAGGTGCCTCCTAGGTCCGCATCGGGGATCATGTCCTCGCGCTCTCCTATACCGCTGCTCTCCCGGCCGTCGTTCGAGACGGGTGGAAGCCACTTACACCAACAGTCCCCATAGGCTGATGCTTTTGTCACCATAACGATGTATGAGCGAAGGCAGGAAAGGATGGCCCAGGCAACCAATCATAGCGCGTAATGATCAAGCATACCACAGCACAGGGTCTCCTCGTGACAATGGTGGATCCCACAAAGTGCCCGAGTCTCTACTGTGCAAGAAGTCAATCACACACCAAGTAGCTACGCTGTCCTCATAACGGTATGAGGTCAAAGCCCACACACCAAGTGTTTTACAAAATGGTGGTGACGAAAGAAAAAAAATACAATTTAAAGAAAAACGGATGATGCAGTCACAGTATCGTTGTCGCATCGCTTGAAAGGTTGACACGCCTCCATCATCAAACCACTATTAAAAATCACAAAACCGTTCTTTGAGTGGTTTGTGATCAGTTAGAAATGGCTTGTGAGGGTTTTACATGGCGGTAATGAAACACCACCGGCGTTAAGAGGGAACATACGAAGGGCCTTAGTACCAGTCCACGTAAAACTACACTAAAAATATCATATTGTAATGAAAGTAGGGTATGAATGAGGTTTACATCTAAACAAGGGGTTTGCGCATCATTAAAACAAATAAAACATGTTTTATTTATTTTTAAGAAATAAAATCATAAATAGGGGGATGTTTTCTTGATCTCAATTCCCGGAACATCATCGAGGTGACATAACTCTTCTTACGCATGTCGATTAGCGACACATATCAGTGTAAGAGAAGAAAGAGGAGAAATTTATTGTTCATCATGTTCAATTTCTGGAAATGGCTGTTTTTATGCTCAAGTAAAGGGCATGGAAGCCATATAAAGTGTAATTGAACGGAAATATGATGTATTCAGCCCCAAGAAGGAATCACACCCGGCTTCATGATACATCGTGCCTCAGGATACTGTTTCCCGTCGTGGCGGGTTCAGGTATCGCTTCGACGCATCGTTATCTCACGTCATGCAAATCCATACGCTTATGTACGCGTTGGGCTTCCAAGGCGTCGCAAAAAGTACGGAATCTTGATGTTCCGCATCTCTCAAAGCAGTTATCAAAGTCATGTCCCGCGCTGATTGAAGCAGGAACGCTAACTCGGCGCATCCAGGAATAGATTCTCGCGAGGTCATCGTCCCGCCGTTGAAGGTACCCACAGAACATGATGAAATGAAGAGTCTGGTTCTGATTCTGGTTTGAATGAAACCAGAGTCAGATTAGGAAACATACCCGTCATGCTGGAATAACAATGAACGGGACAGGATGGAACGACTGATTTATAAGTTTTGGATATTTTCTGTAAAGGAAACGTATCAAAAAATTTTTAGCATGTTCACATCGAATGAAAAGTAGTTACAGCTAACAATTTTCCATCATTCTTGTTCATTCTGCATTAATTCAACCAATCCTCTAAGTTTCTCTTATGTGCATTCAAGTACAACAGCACACACTTCAAGTTTAGAGAGAAGCTGCAAAATTTAGATGAAAAACTCTTTCCATGTAAAATAACATTTCTACCTAACAAAAAGTTACTTGGCTTGTGTATGGGAAACATATGCTAAACCAAAAAAACGAAAAACCATATCCCTTCCAATAATCTAGGAAAATTTCTACATGCCTTCCATAATTTTTATCCACATAAAATGCTTAAATAATATTGAAAAATAATTGCATTCAATAAGATTCATGCGTGTGACAATAGAAATGTTTTCTGTCTACGTCAAGTGGTCATTCTGTCTGAATCTTGTAACCCCATATTATTTTCTCAAACATCATGACAAATGAATGAATACACTTTCCCCATGATTCTAGTACAAAAAATTACTTAAATTAGAAATGTAACCTCCCATATCCTTTTATGGTGTACATGTTTGTGAAAAGAATTAAAATCATGACTTTCTAGAATAATATATGATTCTTCAATAAGAAAACGGAACCAAGAAATTATATTTTAGCACAAACCACAAGGAACCACATATTAACATGTTTCAATTCATGTAATGATGTTAACACCTTATGTTCTGACCACGTCAGACTAGTGCATAAATGTTTTCCATGGACAAATTAGGTTATGTTTTGCAGTACTAACTCAAAACAATAATCAATGACGATTTCCATCAATTGTAATGGGTATTCTTTGATAAATTTCACTCTTCTACATCTCCATTATCAAAACCATGGGTTTGATTTAATCATGTACTTATGGGGGCTAATCATTATATATTTGGATATATTTGTATTTTTTTTCAACCACATTAAAAAATATTCTCCTTTATCATGGATGTAAATTCATTTTTTGACAAGATTCACATATTTTAATTTCATATATTTTATGCATTGTACATTACATTTATGAACATAAGAACTAAGATATTTAATTAATAATATTTTAATTTTTGAAATAAGGGTTCAAATAATTTTTTTTCTTTAAGATAACATTTGAAATGGTTTCTTCAATCTGTTGTCACATTTCACAAAGAGGTTAAAGACTTGAAGCTAATTTTTTGAAAGAATCTTATGTGTGTTTGCATACATTGAGAGAATTGTTTAGTGTAAAGTCATGTTATTCATTTACTCCCCCCAAATTTTCCCTTGTTGCTAGATTGGGGTGTGCACTAATACGATGTCGCACATCTCAGCCCACACGCCTCATCGACAAGGTAAGAAAGTCTTAGATAGGGGACAGTCAACTCATGTGGTTTTGGTGGTAGAATTTAAGATAGAAATTAAACATACAAGTGAAGGCTATTTAAGTTATTCATCGTATAGATGTAAAATTTTTACATTACATCCAATTTTAAGTAGATGTAATGTGAAATTTGCATCATCATGCTGTTATGTATTTTTATTATTTTGAACCAAACATGAAAAGGCGAGAATCAAAGGTCTTGGAACCATGAAATGTGGTTGTTTTTTGTTAGTATTCTGGCTCCTTGGTGATCCTCTTATTTTTTAGGTCACTATTGGATAGAATGGCCTTTGAATGTATTACGTATTGCTTGTACTATAGTAGGGAATTTTCTACAAGGTATTTCAAGATTTTTTGATATTCATTCTTACGTGGTTCTTTATATGATTCTTGGGTTGTTGCCATCACATCTTAGTGAGGAACTCAAGTTTTTGCCAAGTTTGTTCTGAATTCATGCATCACTCATAACACCATGTGAGATTTTTCTTGTGATGGACCACTTTCATTCATTACAATTGAGTTTACTTCAACTTGAACATGGATATCGTGAACTAGTTGATAAGGTTTCATCATTAACAAACTTTTTATTGTTTTTTTGTGATTGTGATCATCATATATGTGTTGTGCGGGGAGACAATTTTTTCTTGTCCATTATGTGAATGACATATTGCTTAGGAGATATGATGTATCATTTGCAACAAGATATAATTTTTTTCTTCACCTGTGTTTGCCATACATGGATTCATAGCTCTAAAAATCTTAGCATCACCTGAAAAGTACTTATAAAAATACATCATACATCACTCTTAGACAAGGGGTCAACATGGGGTTGAACAAAACCCCACTACTTATCGTGGTCAATAGTGTTTTGATCCTCCTTCTTAGGGTGGTTTCAGTGGGTGAGGCTCCCACATAACCTAAATGAGAGTGCTCTTAGGGTATCTTTCATGGCATGGGTTGCCTTCATGTGGTCCACGAGTTTTTTTGTAAACTTTTCATCAAAAGCAGTTAATTAAAGTTTTTATTATTTTAAAATAAAAGTTTTCTTTTGGCAGTGCTATGAAGGGTATAATGATCCACAGGACCTATTATGAATTCCCCCCCCTGCCCTATTGCGCTAATGTCTCTTGCTTTGGTTTTCCTACAATGGTCCGTGCCTTATTTGGGGAACCCCCCTTTTTCCATTATGATACCTTATTGGTAATGCCTCATTTGCGCTATTCTTTGCATGATTTATTGTTGTTTTTGGTCCACATCTATCATTTATCCAACATGTAGGGGTGAAGGTGTGCGCCCAAATCCACTTCATGCTAATGGGACATGAAGAATGATTACATCAACGTTAGATGTTTTTAGGCAACTTGTCTTGTGGGCTATGAGACTGAGAAAATTGAGCATCGTATGTCAAGTCAATGAAAGATCTAATGAATGTAGCGGCCAAGAAAGAAAGGAAGAAAGTTGTAGTTGGACTTACAGAAGTGATCCATTTCGTATCCTGAAAAGGCAGGAGCTTTTTTTGGCTCTTGTCACAATTTCGTCACTGAACAACACACAACTCGCTTTCAAGCGGCAAAACATTGTTAGCTGTCGAAGCTGTTACTGTCACGCCAGACCTGGGGGAAGCCTCGTGAGGAAGTTCACATCTGCGACAACTTCAGTGAATACTGTTGCCGAACGAGGCACAGGCTGTCTCTCCCTCTCCCCAAAGCGACTCGCAGGACGCTGGCTGCGTGCCCGCTGGCCGCGCTCACGCACAGGCAGGGCCAGTGCCGCTCGCACACGTGGGAAGCGAGGCCGCCTTCGCCTTGCAGCGCAATTGGGAGGGACGAGGGCCAGTGGTGTTCGAGCAATGCTCAAGCTTTTGCAGTGGACACTGACAAGAACGAGCTCGTCCATTTTTTCCTTCTACTCTAACGGCGGAATTCGAGCCCCCACGCTGCTTCGGATTCGCGAATTTCAATTGTGCCGTTGTTAAGAAGTTGCCCCACTTCCCCCCCGATCCCTCCGGCTTCTCTCCCCTCTCCATCCTCTCCTCGTTCATTCCCTCCTTCGCCGCTTTCCTTCCTCTTCACTTCCGCTTCCGTTCCTCAAGCCAGCTTCGCCTTTGACGCAAGGATTTTGTTTTTTGTTTTGGAGGCGATAAAGAAAGAGACGAGAGAAAGAGAAGCGAAGGTGTGGGTTGCTCCTGCCAATGGAGGTGCGTATACTGAGCACCGCAGCAAGCCCTCTGCACCACCGGCCACCACCCCTGGTTCCTGCTGCTGCAGCATGCGTCGCAGCAGGTAAAGGAGCAGCGGAAGCACCATCACTTCTCTTCCTCTCCTCGGTATCCTCCAGGCCGGGTAGGGACACACAAGCCAACCTGGCAGCTGCCAGCTGGCTTCACTACGCAGGGCAAGCCGGCCTCAGGTTGCAACGGACTGCAGCCCTCGCTCTCCCCTCTCCTCTCCCTCTCCGTCTCCTCTCCTCTCCCTTCGCACCCTGCCGACACGTTGCACGGAACAGTCGCAGCTTCGCGCTCTCTTCCGCAGCCGGCCGGCAAAAACCTCGGACAGTTGCTTCTGCTTCTGCCTCTGCTGCCGCCTCCGGAGATGAGCCTACTGTGTCGCCACCTGGCGGCACCAGCAGCAGCAGCAGCAGTACCAGTAGCAGTAGCAGTAGCAATAGCGGCATAGCAGCGGCAGCAGGATCGGAGGAGATGGACTTTCTGGGCGGTGGCAGCGGAGTGGGCATGGGCGCGGCGGACGGCGCACGCAAGGAGCTTCTGCATGAGGCGCTGCAGCGGCTGTCGACGGAGGACATTGAGACAGCCAGCCACAAGTACAAGCTGCAGGAGGAGCTGTTCGGCGAGCTCGACTTTGCCAGAGTGAGTCATTTTGTGCGTGCGTGCGTGCGTGCGTGCGTGCGTGCGTGCGGGCGTTCGTGCGTGCGTGCGTGCATGGTTTGTGGGTGGATGGATGAGTGGGTGGGAACCTGCAGATTTACCATGGCGTGAACTGGCACGACATCGCCGTACAAGCGTGGTTTGGCAATTGCATGGCATGGCATCGTATGGTGCTATGTTGACCTCCCCTTGTCGAGGTCGAGTTCGAGGTCGGGAGGTCGACCTGGACCTCCCTGCCTACTAGGTCGATGTCTAAGGTCGACAAAAACCAAAAAGTTCTCAGATTGACCTGAAAATTTGCATGCATATGTTTCAGATTATGTACATCACAAATCCACTGTAATATTTTTCATTCATCTATTGCATGAGAATTCAATGACACTGAAAGCATTCAATGACACTTGAACCATGGATGGGTGAAAAGTTGAGAAAAAAACCAATAATAATATGAAAGCAAACACCCTCCTCCTTTCAGCAACGTCGCGCATAGGCGCATTGTGCTAAAAAATTAGGTTGGGATGAGCCGTATCAATGCCAACTTACAGGTCATGGGCTGGACCTGCGAGTCATAGAAAAAACCAACTGCCAAGGTGGGGGGGAGGTCAGGAGGTCGACCTGGGGTCGAAGGTCGACCTCACAGACCTTGGACCTCCCTCGGGAGGTTGAAGGTCAAGGTCAACATAGGCATGGTGTGGGATGCCATGGAATGACATGCTGTTGCATGTCGTCCGCAGTATGGTACGGCGGTCCATGGCATGGGACGTGGTATGGCATAGCATGGTCTGATGTGGCATGGCATGGCATGGCATGGCACTATTTTAGGTAGCTTTGGAGTAGTGGGACTGAGCGCCCTTGGTGGACATGGGTCAAGCACATGAGGGTTGTGCCCCGCGTCGTCTATGAAACTGTTCCTCAGAGGTGGACCAGTCTGTGTGCCACGCTTCCATCGCCGTTCACCACTGACTCTTGTCTGTCTGTCTGTCTGCTGCCGCTGCTGCTGGTGAAGCTGCTGCTGCTGTTGGTGCTGCCGCTACTGGTGCTGGTGGTGCTGGTGCTGGTGCTGGTTCTGATGCTGCTCCTGCTGCTGCTGCTGTTGCTGCTGCTGCCGCCGGATGGGAAGAAATGGTGAATGTGCACAAAGGGTGTTCCGCTGTTGTTGCTAATTTTGCTTCTTCTGCTGCCACTGCTGCCCCCCCACCCACCCTCTCCCTCTCCCTCCCCATCCCCCCCCCCCCCCCCCCCCCCCCCCCCCCCG
>SZWC01000982.1:27099-43263 GCA_023375785.1 Penium margaritaceum
AGGCAAAAGTGTATTGGACGAGTGTATTGGGTTGTGAACTTCGTGAAGTATGAGAATCGTGGAAAATTTGTAGACTGGTGAACAAGATGAAGTAGACCGACGATAAAACGTCGTCCATCGATGCATGTGCATCGATGGACGAATTCCCTTGCACGACGTTCTTGCTATATATGTTTTCCGCAAACTGTTTGAAATTCTCGAATGAGTTTCCATTCGGAACAACTGCTTGGAATGGGAGCTTTGCTATGAAAATCTCGCATCATTGGCGAGAATCTTCCCGTTATCATTGTCGCGAGAGAATATGGGAGAGGGGTCTGAAATGCAAAAATATCCATGTCGTGATGTTTTTTGTAGAATGCGATATTAGCATGCATGATCTTGGATACATCTCTACGTCTATGAAACAATCACATAGATACGAAGGTATGTCTTTGAGCACATAATATGTCACAAATCCACATTTCTTTTTTGAACTGTCCAGCACCGTGTTCGTTTAGCTCAACCATAGAGAACGTTTCTTCATTGATTCCACAAAACTGGTTGGACCAAGTTGCGCATATGTGCAAGCCCTCACTTGGCTGGTTTTGGCAAGGCAAAAGGGACCTGTAGCCTTACATCCCTATGGAACAGATATATTCCATTTTGTGACTGTTTTTTAAACAAAATGTAAGCCCTCACATTGCAAAGGTCAGAATGACCCCTACATTTTGACTGAGACGGACCTGGCTTGCTATAGACGGGGTCATGATTGGGCACAAATACCCATACCATTCCACGTGGCATAGTCATGTGGAAACAGGGCCGTAGTGGAGTCCTAGGGGTGGATTATGAGTGACACTATGGATTTTCTATGGTGACACTGCTTTCACCTCGAATCTGGCCAGTGTGTAATTTTATGACCAGAGTCAAACCATAAAACTTGCGTGCAGATATTTCTGGGTGCTGATTCCTCAGCACGTCAGCCCCGAGTTGCCAAAACATGGCGAACGCATTTCTTAGCACCATTTGCTACATTCATCCCCATTTTCCATAAACCATCCCCGTGCTTCTTTTCTCTCCATGGTTTGATCATTGTGTACTTCATGATGTACATTGTGCAATAAAAACTCGTCCATAAGAGCACATTTGTGAATTCTTTTCATTTTTAACACCGTAACATCATGTTCCCGCAAAATCAATATCCACATGTATCATCTTTGCAATTTTGGTCACTCTCACAGCCTCTCTCTTCTGGTGTCGCTATTTTTATCCAAGAGAACAACTGATGACCTCCGTTCCATCAGATGTAACAACATCTGATCGAACTGAGGTCTTCAGGTTATCAATCGTCTACGAACTTGCCCATAACCTGATGTCGTGATTGGCACATCAACAGTTTGTGGACAAGTTTCTTGTGCACACCTCATATGTATTCCATGCATCTCACGTACCCAATTTCATATAACCAAAGTATAATGGTATGAACTACATACCTTGTTCCAATGAAAAGAAGGTTGACCTCGGTGCAGGGGTCACACACATCGACCTTCCCCGTTTATGCAATTCGTGACTAGTGCTGAACTGACTTGAATTGTTCAGCACATATTGCAAGAATTGAAGTGGACATCTTCCACCGTCTACCTTGTGTCCTTTTCAATTGCACATTGGAATAGATTACTTAAAATGGTTTGATTATTTCATGACATTTGGTCATATTTCTTTCAAAACTGGTGCCAAATCATGAAATTTTCTATGACTACATGTGCAACCGGCTTACAAAGTTGTTTCACAATATGCTCATATTTGGAGACAGCTGTTCTAGCTAGGCGTCGGACTGCGTTAGGACACCCATGTGTTCATGTTTTTCCAAAGTGCATCAATTCCTTTCCATGAAGGATTATATTTCTAGAAATTATTGAATTCGTAAGTGTTGTATGTTTTGATCATTGCATATCAAGCTATGCAATCAGCACTTTTTACTATATGATCAAACTTGTAATATTGAATACCCACAAGCATAAAACGTGTGCTTTTTTGTCATTCTTGATGGGGTGCAGTGACATGTAAGCATTTTTTGTAATACATGCCAAGCTCAAGTAACCATGTGATTCCATTATATGGTGCATTGCATCCCCACCACACAAAGAGCTTGGTACATTCCGTAACCGCGTCAACAGTGCATTAGCACCCGGATTGGTGGTGCATTCCTCACTTGCACCTTTGGTGCAATCGAAAATAGTAGTAGTGAAACCAGTACTCTTCTTAAATGTGCAATTGGCGCGTGGGTCGTTTTTCCGTTTGGGAATTATGCAATTGGCACATAGATCAAAATGTGGAATCAATGCTTTCTTCATTGGTGCTCTTTCTAATGTATTGGGAACTTTTGTCACTTGCACAGTTGAGACTTGCATCAAAAGTGGAAAGAAACTTCTCCCATCAGTGCAATGAGAAGGTAAGTTAGTAGGTACATGACGAACTTACACTTCCCTTTGCACAGATACAATTTAGAACTCATCTCAATGTACATGTTGTGGTTTTCAAATCTTTTGTAAATCTCTTAGAGAACAACTCACTCTCCAAAAGTACTGTTCGATATATGTATGGTTTGCATGAACCATTTCATGTCTTCTTTTGAAGGGTTCTTTCTAGTGTCGTCCACAAACAATAGGGAAATGATTTTTGTAAGACCTTTTTGGTTCTGTAACAACATTCACCAAGTCTTTAGGTTACTTAAACTATTTTGCTACTTCTGGTGTTATTTTTGATGCATTGAAGAAGTGCATCTTTTCCAATTTAATCCCATTCACGTCATGGAAAGCTGTCGGCTTTCTCTTTGCATCTTGAAATTTTTCAAACATGACGTAAAAGACAACCAAATTTCCCTTTTTTTCATTTGAATGTTTCCGAAAATTCAATTTGAATGCCATACTATACATTTCTCAGCTGAGAGTTTTGCACTCATATTCAACAGTGAACCCATGAACAACAAGGCCGAACCCCGGATTCAACCAAGGAAATAGTCCTCACATCTGGTGCAATCAGTACCAAGGCAAATTACTCATATATGCCCAATGGTCGGCAGATCATACACTCACTTTTCAGTGTGTGCTTCTAGTGCGCTCCGAAACCATACACTAACACCATGCACCAAAAAACTAGTGCATTTGAACAATGCACACTAAACTTCTCTCTCTCTCTCTCTCTCTCTCTCTCTCTCTCTCTCTATCTCTCTCTCTCTCTTTCTCTCTCTCTCTCTCTCTCTCTCGCTCTCTCTCTCTCTCTCTACATATATATATATATATATCTGTGTGTGTGTGTGTGTGTGTGTCACTCTCTCTCTCTATCTCTCTCTCTCTCTCTCTCTCTCTCTCTCTCTCTCTCTCTCTCTCTCTCTCTCTCTCTCTCTCTCTCTCTCTCTCTCTCTCTCTCTCTCTCTCTCTCTATATATATATATATACATATATATATGTTATATTTTTCAGAAGGTGCATTCTTGTCTTTGCTGGGGTAGATATTTATGGCATAAGATGCTCTCGTTTTTGCATTATTTATAGGGAATGTGCCCTCATATCATAAGGAGAAAATTTTGAGGAAAATCAGTGTGGAAGATTTCTTATTTTTCAAACTTAATCCAGTGATAAATGTATCTCCATGTTTCTCATTGCATTTTTTTGTGAATGTTTGGTCAATCATGTGTTGTTGGGAGTTAGTTTTCAAAACAAAAGGAAATACAGTGATTGCAAATTCCATGGAAACGTGTTTTAGCTTAAAAATGCTTTTCTACTGTTAATGTAGCCTTTGGCTGCTAGACTTATCTTTTGGACGTATGTCTTTCCGTTGATCTATCTCTGTTGATATTTCCATATAAAAATTCAATATTCAGATTACGAACTAAATTTCTCGTACAGGCTATCTGAATCGCCCACTCGCACTGAGAAGGCGGACACGTGTGACTTGACGACCGTCTACTCATATTGAATCCGCGACATAGTTGTCCTGGTCTGACGTACCACACTAGATACGTCGCTTTACTTCTCGCAGGGTGGTCTAGTAGGCCCTCCCAGTGTACGAGGGTATTGCACATGGCGAGTGCACGTGGAACGTGTGGGTAAGTGCACTTATCACGCACTCAGTGTTCGAACGATCAATTCGTTCGAACCAGATATAATGTCGCTGTTCAAACAACAAACCGTCGTTGCTTTTTATGCCAGAGCAACCCTAGAAGGGCACGAACCTAGATCATATGGGGTATGAAACCAAACACTACTCGTTTGAGAAGGTCTTGATCCGCTAACGGAAGATCGCTGTATACGTATGTAACGTGTTCCAACCGTTTTTTGTGCGAAGTTAGAGACCATCCTCTTCTTCTGACGGTAATCATTCGTGTATGAAATTCGATTAGAATGAATGTGTGATAAATGATAAATCTCCAACAGAAAAGCGACGGATGACGTATCTAAAAAGGTTTATGGTTCATGTCCAAATGGCCAATATTGCGTGAAGTAATGTTCATCGTCACTCCACATCTACTGTCCAGCTGCCAGCATAAAACGTTTTGTGACACAAATCCAAACTTCTCTCGTGAGTGGTTGAATTAAATTCTACTAATCGACTCTCTCATTTGATCCATATTTCACACGTGAAAAAGCGTTAAATCGATCACAAAGTCAAGCCAAAAATGCCCGCGGTATTTCGATATCGCATCATGGACTGTTATGCATCCGTCAACGGATCAGGACCCCCTCACACGAGGCAGTCACGGTTTCAAACCCCACATCATTTAGGTTGATGATTTCAAGTTTGCGAACTCGCATCACAAACATCAATGGTTTGCTTAGGTCGCACACTGAGTGTGTGATAAGTGCGCTTCCGCACCCATTTCGAGTGCACTCACCATATACACTATCCTCGTACACTGGGGGCCCCCTCTAGACCGTCTTGCGAGAACTGGACAGGCGAATCATTTGATATGCGATTTTCTGCGAGTAGTCGGCCGTCAATGTGACGTGGACCGATGAAACCAGTGACAATCCAACGATGACCGCACATTGATTGTACAAGCGAACGATCTAGATAGCAAAAGCAAGAAATTACTTCGTAGATGATTTATTCCTTCCTTTTCTAGATATACTTGAGATCAACTTTAACGACCATTTCTACATCCTTAAGATGACCTTGACATGATTCACTCAAACCAAGGGGAAAAACATTGAAGTTGCGGAGAAATTATGTTAAAACAAAAAGGAAGATCTATTCAAACACATAATGATTGTCCCTAAATTTACATTGTGAACAAAATTTTTATGAGACACATGGAGATATCTTTGTAACAAAAGTTTGTTTCCAAATTAGGAAAAAAACACACATTTTACTATTTCAAATTCTTTCATATCGGTTAAGAGAAATAATTTATTAAGAACCACTAGAAAATGAATGTACCATTTCCTAAATATGGACCGCCAAAATATCAAATGTCATGCACTAGCTCCACGCACTAAAACACTTCCTTTCCATCTGAATTATTTGTACATATAAGACAGAATTCAAGGTTTTCTAGGACACATAAGAAAAATTTGCGCATTGAGCGCGCTCTTGGTGTATTTTTGTATGGTGACAAAGCGCACTCACCACATACACTAGGCCCACGCACTGGGGTCCTTCATAAGAAGAGAACATTTTGGCTATGTAAGACAAAATGGAAGATGTGCTAGGACATATGTGACAAATGAGTGCACTGACTGCGCTCTTAGTGTACTTTTACACGGTGACTGAACGCACTTGCCACATACACTAGCCCCACGCACTGAGGTCCTTCCTAAGAAGAAAGTTGCCCTGCCATATAGAACAAAAGCAAAGTTTGCTATGACATATGAGACAAATGAGCACACTGAGTGCACTCTTAGTGTAATTTCATATGGTGCATGAGCGCACTTGCCATATGCACTAACCCCACGCACTGGATTTCTTCCTAAGAAGATATTATTTTGGCCATATAAGACAAAAGTACACTCTTCTCATACACTATGAAAAGAGTGTAAGGATTGGTGTAAGCTACTTCCTTGTAATAGAGCACACTGAATGCACACACTAAAATACCAGTGTATGAAATGGCCCAGATTAACCATACCTCAATCTCAACACCAAACAAAAAAATGTCCTCCAATTTGTGTGGAACCGACTGGGTCCACAACATTGGAAATTTAAAATGGCGTGAATTTTCCTATGTCTGGATTTTGATCCTCAATTCTCGCAAGCCCTATTGTCCTGGCTACCAGCTGCGCTACTTTTGCACATGTTTGAGGGAAAAAAATTTATTTATAACCCATTTTGCACGTCTGGGGGACCTTGCCTTCCGATTGAGTTGGAAGGAGGGAAGAAACTTCATCTCCTCCTCCTCCTTGTGTCGTCATCCCTTTTGATAGAGGAGAGAAGGAGGGAGGCCTCCTCCCATCCCCCTTGGGCTGTTGACCCTTGTGTGGAGGGGTAAAATGAAGGAACACCTTGTCCCTCATCCCTTGGACCATCAGCCCTAATGAATGAGGGCGGAGTGAAGATCGCCCCCTCTACTCCCTCTCATCCCGTCGGCCCATGAGAAACAAGAGGAAGGGGAGATCGTTTCCTCTCCTCATCCTAGGGCCATTGGCCCATGTGAGAGGTGGGAGGGAAGAGGTTACACTCTTTCCTCCCCCTTGGCGCCCTGGCACTACCCGCCTCCTCCTCCTCGTTGATGTCATCACCGTGGACGAGGGAGAGCTGGTGGACTCCTCTCCTTCCTCTTGACACCGTCGGTGCAATGGGAAAGGGGGAGAGGGCGGCTCACCCCTCTCCTCCCCCTCGGCGCCATCGGTGCCATGGAAAAGGGGGAGAAAGAGGAAACTTCTCTCTCATTCTCCTCGACACCGTCTGTGTCATGGACAAGGGAGAGAGGGAGGGTTTGTCCTTCTCCTCCCTTTTGGATCTTTCAGTGCCATGGACAAAGGGGAGAGGGGGCTCGCCCCTCTCGTCCCCCTTGGCGCCATTGGCACCAAGGACGGAGGGGGAGGAGAGGGGAGCTTGCCCCTCTCCCCCTCATTGGAATCTATAGTGGCAGGAAAAGGAGTAGGAGAGTCTCTCCCCTTACCTCCCCCTTGGCACCGTCAGCTCTGTTGGCGAGGGAGAGGAAGAGAATCTCTCCCCTCTTGTTATGTTGCTGTTTAGGCAAGCAAGCTCCCCAACCATTTCATGTCACCAGTTTGAAGGCGTTTTCTCTCGGCCATCGGCCATGCACATGTGGTTGTTTTTCTAATAGCTTGGGTTGTTGACGCTTGCACTCTCTCTTGCACTGTTGAGATTCACTGCTAATCAGGTTGCATTTTTCCTCACCGTCCATTGCTGTCCTCTCAATATAATTCGACAATAACAATATACTGTCATTTTTACGGGGAGTGAACAGGCGGATGAGGGCTGAAAATGTGTATTGTTTCATAATCCTAGCAATGATGCCATAGTAATGGACTTAGGCCATTTTGTGACTAATCATGGAAAAGAAGGATGCCCTCGTATCAAAACTACCAGAATGGCCAAGATCCCTTGGCTCGGTCATTTTGGCAGAGATGGACTTGGCTGGTGATGGATGGGTTCGCCATCGAGCGTGAACAAGACATGCAAAAACAAGCATGAAATTCAGACTTATCATTCCAAATGGCATAGCCACGTGAAACAAAGGTCCTAGCAGCATTGCTAGGACCTTTGGAGCAACATGATGGGTTTGCCATTGCACCACTCCTTTTCGCCTCAAACCTTCCCAAACCATATTTTCCAACTAGTGTCAAACTAGAATCTAGCACATGCATGTTTTTCTGTGCTGACTCCTCAACACGTCAACCCTAAGTTCTCGAAATGTTGACGACATGTTTAAACAGCAGTTTTGATCCTAAGGATTGGTTCATTTTCTACACCATATGACGTTTAAGAAACCTATTGACTCTCCTCTTAGCCAAGGAATTGAGGCCATTTACCTATACGACTGAGTCTTTTTTAACCCATTGCATTCACCACCATGTTTTCATTTACCTTAATCGACCCTTAGATTCCAAGCCTGCTTATTTGTGTGGATAAGAAATGGAAATATTACTTGTTGCTCCATCTTTCTCATATGGATAAAAGATTTGTTTTTGTTATACTCGTGGCCATGTTAAACATGGACTATAAGATGTGATACAGTATGGTAAAATGGTTCACTACATCTGAAGACAAATGTTCAACATGGCTATGAGCATAGCAAGACTTTCCTTTGGTTTCGGAGGAAGGTTGAACGAAAAACAATTGGCGTTTCTTATCCATGCAAAGAAGTAGGCTATCCATGTGAAGGTGAAAAAAAGTGATCCTTGCATGTGAGGCAATTTAAGGCATGTCCCTCAATGTAAGGGAGCTAAAGAGCTAGGTAATATGTGCACACTTTCCAAGGATTTGCCCCAATTTCGGCATCTTCCTAAGGTGCAAATTTCACGAGGTGTCTAATATCTTTAAAAAATCAAAGGATATCCCGAGTGGGAGGAACAACTATTAGGCTCCGGTGTAAAGTTTCATGGATGTGCCCTTCATGACATTTGCATCCCAAGGACACTATTGATCATCATTTTGGCCATGAAAGACTAATTTCCCTCCATGGAGAGGTTGTGAAAATACAAATAATATCCTTCCTTTCAGTTGAATTTTCCTTACCTTAATGATTAGAGTCAAAAGTCACTGATCTTGGGCTTCGCAAGTCATCAATGTTGCATATTGCATTTACGGCTGATGAGGGTGCAATCAGCTTATCTTGTCGCCAATCGTCAACCGTCTTGAACTGAAGGATGGAAATTGGGGAAACCATACACACAACAAACTTCTCACACAGGGAAGATCTTCCCTTGAGTGACTCGTGAGATATCTTGTTAGTCTACTCCTTTCTCACCATTTGTTACAGGATGAGGAGAGAGAGACGGACGGGCTGGCTCGTGGGGAGCAACCAGCTCACAACTCTGGCTAGATATGTTGGATTTATATAATCGACTGACTTTCTTTCTTTTCTTCCATGAAAAAAGTGCATAGTTTTAGATGTAGTGCATGCCTGCCTCTCTACATGGCTTGGACGGCTCTCTGGCCTGTGGGCGGTTGGATATGATGGATTGAGGGCCAGAGACCCTCAATTTCTGTGGTTTTGCTGTATGGGGCCAAGCTTCCCATCCAATTGTTGCATTGGTATCAGAGCACCAGGTTTCAAGTCCCTTCGTGGATGCTGAGCCAAGTCTACTACCAGGTGGGAGGAGTGAAGCGCAGGTTGGCTTCTCTGAATGGATGGAATGGGTCTCTGGCCCATGGGCAGCTGGATGGGATTGATTGAGGATTAGAGATCCTTGATCACCATGATTTTGGCCCAGTGGGACAAGATTCCCGTCCAATTCATTACATTTAAGTTCTTCACCTTTACATTTAGACATTAACCTTGGGAGCAACCTCCTTGATAACCATCCCCTCCCTCTCTCCTTCCATCTTTGGAGAGGAGGGAACTTTTTCCACTGTTCTGTACAGTGGAAAAAATCCCTAATGTTACTTCTTAAATTGGAAAGACACCATTTCACTATGTTTGCATACATTTCCAATTGTGTTTAATTCACACACTGAATTTCTATTACGCTCATTTGGTGCGCTCGCATTGAGCAAGCACACCGATGATGAAGTGTTTCATTGTAGTATTCACACACACTGATTAGTTTGTGTATGTTTACATGGATTAGGGATGGAAATTGCCATTATTCTCTAGCCCATATGCAGTGCACCCCTCCCCCCTCAGAGTGTAGTTCCAGCATCCCACATAGTTCAAAATCACGCATTGAGTGCAAAATCAGTGTATTTTTATATGGGAAATGAGCACACTATCCTCATGCACTAGCCTCTGGCACTGGACCCTCCACAAAAGTGGGGGTCAAAGTATCCATATAAGGAAAAATCATGCATGGAGTGCATGATCAGTGTATTTTTATATGGAGAACAAAAACACTATCCTCGTACAGTAGCCCCACGCACTAGATCCCATCCCTTCCATAGGAGTGTGGGTCCAATGTTCCATATGAGATAAAATCATGCACTGAGTTCCTGTTCAGTGTATTCCTATGAAGAGAATGAGCGCACTACCCTCATACACTACCCCCACACACTGGACCTCCCCATTGGGATGGGGATCAAATATTTCATGCAAGAAAAATCATGCCATGAGTTTGTGATCAATGTGCCTTTATGTGGGAAACGAGCGCACTACCCTCATGCATTAGTCCCACGCACTAGATCTCCCCATGGGATGGGTTCAAAGGTTCCATATAGGATAAAATCGTACACTGAGTGTATCATGAGTGTATTTTTATATGGAGAACGAGTGCACTATCCTCATACACTCCATGCAATGGAGCTCCCCATAGGATTCGGGTTCTTATATTCCATGTGAAACAGAAATCACGCACTAAGTCCCTATCAGTCAAATTTTCTATGAAGAACAAGTGCACTGCCCTCATACACTACCACAACGCACTTGATCCCCCCATATTGGTGGGGATCTGACATTCCATATACGATGAAATTACACACTGAGTAATAAGTGTTTTCTTATATGGATAACGAATGCACTGAATTCCCTCCATCTGGGAGTGGAGGTCAAAGGTCTCATGTAAGGCAAAATCATGTGCGTGGTCAGTGTATTTTTTTATGGAGAACAAATGCATTGCCCTCATACACTACCACAACGCACTTGATCCCCCCATATTGGTGGGGATCTGACATTCCATATACGATGAAATTACACACTGAGTAATAAGTGTTTTCTTATATGGATAACGAATGCACTGAATTCCCTCCATCTGGGAGTGGAGGTCAAAGGTCTCATGTAAGGCAAAATCATGTGCGTGGTCAGTGTATTTTTTTATGGAGAACAAATGCATTGCCCTCATACACTAGCCCAACACACTGGACACCCCTCTAGGAGTGGGGATCCAATGTTCCATAGGAGATCAAATTACACGACTGGTGCGTGATTACTAAATTTTCTATATAGGAAACAAGGGTACTGTCCTCATACCCTATCCCTACACACTTGACCTCCCATACGAGTAGAATCTAAGGTTCCACATAAGAAAAAATCATGCACTGAGTGTGTGATCAGTAAATTTTATAAGGAGAGCTAGCGCACTGTCCTGATACACTAGCCCCACACACTAGGCCCGCCACAGGAGTGGAGGTCAAGGATCCATGTAAGGCAACTTCATACACTTGATGCGTGACCTGTGTATTTTTGTATGGAGAACGAGCGCACCTCCCTCATACATTGCACCCACGCACTGACCCTCCCTCCATAGGGTTGAGGATCCAAAATTTTGTAAAGGTTGGTTGGTTGGTTGGTTTAAAATCAAGTGCGTAAAGAGTCCTCCATTCACCATACCTCTATGTTTGGATATTCAAGTACTTATATGTGTTATATTTAAAATAAAAATGTGTGTAAACATACAAGATTTTGTGCACTTATAAATAGACCTATATATTTGTGCATCCACTGATTAAAACATAGTATTAAATCATTCTATCCCTTCTTCATGTTCGTGTTCTGAACTCGAACATGAACAAAATTTCTTTCTTGGCTGTGTATATGTTTGTGCATGAACATTTACAGGTTAAATACTACGTTTAATAACAAAACACATCCATAAACATGAGGCATAGTAGTCAATATATGTTTGTAAACATGCACGCACATTTACATTCATGCAAGTATGTACACGTAGTATGCATATGCGTGAGCGTGAAATGTATATGTATACACATACAGATATGTATAACTAATATTACTTATGCAAAAATATTGCAATCACAATGATTATTTCATGTAACGACCTCTTTGCACATCAACTGTGGAGCTAGATTAGCCGCGTAGAAGGAGATGATCATTTCTTCATTCCCGACAACCAGCCATCCGCCCCGTTCTAAACGTGTGTAACAATGAACCTCTAAAGATACCCTCACAATTCTGAGAAAGAGAAAACAGAATGGGACAGTCCCTCCTATATCTTATACATATTTTGAAATATGCATTCATATAAATGTCTTCTCAATTTCCAAAAATCTCCTGAATTACATTGGCACAAATAGAAAATTTCATCACAAACATTATTGCATGATACCAATCATTTAAAATTAATTACAATTTGTTGGAAATGATATCTATAAAAAATGTTATTCTGTTCCTTTAAGTCATCTATTTCAAGTATACAAGTCACTTGGATACAAGGAAATAATGTAACGTCCTTGACATTAGTGAGTCCCTAAAATCTTCACATCAGCATTTTTGTCATTCAATTCATGGCCTACCATGCGTCGACCTCCACATTTTCATGCTGATGAGCTGAGGGCATTACGGCAACCTGCCCCGATCTTGGGTGTTCCGTTCTTGAAGGTTATGATAGGTTCAACCACTTTCTACAAAGGTCAATGGAACTATATTGCTTTATTTTTTAATCTTTGCTTGAGTTCTTGATGGAAGCAGATTTGGAAAAGACACACATTGATATTCTCAAAACCCCCGGACGTTTTGACAAAGTTCCTCAAATGATCCACTTACAACGCAACGCCCCACACATCACTAGACTTGAGCGTCAAAGATCCCAAGTTTGCCTCATTCTTGTTTTCGCTACAATACATATGTACATATGTATATGCATATGCTCCTTTTTTTTTACACTTGTTATCAAAGTAAACCATAGTAGTCTTCTTCTCTGCACCTCCTTCCTTTGAACCATCCGCGTGTTATGTCCCCGACATACAAGAGCCCCTAAATTCCGTGAGTGGGAAGTTTTGTCCTTACAAAGATGGCTAACTGCACGTCAGCCGAGGGCATTTTGGCCACCTGCCCCAACCTCCAGTGTCCTGCTTCTAAAGGTTCTAACGCAATTTCAACAATTTCTAGAATGGTCAACATAAGTGTCACGAACCATATCGATTTTTTGATACTGTTTGGTCGACTTGTCTATGACATCGGCATTTTTAAATTTGTGCCTCAATATTCTCGCAAACCACTGACATCCAGGTGAATTTATCAAAGTGACCACTCATGATATAACATCACACATGTCACTCCAATCAATCTCTCAAGACATAGAATATGCCTCATTGTGTTTCTTGTTACTGTATGAATAAGCTCAACATGTCTGATTCTTGTCACTCAATTATGCTTGCTGTTACATACAAATTATACCATTGTCACAATTCCTCAAATCTTCTTCTTCTTTACACCTCATCCTACTGAACCATCCACGTTCCGCTCAGCGGAACACTTAGTATCTGAGCACAGTGGTGCTAAAGGAGCAGCCAGTGCATTGTCTATAAGGAAACAACCTCGTTTGAGTCTTCAGGACATCTTCACCTATAATTTTACAAACATCATGACAACAATGGTGATTGGAGCGAGCCTACCCGATAACGAGCTGGAGTCACCGGTGAAGACTCTTGCAATGGAGGATTAGCAGCATGCAAGCAAGGATTCTCTCCATGCAAACCAGGCAGCAGCGGCAACCTACGCAGAAAATGGTGCAGTACCAACGACCCCAAGGATCAATCTGATAACAAACCCGTTGGGCTTGGTGAACCCTTCGCCTCCACTGTTTCCCGTCGAATCGATACCATGTATGATGGGAAGGACCAGCCAACAAGTGCGCATTAATGAATAATTATACCAGAACTTGTTAGGACTTGAGAGCCTCAATACCCATCTTCTCAAGTATCTCAACGTGGCAGTGGAGGAGCTTTAGAATTCACGTGCGCATGAAGCAATACTCACCAAGAGAAATCTGCAAATATTGAGCAAGCTCCATGTTTTGCACTACCGGATCCATTTGATCCTGCAAACTCCAATGGACCGACGGTTTGGATGTGGCTAATGATTTTGGAGGTGTACTTCACCACTGCTCGGGTCAACAACGACAGAACATGAAGTTGAATTCGCGGCTTCACTTTTGCCTGGCATGACTTTAGATTGGTGATTTGATCCAAAGACAATTCATCAACAGACCGGTGGAGTTGGATCAGTGGCTCATGCAATTGTTCTCAAAACATCAACCGCATCCGTCTTACGTCTGAAAAAAATCAATATACCATGGCATGAATCACTGAATCCACAAGAAGATTTGACATACTTTTTGCACTCCATACTCGCATGCTTTTGTAAAATGAACAGGAAGTCTGAAGCACCATGCAAGCCTATTGTGGTAGAGTATGATTCTTACACAATCATAACTTTCAGTGACATTGTCCCTAACAAACTCTCTAATACAATGGCCTTAAGCCCAACATCAGGTGAGCAATTGTCATGTTCGACATCCGAGACAACCTTCCGCATATGATCCTAGCAGCTGATCCTATGGAACATGCCGACTAAAATGCTCAGATGAAGGAATCCCACGGCTGGTGATCCCAACACCACAGTTCATATTATGGGGTCGGAAAAACGCAGTTGAAAGAAACCTCCTCACCAGTGGAGATTGACACTGTTGATCAACATGATCAATGGTTGTACTTGAATTGACGGAATCCAGGCCACATCAACATGAATTAGAAGCGGCAACAACAGGCCAAAAAGGGGAGAAAATTATACAAAAAAATGAGGAGTCAGAAAACAGCAAAGGGCAGGAGTAGAGAGTGAACCTCCTGTCCAGACCAAAATATTTGTATTGACAAATCACCCATCTGAATGACTCACATCGCCATAGATGAGGGCTCTTAAGATCTAAATGGTCAATGAGGGATACGAGGACGACCAACTGTTGATACTACTCCTACTACAACCAAGGGATTCTAAGAGCCATAGAACGATGCTCGCACTACTCGATGGAGGAGCTTCTCACAGTTTCTTCAGCAACGACATTGTTCGGAAGCAAGGTTTCCATGACAAACCGTAGGTTTTTGAAATAAGCACCATCGATGGACGTCTTAAAATCCTTCAACTTTGTGAATAACTGGCTGCAAATAAAATATTTACAGTAGGCAATGGTCAAGAGGACTTGTCCAATGAGGACCCAAAGATCATCCTCGGGCAAATTTTCTCTACCAGCACAATCTGCAGGTAGGATAGAGCAGCGGTGTAGTCTATGCCAACATTATGATATGAAATGACACCTATCACTGATTGAGCGACCTATGACATAGTGGCGGTTGTGAGAAGCAGCAAAGGAGGAAGCAATAGAGATATTTACAACAATCACAAAACAATACATGAAGCCGATTGCGCTGTATGTGGCCAAATGATATTTGCGACGATGAGAACAAGCGTGTCTCATCTACGTGGAACTAGGGGAAGGAGAGAAGATTGGAGCAATCAACGTAACAATATCAACTTCTTTAGCCTCAACACTTGACAAGTTTGCAACCAATCCAGAGGATTTTGCATCTCTCATTGGGGAGTTCATAGTTTTTTTTCCTGATGCACTACTTCGAGAGTTACCTGCGCAATGCGACGGCGATCACCGAGTATACCTCAATCTGGGCAGCAAACAGATTGTCAAGAGAACCTATTAGATGAGCCACCACGAGCTGACCGAGCTCAAAACGTAGGTGGATGAAATGCTCGGTCTGGGGTCCATCAAGCCATCCATATCACCTTGTTCTGCACCTATACATTTGTAAAGAAGAAAACCTCCAAGACACATATGTGCATGGATCATGGAGCTTTCAATGATAGCACCATTCAGAACCACTACCCCATTCCATGAATATATGCATCATTCAAATACTTTTTCATGCATGTAGGACTAAAAACCAGTCAATCACATGGGGAACAGGCATGTGTGGGTGCATGAACTCTAGTCATTTTTTTTCCTTTTTTTGAAACCAAGCATACTATGCTGACCACATCAACTAAGCGCTCAGGGATGTCTTGACTTGATACTACCAGCGCCACTATTGCACTTGAATCAGATGCCACCAGTGCACAATGGATTGGTCGTGTGCTAATGCGACATCCGAGAGCATTCATATCAATTACCTGTACCGATTGTGTGTGTGTGTGTGTGTGTGTGTGTGTGTGTGTGTGTGTGTGTGTGTGTGTGTGTGTGTGTGTGTGTGTGTGTGTGTGTTTGTGTGCATGTCTATATGTATGTATGTGTGTGTGTGTGTGTGTGTGTATGTGTGTGT
>SZWC01000982.1:43356-57670 GCA_023375785.1 Penium margaritaceum
GTGTGTGTGTGTGTGTGTGTGTGTGTGTGTGTGTATGTTGACAGAGTCAAAAGGTCACTTGCGTGTCTTATATCCCATTAACAACACTTATGTCCAACACATACACGATTCCCTAGAAATTGCAAGTGGACATTTTTGTGCTCAAATTTATGGCCCATCGTGTGTCGATCTCGAAAAAAAATTACTCCGTTTGGCCAAGGGAATTTTGGCCACCTGTACCAACGTCGGTGTCCTGCTTCTAAAGGTTTTAACACATTTTACCACATTCTAGAATGGTCAATAGAATTGACACAAAATGTATCAATATTTGAATGCTATTCGTTCAGCTTCTTGAAGGTGCCGGGATTTTATGAAGCCACGCCTCGATATCTCAACCCCCCCTCCCCTAACTTCTTGAGGGAGGCTATAAAAGGGACCATTCACGATGCGACGTCCCATGCAATGCTCAAATCAAGCGCTTAAGGCCCAAGTTTTTTGTTTCTTGCTATTCTATACATGCGCCCGAAATGTCCAACACTTGTCATCAAATTGCACTTAATACTAAGTACAAATCATCCAACTGCCTCAATTCCTTGAACTGTCTTTTGCTCCGTAACGTTTCCTGGTGAACCGTCAACATTCCGTTTGGGATGTTACGTCCCTGACGTACACAACTCCGCAAATTCATCAAGGGAGCATTTTTGTTCCTAAATTCATGGCCCACTACACGAAGACCTCAGGATTTTTATGCCAATCAGCCGAGAGTATCTTTCTTACCTGCTCCGACCTCCAGAGTTCCATTACATAAGGTGCTGACTTCTTCGACCACTCCGGAATGGTTGAAAAAAGTGGGGCAAACTATATCTGTATTTCAATAATGTTTAGTTGACTTCTTGACGGCACTGGGTCTTTGAAAAACCGCTCCTCGATATTCTTGAAGATTCTCAAATTCTAGGTGGAGCTTCTTGACCTTGCACTCATCGATCGGCCCGATCACCGAGCACCCAACATATGCCTCATTCTTATTTTTTGGCATTGAATATATGTACTTGAATCACTCAACACTTATCATCAAAGTACACTAATTGCTTAAATAAATGAGCCGTTTTTCTAAAATCCTCAAATGATCTTTTGTTCAGCACCTCTTTCCTGTGAACCACATACGTTTTGCCCGGCATAAGACTTGCTATCAAAACTCAGTGGGACTAGAGGGGCAACCGACACATTAACTACCTGGCGGCAACCTTACAATTCTTCAGCGCATCTCCACCGTTCAGAATATCACATACTTTGCAGTGATAATGGAAAACGGAGCGAGCACAACCGGCGAGGAGTAGCGGTTTCCAACGAATTCTCCGATGATGGAGGATCAGTAGCAGGTGAAATCCGACGCACTCCAAACAAACCAGACAGCAGTGACAAAATTCGTGGTGAATGGCGCAATATCGAAGAACCCAACGACCAACCCGGTAAAGGACCCCTCAGGCTCGGTGAACCTTTCGGCTCTACAACTGCCCGTGGGTTCAATGCCTGGAACCAGCCAACAACCACGAATCAATGAAGACCTGTACCAAAAGCTATCGGAACTCGATAGCATGAACACCCATCATTGCCTAAAAACTCAACATGGAGATGGAGAGATCTGGGTTTCTTGTGATGGCGAAGCAGTGCTCATCAAGAAAAATTACACATCTCAAGTGAACCCCAAATTTGACTGGCACTCCCCAAGGTGTTTGATCGTACAAACTCCAAGGAATGGAAAGTGAGGATATGGCTAATGAATTCCGAGGTGTACCACAACATTTTTGGGGTCAACGACAAGAAGAAAATTGACCTTGCGGCCTCGTTTTTACATGACACCACTTTAAGTTGGTGCTCCAATCTAAAGACCATCCAACGGTACCAAGAGATCGGCAGAGCAAGATCCATTGATCTTGCTCACGCAACCGTTCTCACTTCGTCAACCACAACAGTACTAACTCTCAAGGAGATAAATCCAACGTGGCACAACTCCATCATACCATCCAAATGTATGGAGAAATTTTGCATGTGCTACATTTTTTTTGTTTTTGGAAGCTCAATGAAAAGTCTAATCCATGGTACTAACTTCAACGTCTATGTCTGCAGACCACAATGGGAGAGTATATGCGACGTTTCTGCAAATTCAGCACTGGCAGTGACCTCGCCCTCGAAGAATTTTATTTCTACTACAACAGCTTCAAGAAGACATTTGGTGAATAATTGTAAGTTTTGACATCCAAGAAGACATTCTGCGGGTTATTGCAGTAGCTGATTGCATCTGATGCGCCGAATACAATGCTCGGATGCAAGAATCCTTCATTTGGCGACTCCAGAGCCACAATCCTTAAAGTGGTAAACGTAAGTCTCAGTCAACAGAAACCTCATCTCCGATGGAGATTGACGTAGTCAATGAACGCAATCTATGGCTCTACTGGACTTGTGAGAGGCCCAGCCATATCTCGCGCAATTGTTGGAAACAACATAAGCAAACCAAAATGGGGAGAAATTCGCAGAGAAATTTTGAGGAGCCGGGAAAAAGCAATGGGCAAGAGTAGACAACAAGGCTCGTGTCCAATCAGAAAATTCTACGCCGTCCGATTACCCATTTAAGCAGCTCATATTGCCACAAACAAGGGTTCCTGAGATCACAAAGTTTGACGAGGGGTATGAGGACGGCCAACCGACAAGTATGGCCGAGGGGATGTAAAAGTTGTAGAATGGTACCAACACTATTGGAGAGAGGAGCTCCTTACAGCTTTGTAAGGAATGACATGGTTTCGAAGCTAGGTTTGCAAACCAAACTCAGAGTGTTTGAAGGAAAACCCATCGATGGACAATTGTATATCCATCGAGTTTGTGAACCACTCCGACTGCAAATCGAAGATGTGCAAGAAATAATGGTCTTGATAACCTGCCCAATGAGTGACCATGAAAACATCCTCGGGCAAGATTTCCTATATCTGCACAATTCGCAACTAGAATGGTGTAATGGATTGGTCTATGTCAACATTGCTGGTAGAAAACGACGCTCAAAGATGTGGTGGTGCTGGTGGTGCTATAGGAATGTTGACAATGCATTGTCCGCGCCAACCACCATACCTTGGAATATCTCAAGACCCGGCCAAAATCTGAGCCGTCAGTAGACCCGATGGATGGAGTGCCTTCAGTCCAACGTCGACTACGACATTGAGTATTGACCTGGACAAACTAATCCACTGGATGCTCTTAGTCGGCAACCACATTTAGTGGCCGAGATCGACACGTTGCTCATTGAACAAAACCCGTACCTTGCGAGGCTGTTCGCAAAGGGTTTCGAGGAGTTCGGCGAGCATGACAAGACCAATTTCTGGTTCTACAACTCCTATTGGCGACGGTGATACACTCGCTGAATTGTCATTCCACCAAACGAGGAATGACACAAAATGCTATTGGAGGAATTCTACGACACCGGTCCAAGAGGACTTTTTGGCAAGGACAAGACGGTCTAGAAGGTAGCAAAATAGTGTTGGTTGGATATTATGTAGACCAAAGTGTCATCTTTTGCAAATTGTGCGACATCTCCTCGGTTGACATCCATTGACAAAAAATGTCGTCGCATGCGAACACCCGGTCTACTCGAACCCTTACTTGTTCCGGCAGAGTCGTGGGTCCACATCAACATGCATTTTGCGACGAGAGTACCCGCCACACCTGAGGGTTACGACGCCATCCTCGTTGTGGTGGCCTGTTTGTAAAAATCGTCACACTTCATCCCGGTAACGACCACATTCACCGCAAAAGGAACAACGGTTGTTTCTAAAACATATCGTATGGTTGGATGGCGTACCACGTACCATCATCAATGAAAGAAACAGACAGTTCACTAGCCGGTTTTCGCGCAAGCTGATGACGCGTTATGGCATCTCGATCTAGCTGTCGATGGCGTTCCATCCTCAAACTGACGGGCAATCAGTGCAGACCAATCACACGCTCAAACAACTTCTATACACATTATGGGACAGCCAAATTGCCAAGCGCTGAACGTGCATATAACTCCACCACTTAAATGGAAACTAGGCAGCAGGTTGGGGCAGCTGCGTTGTTGATGCAGCGTGCGGGCTTCCACGCTCGTTGCTTAAGTCAGCTGCCCCCTCAGTCTGCTGCTCTAGAGTCTAAGTCTGGAAGCACTGGGTTTGTTACTCAGAAGTGCGCGCGCCAGTGTTAGCGCCAGAAAGCAGCTGGAAACTGATAGTAACTGATTAGCAATCAAGAATGAATAGCAATGGGGGACCCCTCCAAGTTCTAGCCCCCCCCCCCAGCTCTGTAGAGCTTGTTACTCAGTTCATGAGCCAATCAGAAAATAGCTAATTTCAGGGTGGCAGGTTTTCTCGGTGAGGCCTGCCAGACGGCCGACAGCCCAAAACCCGGGCGTCGTCCGTTTTGCCTGAAAACTGGACCATACCATAATACCAACGCTGCGAACGCAGCCGTGCGGTCAGAATCTGCTAGAAAAATAGTAGCGAGGAGTTATGGCAGCCTGAACCCAGGCAGTGCCCACGATGGTTTATGCTGCCAAACAGGGCCATGCAACATGCAACTGGGACCCTAGGCAGCGCATGACGACGCAGGCACGACAGTACACGCTGGACACATGCAGACAGCGACTGCGGTGGCAGTGACTGCCGGCAGCGCGACCGCCGAGGAGGCCTGCCGATGGAGCTGAACACGTCGCCGGAGAGAGGGGGCTCCAGCAAACTGCGAGACGACCTCGGCGTGCATCGGCTCCACCGGACGACACTCCATCAGCGTCGAGTCTCGCCGTCAGTCATCTGCACGCCGATGTACACAAGCCGGGAGGACACAACAGAGCACAATGAGCGCAAAAACCAACACTCCCCCATGACTCACAGGCGTAGTGCACATGGGAGGGCAGAGACACGGTCAACACACAGACTCCCCCTGGACACGCAGAAGTGTAGGCAGAGACAAAGAAAGCAAGTCACGGACGCACGCCGACTGAACTCAGAGCCTTCTTAAACGAGTCCCGCTTCAGTACCTTGGTCAGGAAGTCAGCCAGCTGCCGTGCTGTCTCAACCCACACGATGCTGATGCTGCCGTCGTGCAACAACGAACGCACATAGTGATACTCAACATTGATGTGCTTTGTGCGAGTGTGATGCACACCGTCATTGTCTGCAATGGCCATGGCACTCTCATTGTCACAATGCAAGGTGATGGATGTGACAGACTGACGCAACTCGGACAACAGACGACGCAACCACACACTCTCACACGTGCCTAAGCAAAGGGCCACGTACTCAGCCTCAGCAGTGCTGCGTGCAATGCACCCTTGCTTGCCACTGCGTCAGGACACAACTGTGCCACTGATCAGGAAGATCCAGCCTGTGCGACTCTTACCGTCTGGACTGCCCGCCCAGTCGCTGTCGGTGTAGCCCACTACGACGACGGACGGCTGGCGGCGGAACATGAGACCTCGCCGTGGGGTCAAGATGACATAGCGCAGTACTCGGATCGCGGCCTCGTAGTGGAGGTGACGCGGATCCTGAGAGAACTGGGCCACGAGGTTGACGGCGAATGCGATGTCTGGACGCGTCGTCGTCGCCAGGAACATCAGTGACCCGATGATCCGCAGATACGTGGTCACATCAACTGGCTCCCCCCCAACAGCTGGGTCAGGACTCTTCAGCTTCATCTGGCCATCGGGCGACATGGGTGAGGATGCGCTGGACACAAGGGGTAGGTCCTCGGCGAAGCGAGCTGACAGGGTCTGCACATAGGCAGCCTGGTGGACGTGTAGGATGCCCTAAGAGGGATCACGCTCGAGCTCCATGCCCAGGAAGACTTGGGCAGACCCGAGATCCTTCATCTGGTAGGCGGCGTGTAGTAAGTCCTTGACACGCTGGATGGCGGCCGTGTCTAGCGACGCAATGAGGAGATCGTCAACGTACACCAGAACTGCGGCAAAGGTCTGACTTCATGGGCTGAGAAAGAGTGCGGGGTCAGCGGTGCTGCGCTGGAGGCCGCCACGGAGAAGTGTGCTGCTGATCTCCTGGTTCCAACACCGAGGCGACTGCTTCAGACCATAGAGGGCCTTCCACAGCCGCCAGACTCTCCCAGTACCGTCGTCGAAGCCTGGGGACTGCACCATGTAGAGCTCCTCACCCTCCAGTGAGCCATGGAGGAACGCGTTGCTCACGTCCATATGATGCAGCTCCCACCCATGCTGGGCAACCAAGCTGAAGAGCGCTCGGCTAGTGGAGAACCGACCGACAGGGGCAAAGATCTGGTCGTAATCGACTCCAGGGACTTGAGCAAACCCCTTTGCTGTGAGGCGGGCCTTGTACTTGTCCAAGGACCCGTCGGGCTTCCACTTGCGCCGAAGGACCCACTTGGCGCCAATGGCCTTCCAACCTGGAGGGAGGTCAACGAGGTCGTACACGTGGTGCTGCCGGATAGCAGCAAGCTCCTCGGCGCAGGCAGCATCCCAATGTGCGGCCTCAGAAGAGGCTCGAGCCTCGCGTAGGGTGGCTGGGTCCTCTGGGCGTGCTGTGGACCGAACGGAGAGGGCGTGTGCATCACGACCTCCAGGTGGGATGTGGGCGAGTGCAGCCATGACAACATGCCGATGCTCGTGATGAAGCATGGCATAGCCCAGTGCAGAGCCCGGGTGAAGGTTGGAGATGATGGCCGAGGTGGTCAGGCCGAGAGCCTTCGTGCCAGGGTCCCCACTCACGACCGAGGGAGTGGAGGAGACACGTGGAGCCACACGGGGTCGAGGCGCCATAGGACGCGGGGCGACGGTCTGCACTGTCGGCCGAGGTCGGAGGCTGCCGCCTCGGCCACGTGTGTAGCGCGACCTGGCAGGAGATGTTACTGGGTCTGACGGGCCAACGGAGGCGGACGGGACGCCTGGCACGGAGGAGCCAGCGCACGCGACTGGGGCTGCTGGCCCGGAGTGGCCAGCGGACGCGACCGACGCTGCTGGCTTGGAGGGGCCAGCGGACGTGACTGGGGCTGCTGGTCCAGAGGGGCCAGCGGACGTGACTGGGGCTGCTGGCCCGGAGGGGCCAACGGACACGACCGGCACTGCTGGCCCGGAGGGGCCAGCGGACGCGACTGGGGCTGCTGGCCCGGAGGGGCCAGCGGACGCAACCGACGCTGCTGGCCCGGAGGGGCCAGCGGACGCGACTGGGACTACTGGCCTGGATGGGCCAGCGGATGCGACCGGCGCTGATGGCCCGGAGGGGCCAGCGGACGCGACTAGGGCTGCTGGCCCGGAGGGGCCAGCGGACGTGACCGGCGCTGCTGGCCCGGAGGGGCCAGCGGACGCGGTCGGCGCTGCTGGCCCGGAGGGGCCAGCGGACGTGACTGGGGCTGCTGGCCCAGAGGATGCGACAGGGGCTACCGGCTCAGAGGGACGGAGTGCTGTGTCACCCGGAAGCGACAGGACGGAGGACGGACTCACTACTCCCCCACGCGACGGGAGGGACACGGACGAGCCGGAGCGGATGAGGTCGCGGGGAAATAGGTCCTCGAAGAAGAGGGCATCGCGGGACTCGACGATGCAGTGCCGGGACGGGTCCCAAAACCGTCAGGCCTTAGACTGACGAGACACACCGAGGAAGGTGCAGGGGCGGCCGCGCGGGGCGAGCTTGCCGCCCTGTTGTGGGGCGGGCAGCCATATAATGGCGACGCAGTCCCAGACGCGAGCGGGGCGGAGGTCCGCGCGCCGACCGCACCAGTGCTGGTAGGGTGTGGACTGGCAAGGAAGAGGATCGTGGAGAATCCGGTTCCATACCCAGGTCATGTAGGCCATGGCCTCAAAATAGAAGCCATCGGACAGACCGGACTCAACGCGCATGGTGCGGACGGCGTCGGCCATGGTGCGGTTCCAGCGCTCGGAGACGCCGGTCTGGGCGGGTGTGTAGGGCGCGGACGTCTCATGGTGGATGCCGCGGGAGGCGAGAAAGACTGTGGCCTCGCCCATGTACTCGTCGCCGCGATCAGAGCAAAAGTGGCGAAGAGGGCGGCCACACTCGCGTTCGGCAAGGACGAGCCAGTCTTGAACGGCCCGAGCGACATCGCTCTTCTGCCGAAGGCAGAAGACCCAGCGGTAGCGGGAATAGTCGTCCGTGAGGGTGAGGACATAGCGGCCGTGTTCCCCGACAGACGCGGTGGGGAGAGGGCCCATGACGTCCCAGTGGACCAGGTCGAGTGGGGCGGACGCACGGGAGGAAGACAAGGGGTACGTGGATCGATGCATCTTCCCCTGAGCGCAATCAATGCACTCAGTGGGGCACGGGAGAGGGAAGGTCTCTGGGTCAAGGCCCTTGGCCGGCTGGGTGCGGAGCATGCTGTCTATGGCGGCAGAATGGACGTGACAAAGGCGGCGGTGCAAGAGGCGTGTGTGCTGAGGAGAAAGCGTACTGGTCACGAAAACAAGGCCTGTGGCGGCCGACGAGGCAGAGACGGGAGAGGAAGAGAGGAGGCGAGGGACATGCCATAGGTTGCCACGGGCGGTGGCATGCAGGATGACAAGACCAGACGGACGCAACGACACAGTGCCAACACCACGCGAGTACACAATGTCCATGCTCATGCGGTCAAGGGCAGTCACGGAAAGGAGGCTGAGATCGAGACTAGGGACGAAGAGAACATCAGTCAAAAAGACGTCACCGGCAGGACCACGGAAACGAACCACACCAACACCACGGACAAGTAACACCTGTCCGGAGCCCGTTCGGACACCGGAGACATCGCCGACAGGGCCAAGCATACTGAATGCCTCGCGAGAGGCCGTCATGTGATGTGTGGCCCCGGAGTCGATGATCCAGGTCTCAGCAGGGTCCTGGACAGGGGTCGCCAGATCGCTGACGGTCACATGACAGCAGGCAAGGGACGCGGACGCGGTGGAAGGGGGCGCGAAACGAGGCTGCCAATCGTCAAGCCACGCAATTTCGTCAAGGAGTGGGGTGGAAGAGACCACAGAAGACGACGAGACAGATGAAGAGACGGGACAGGACCGTAGCTCAGACTCAGTCATGCAAGGCTGTGCAGGAGGTCAAGAAGTGACGCAACTCGCACTTCCCTGGGGAGGAGGGCGAGGCAGGCCAAGCTGGAGCGCGATGTACTGCTCCAGCTGACGCTCACGGGAGGTTGGCCCGGGAGTGTAGGCCGAGTACGGAGTCACAGCGCCGGAGCCCGGGTAGTAAGAGGACTGGGCCAGCGAAGGAAACGGAACCGCCGATGGCTAGGAGTAGTACTGCTGCTGCGGGGGCGTCTGCAGGACAGGCGAAATTGTCGGAGTGGCCGAGCTACTGGATGAGGTCGGAGTGTCAACAGTAGCGACGGCGGCAGAGGCGAGACGGTGCTCCCGCTGGCGTCGCAGGGTGGCGATGACGCGGGCCTCGTCCGTCGGCAGAGGGCATGTGTACCACCCGTGTCCAGGCCGACCGCAATTGTGGCAGACCGCGCCACCACCGTTGGATCCGGTCGACGACTGCTGCTACTGCTGTTGCGACAGACCCTTGCCTTTTTTGTTCTTGCGTTTCTTCTTCGTTTGTGACGTCGATGAGGTAGCTGCGGCGGGGGAGGCGACGGCCACGGAGGCAATGGCAGGTGAAGCGACGTGGAGGGAGGCACCGACAGGGGAGGCGACGGCAGGGGATGCAAGGGCCTCCATGCAATGGAGCTGGGACTCCTGTCGAGCTTCCTCAACACGGAGGAAGAGCTCGTACGCCCAGGGCATGAGGGTACCCTGAGCCGCCATGGTGGAGAGGACGTCCTAGGGGTAGTGCACGAAGACGTCCGCGTACGCGCTGGTGGCGCCGCGCTTGATGGTGAGAAGCGCGGACAGAGGGGGCGGAGCGGATATGCCAAGACGTCGAAGGATGTCCTCTGTCCGCTGCCAGTAGGCAGTGACCGTCTCGTTCTCCCCCATGTGTAGTGAGTTGAACTCCCGGAGCAGGCGACTGATCTCAGCGTCGCTGGACAGGCGATGGGGCCTGGTGAGGACATGCCAGGCGGCGGCAGGGTGTGGAGGGACGTAAGTGGTGAAGTCGCCGAGGAAAGGCTCGAGGGCCAGGCGGGACGCCGGAGGAGCGACTGGGACTAAGGCACGAACGGCACGACCAGCGTCATACAGCTGGTCGGCCTGAGTGGAGTCATAAGGGAGGGTGTAGTACATCCAGAGACCCTCACCTTGGGCCCAAATCCGAAAGCTGAGTTCCCAGCTCCGGAACTGCTCGCCGGCCTGAAGCGGCGGCGGCGGCGTCTCAAAGTCCTTCTGCCTACGGCCGGCACCCAGAGTGGGGCCAAGGACGGAGGTCACTGTCTGCCGCTGGTGCTGAGTATGCTGCTGCTGCTGCTGCTGCTGCTGCTGCTGTTGCTGCTGCTGCTGCTGCTGTTGCTGCTGCAACTGCTACTGCTGTTGCCGCTGGTGTAGCTCTTACTACTACAGGCGCGGCAAGAAAGGGGAGGTAGGGGTCCCCCCCGCAGAGGAGGATCCCTCCGCCTCGTGAGGGTCAGCCATGGTGTGTCCAAAGCCTTTTCTTTTATTGTTGTTTGTGTCCTTTGGTGTCGGGTGTGTGCTGCTGATGTCAAGAGTGACGTCTGCCAAGGATGGCAGACGTCAGCAGAGTCCCCTGGTGTCCTCCTGGTTTCCCCCTGTTTTTTGTGTATGTGGTTGATGATGTCAGCAGTGACGTCAGCGGACAGCTGCTGACGTCAGGAGTGGTTGCTACAGCCGCTGCTGTTGATGCTGCTGTTGCTGTTGCCACTGCTGTTGCTGCCGCTGTTGCTGCCGCTGCTGCAGAAGCTGCTGCTGATGCTACTACAGCAGCTGCTGCTGCTACTGCTGCTGCTACTGCTGCTGCTGCTACTACTGCTGCTGTTGTGCTACTGCTGCTGCTGCTGTAGTTGCTGCTGTTGCTGCTGCTGCTGCTGTTGCTGCTGTTGTGGCTGCTACAGCTGCTGCTACAGCCGTAGCTACTGCTGCTACTGCAACTGCAGCTGCTGGTGCTGCAGCTGCTGCTGCTTCTGTTGCTGCTGCTGCTGCTGTTGCTGCTGTTGTGGCTGCTACAGCTGCTGCTACAGCCGTAGCTACTGCTGCTACTGCAACTGCAGCTGCTGGTGCTGCAGCTGCTGCTGCTTCTGTTGCTGCTGCTACAGCGACTGCTGCTGCTCGCTGCAGCTAAGGGATAGATCGGGGGGGGGCCATTTTTTTGCTTTGTTTCTTTTTTTCCGGTTTTGCTTGCTCGCTGCGAGCTCCTCGCAGCAAGCAGCTCGCTGCTCGCTGCGAGCAGCTGGCTGCTCGCAGCGAGCAGCTTGCTGCTCACAGCTACAGCAGCTGCTGCTGCGGGCTGCTGTAGCTACAACTACTGCAAGCTGTTGCAGCTACAGCTACTGCAGCCGACTACTGCTGCAGCGGCCTACTGCTGCTGCTGCTTGCTGCTGCGAGCAGCTGCTGCTGCAGGCTGCTGCTCGCTGCAACTGCTGGTGCTACCGGCTGCTGCTGCTGCTGGCTGTTGCTGCTGCGAGCTGCTGCTGCTGCCAGCCGCTGCTATCTGTTGCTGTTGCTGGCCGCTGCTGCCACTGCTTGCTGCCGCGGCAAGCTGCTATTGCTGCTGCTGGCTGCTGCTTTCAGTCACACCTGAGGACGTCGCTGCCTTGCGCCGTCGTCAGCAGGGGCCTGACGTGGTCGGCCGCTCACTTCCTTGCGTCCAGCGTGGGGGTCAGTGCTGCTGGAAAAAATCCGGCAGCATTTCCCCTGGCCTAGTGGCCGTGGGAAAATTTTTGACGCCGCCACCAGGCGGGTCAACGCTGCCGGAAAAAATCCGGCAACATTTCCCCTGCACTGGCGCATATGGAAGTCCGCCGACGTTGTCTGGCACCTGTACGTCAGTCTGCTGCTGCTGCTGCTACACTCTGGCTNAATAGCTAATTTCAGGGTGGCAGGTTTTCTCGGTGAGGCCTGCCAGACGGCCGACAGCCCAAAACCCGGGCGTCGTCTGTTTTACCTGAAAACTGGACCATACCATAATACCGACGCTGCGAACACAACCATGCGGTCAGAATCTACTAGAAAAATAGTAGCGAGGAGTTATGGCAGCCTGAACCCAGGCAGTGCCCACGATGGTTTATGCTGCCAAACAGGGCCATGCAACATGCAACTGGGACCCTAGGCAGCGCATGACGACACAGGCACGACAGTACGCGATGGACGCATGCAGACAGTGACTGCGGTGGCAGTGACTGCCGACAGCGCGACCGCCGAGGAGGCCTGCCGATGGAGCTGAACATGTCGCCGGAGAGAGGGGGCTCCAGCGAACTGCGAGACGACCTCGGCGTGCGTCGGCTCCACCGGACGACACTCCATCAGCGTCGAGTCTCGCCGTCAGGCATCTGCACGCCGATGTACACAAGCCGGGAGGACAGAACAGAGCACAATGAGCACAAAAACCAACACACTTCCACCACAAATGGTAGAACCCCCTTTGAAGTTGTTTTGTGGTAAACTTCTCACCACACCGGGTGGATTACAAATCCAGAGCAACATCTCCTCGGTTGATATCCATTGAAAGGGCTTCTCAAGCATTTGGTATGGAACACGACAAATCCTGACGAAGACACAAGAAGCTATGAAGCCAGCGGCCAACCGACATCGCACTGATGATGTGTTCAATGCTTGCGATCACGTCCTCTTTAGCTTGGTGAACATCAACTCAAGACTTTGTGAAGCTCAAACCACGGTGGTTAGGACTGTTTGAGATCAAGCGCTTGTAAATCCTTGTCGTCGCTTGACAACATGGCGATCCACCATGTCTTCCACATCAGCAAGCTCAAACACTACCGGGACCCCAGCATGAACACATCGAGCAGGAATATCGCACACCAACATCCTAGTGTACAAGATGCAAAGTACTGCATCGAAGATATCCTCAGACATTTGCGTCGTGGAAAAATGACTGAGTATCTGGTCAAGTGGCACGACTACTACGTGTCACACAACAGCATGGAGCCCTACGACAACCTACCATCATCGGATGGACAGCTATTACCGTCGTCACCAACCAACGTCAGCTAATGCATCAGTATGTCTCGGCTTAAAGGGGGAAATGTGACGTCCTTGAAGTACACTAGTCCCTAAACTCCGCGAATGGGAATTTTCACTCTTACATTCATGGCCCATTCCGCGAAGACCTCAGAATTCTTACCCCGATTGGCTGATGGCATTCTGGCCACGTGCCCCGACATCCGGTGTTCCCTTTCAGAAGATTTTGACTACTTCGAGCACTTTTTAGAATGCTCGACATATTTGTTACGAACTATATTGATTTTTTCATGTTTTGTTGTCGACGTATGGAAGACGCTGGATCTTTAAAAAATCCGCACCTTGAGATTCTCGAAGCCCCTTGACTTCTCGGCGGAGCTTCTCGAAGTAGCCACTTGCGGCACGCACTCGCACGTGTCATTCGGCTCGAACTTCAATAACCCAAAATTTGGCTCATTCCCATTCACAAAATTATGTATATGTGCTCAACTCACTCGATATTTGTCATCGAAGTACATAAACTTCTTCATACAAAGTATCCATTTGTCGCAAATCCTTGAATTGTCTTCAATCCCGCACCTCATCCCCGTGAACCACCGACGTTCCACCCAGCGTAACACAGGTTGACACCACGTTCCGCTTGGCGGAACAGAACATACTCATCAGATGGGTATCTCGTTTATTCAATGCAAAAATGGGAGATGGCCTGTTCTGCTCGTAGCAGCTGTGTATCCAAGTAATTGCCCCAGAGCAAAACCGATGCACTCGTTCACCTCCCTACATGCTGAGTTCAGATTAGGGGAACGACACATCAGTTTCGCACATGATGAACTTGACATTCTGAAATGAAAATTAGTTTTTATTTTTGCTGACATGCACTGTTTGCACAGGCAAGTGACTCTTTCTTGCCCCAAACCCACAAACGTCTATGCTTCTGCTGCCGACGTCATTGTTGACGTCGGTGCTTCTGTTGCTGCTTCTGCTGCCGCCGGAGGCTTGCCCTGCATACGACAATCCTCCGCCCGCTTCGACGCTGGTTGCTGGTGGACTGCGCCGCAGCCGCCTCGTCCCGTCGAAGAAAATATACTTTCCGCACGCTTTCTAAGAGCTCTCGGCGCTACATTCTCACTCGCGGTGATGCTGGCTGTCGACGCCCTGCGCTGCCGCTGCCTCCTCCCATCCGTCCTCACAGCAGTAGCGCGGCGGCGGCCACCGCGCCTGCAGCAGCTGCTGCTGCGGCCGCCGCAGCAGCAGCAGTGGCCC
>SZWC01000982.1:96486-108024 GCA_023375785.1 Penium margaritaceum
AATTCAGATCGGATTCGGATTCGGATGGTAAAGATTGGATTCGGATAAATCCGGTCCAAACACGATCTAACAGCCTTGGTTGTTGTCGTCGTCATTGTTGCAGCCGCCGCCGTCACTGCCACTGCCGCCGCTGTCGTTGCTGCCGCCGCCGCCACCGCTGCCGCCGCCGCAGCCGCCGCTGCCGCCGTCGCTGCCGCCGCTGCCACCACTGCCGCCGCCACAGCCGCTGCTGCCACCGCCGCCACCGCCGCCACAGCTGCCGCTGCCGCCGCCGCCGCCGCCGTCGTCATTGTCGTTGTCGTCGTTGTCGTCGTCTAAATCATCCTCCTCTTTCTCATCGTCTCTACTGTAGCCGTCGTTGACAACGTCGGCGGCACCTTCATGTTGCGCAGGACATGTGGTCACTAAAAACAAGAACGACTTGTCATAAACTAGCTGTTGTTGTAAGCCCACATCTTTCCATCATGCTGCATTTCTGATAATCTTGAAGTGCCAAAAACAGCACACAATGCGAAACACACACAGCATGAGGCCACTCTTGATGATGCCAAACACCTGCTCTCCCTTAGGGTCATCAGAACAGAAGCGAGAACACAGTACCTTGGGGTCGAGCACGTTGGCTCCAAACTCGTACGTGGCGTTGGGAATCTTGAGTGGCTGTGGAGACTGCGCAGGCACCTCCACGTTGCCCATCATGATGCTGCACAACACCACCATGCCATGCCATGCCATGCCATGCAGTGGGCATGGTTGCATGGAGTAAGAAGGCCACCGAAACATTGTTGTAATATTCTCACATGATCAATAGCCTTAAATCCAAAAACCATCCTGTGCAATATCTTTCACACCACGTTTGCAATCATGCATAGGCTCACTAAAATATGGTGATGCCAACACCTGCTGTGTCATGATCAGACACGCACAGCCATGGCATGATCACACACACACACACACACACACACACACACACACACACACACACACACACACGCACGCACGCACGCACGCACGCACGCGCGCACGCACGCGCGCACACATACACACACACACACACACACACACACACCCACACCCACACACACACACACACACGCACGCACGCACGCACGCACGCACGCGCGCACGCACGCGCGCACACATACACACACACACACACACACACACACACCTGTGGCTGAGGGAGAAGTATGGGTTGAGCGGTTTGTTGAAGTCGAACCGCAGACCTTCAAACAACTCCGGCTTCAGAGACACTGCGATGCGAAGCAACACCATAGATGTGGTAGCATCACAAGGTCATGGGTGCGCGCATGCGCTGGCCGTGACCAGAGACGTCATCACCATGCTTTGGACACCTTCAACTTTTACTCAAATGATTGGCAGAGAGTTCGGAATACATCTGATGAAAACATCTGCGTAAGTGGTCAGTCAGACGCTCTAGAGGATTGCAGCTGCCGGACGTCGGCATTGCCGCGGCGACACCACGACGCTGACAGCACATGACGCTGACAGCACATGACGCTGACAGCACATGATGCTGACAGCACATGACGCTGACAGCACATGACGCTGACATGACACAGCGTGTGGAGCTGACAGCAGTCATGGGAAAAGGAATGCCCTAATTGAAAGCAAGGCGCGCCTTATTCTTCTGGAGAAAATGTACCCTGCATGGGTGCCCATAGGTCCGGAACCCACAAAAACATCAACAGAGAAACTTCACTTTAAAGCGCCCTAATCAATTTTGCGCGGTCGAAGGCGTCCAAATGTGCCATCATTAGCTGACACCAGCGGTGACTCAATGAGCACTGTCAGCAACGGAATCACTGCGACTCCACAACGGCAAGAGAAGCAGCAACTGATGTGCAATGGGCTCAGACGAGAACGGAGAATGGAGAACGGAGAACGGAGAATGGAGAATGGCACGCCAGTCATAAAGCTCCACCGCATGCACATCACAACAGGCCGTCACAGCTGTCATGGGAACCACCGGACCAGCACCTTCCCCATAATCCTTCCCCATTTCTGCCATTGCTGCTGCTGCTGCTGCTGCTGCAGCGGCAGACGCAGCACAGAATGTTGCACAGAAAAGGGCCAGCAGCAGCAGTCGCGGACAGTGCGCAACGCAATGGGGGAGCAGTCTCAGTCAACCGTCAATCCGAGAAGAAACGGATGAACGACAGGGATACACCATGGCGCACACAGCTATCTGATCTTCTTCCAATCATCCAGGAAAGCAGAGGGAATTCTTACTCAGAGCCTCCCGTTGGATCTCCTCATACTTGACGGGGCACGGCAGGTGAAGGTAGTCCACCGCCTCCTCCTTCTTCTCGCCAGCTGCAGCGTCTGCNCACCATGGTGCACGCACACAGCTATCTGATCTTCTTCCAATCATCCAGGAAAGCAGAGGGAATTCTTACTCAGAGCCTCCCGTTGGATCTCCTCATACTTGACGGGGCACGGCAGGTGAAGGTAGTCCACCGCCTCCTCCTTCTTCTCGCCAGCTGCAGCGTCTGCCGCGCCAGCAGCCCCCTCTGTTGCGGGCGCTGCTGCCGCGGGGGGAGGACCCACAGGTGGGACCAACGGCGGCGGCAGAGGCGTCGAAGGTGCTGCTGCCGCGTGGCTCACAGTGGCGCCCATGTCTACGACCGTGGAAGCTGAGGCTGTGGAAGGCTGCCAACTGCCTCCAGGGCAGTTTCAAATCAAAACTAACTCAGGAAACTTCAGAGATTGAAACTCTGAACGGAATTTGTGCATGCGCAGCCACCGGCAGCGCTGCCCAATCTCAGCTTTAGATTTCGTCAACAATTTGTCCTCCTACTACAGAGGGGAATGCCGGGAAGGCCTGGACCCGAAACCCCCGAGGCGGAACCGCTGCAGGAGCCACTCAACAGACGACCTCTAACGCTACTCCGCCGTCGATCCTCCACCGCTGACTCCTCCTCAGCCCGTTGGTGCACCCAGAGAGGTGGATGCTAAACTAGCTTCTGCTACGATCCGGCTTGATCCTCCTGCGAAGAGCCTCACAGGGGGACAGACCACCCACGGAGTCCCAGGGAACGCCCGGGCCAAGCCGTTCACAAAACGTCGAGGGGCGAAGGACGCAGGTGGAAAGGAGGGCCCTACACCGCACCTGTGCACGCCTGGAGGCGCTAATTGTGTGGGGCACTGCACACGTCCATTTGAACTGGAGACGCTTAATCCCGAGTGATTGAGAGCCGGACAGCAAAGCACGCACTCTTCCTCTCGGGTCAGGCGAGGGCCCAGGACGGTAGTAGCCATGCGAGCCAGCAAGGCGGCTTGCACCGAATGTTTCAGCGTGCGGACGTGAACCTGTAGGCTGAAAGTGTTTCTGAAGAAAGGGGTCACAGCCTGGGCTGCCCCTCCTCCAAGTATGTGAGCCAAGTTGGCAGGGGAAGAAGCAAAAAATCCATGAAAAAACTATGATGAAATGATAAAAAATTATTTGTATGCTATGTTAATTACCTTTATCTGGTTAGATTCTTGGTAAGTGGACAACCTAATGAATTCTGAATGTAAAGAACCTCGTGGGAGTAAACTATGTTTCCTTAAAATAGTGAGCCCTCCAACAGCTTGATCGAAACCTGAAATCTTGTCTTTCAAGGCTAATGAAAAATACCATGGACAACAAATGCCATCTTCATCATCTAAGGAATGTACCATGAATGTAGGAGTACAGGCACTCGCATTGCTACCATCAATAGCTATCCACCAGAAGCAGATAGATGAGGAGCACGAGACAACTCAGACTCGCTCAGTGAGTTGTAGAACTATTCTGTGAAATCAAGCCATGAGAAAAGGTGAAGGCTAACGCCCCTCATCTTCCATTGTAATGATCAAAGACACGCTCGCTCAGGCTGACAGGCGAGATACCTCCACCAAGTAATCACACTTTGTTGCTTGGTAGTCCAACTTATGAAGGCTGCATTCCCAACATGCTATTCATATTTCTGATTTCAAGATCCTTCAACAGCATTGGAAAACCAGGTGGTGTTGAGGCGTCTCATCACATCCATTGAGGCCCTTTGAGGCACGACGAAGCATCTCTTACACATGTTGTATGGACAACTTGGGGAACACATGCCTTGAAGGAATCAGTTGAGCATCTCAATAAGCTCTCCAACAATCCCTTCAAGATCAGTTGTCACATGCACACGAATATGTCCAGTCTGATTGCTTGTCACCATGACCTGCTCAATCAAAGGCCACCGTCTCACTTCTTCTTCTCGGCAGTTGTCGCGGCAGACCTGTTGGGGTGGACAAGACAGCAAACAAGAACATGTTGGGAAAAGAGTGGAAGATGCAGCCAAACGCAGGTGATGGCAGCCAGAATTTCCAAGCTGATGAATAAGCAAAATGTGATGCATACTAGCAGCATACACGAGTCACATCTGCATGCCCTCAAGGGCACCCCTCTCCCCCTTGCAGCCAGGTTCATAACCTATCCGACAAAGGCTGTTCTGCTCATTACTTAGCCGCTGCGCAACTTTTCAAGCATCTACCTCACGAAAGTCCTCGACAGTAAACCATACTAGGACACCACCACGGTGGTGGCACCACCCGCCCTCCTTTCCCCATCACCTGCTTTTCCTGCCATGCCAGGCTCCTAGCCATGCACATGCAAGGACACAGCCTTGGTCCGGTTTGCTATTGGGGAAAGATTGTAAAGCCATCCTCACATAATTGGAAAATGACTTTCAAAAGTGATGCAGGGCATCAGAGGCAATCGTACCAAGCAAATGCAATGCAATGCAATGCAAAGCAGAGCAATGCAATGCAATGCAATGCAATGTAGGCAAACACACCTTTGCTTGCGGAGGGTGGCAGTCATCTCCTCACGCTTGTTCTTGGCGCGGCGGTGTGTGCCAAGCTTCTTCTTCGCGAGTTTGAGCGCACGCTTGTCGCGGCCCACCTTCAGCAGCTCCATGATGCGCTTCTCATACGGCGCGAATCCCACCACCTCGCGCACCAGCCCTCGCACCAGCCGCGTGCGCTTGCCCAACGCCTGCAGTGGCATATGAGAAAGCCAAGAGGACAACGGAAAACACAGACACAACAGGCAGATGACTGTCAGACCCATGTGCCTCTCCACTTCTACTACTCTGCTGGCTGCCTTGCGGGTTGTGGGATCGTGGTGACACAGCAGCTCCACGATGTAAGTTTCATATCTGATGCGGGACCCCGACGGACTTGCAGACGGAGCAGCGAAAGCATGCACGTGCCCGACACGTTCAAAGGCAGGAGCAGAAAGCACATGGACGTTCCCGGCCTTGCCTCATGCGCAAGTATGAGGAAAGGCCAGGAATAGATCGGCAGAGGGAAAACAGCAGGTGGAGGGGCATGGCGTATGAATGAATGGAACAAGGACGAGGACAGCTCAATGCAAGGCCAAGTTCCAGCCAAAAGCAAGATGCTGGAACACATCAATTTTGAGAATACAGAAGAATTTCTTGACAGAGCAAAAGAGTGCGTGGTGTGGACACATGGAGGAGGGCCCTTGAATAAGGAAAAAAAAACGGATGAAACAAGGGATGTAAAGAGTAGAGGAAAGATGCAGGAGAAAGAAAGCTAAGAGGGTGGGAGTCACAGACCAGCAGGGTGAGAGCAGGGAAGGAACCAGGACAGACGTGGGAAGGTGTGGAACAAGGAGGGAAGGGAGAGGGCGCAAACAAAATGAGGGAGAAAGGGAGACGAGAGAGATTTAGAGAGGAAGAGAGGTAAAAAGGAGATAAGGCCGTCAAAAGGTGATGACGTGAGATGGGGGAGAGGTGGAAAGGTGTGGAGAAGGGATGTGCTGGAAAAGAGAGGTGAGGAGGATGGAGTAGGTCGTAGGAGGTACTTTGGGTAGAGAGCTCATGGGACGGGAAAACAGAAGGTGGGGAGATAGGGGAGGGTGAGAACGAGTGAAGCACAAAACCAGTGGACGCCACTGGAGGGAAACATAGGACATGTGAGGAACAAGGAACATGAGGGAGAGAGAGGGAAAACGAGAGAGGGAGCGGGGTGGGGGAGGGACAGAAAGCCGAGGGTGCAGGAGTGGGCCAGAACATTTTGAGGGGAGGAATTCGGTGTGTGTTGGAGCCATGACATGCCAGAGCACAACTGAACCTCGGACGATGACTGCTGCGAATGAGCACAACCATGAGAAGGAAACACGGCACAAGGGACAGTAGATACTGGCCTTGCATGACTGCTTCTACCTCCTTCCACACCATGCACGATGCTGTGCAATGCCATTCCATGTCACCATGCGCCATCCCGCATGCCACACCAGTCCATGGCAAATGCCGAGTTCAAGCATGTCAGCAAATGCCACAATTTTCCCGGCCATGCCATGCTCTGTTGTGCCACACCACATGCCATGCACCACCATGCATTGCCAGGTCATACCATGCCATGCCATGTCATTCCATGCTTAGCCATACCATTCCAATTCATTCCATGTCCTGCCGTGCTGCTCCACGACATTCCATGCCATATCACATCATGCCACATCACCCGACGCCGCTCCAGAACATTCCAAGCCGTATGATATGCTGCCAGAACATTCCATGCCATTCCACGCCATTCTATGCCATGTCATGCCATGTCATACCATGCCATGCCATGCCATGCCATGCCATGCCATGCCATGGTATGCCATGCCATGCCACGATATGGCAGACCATGCCATGTCATGGCAGAAAATGAAGTGAAACGACTTGTCATGCCAGTGGTATGACGAGTCATGGCGTGGCATGATGCCAAACCATGACTCGCTACACCTCGCCGTGCAATGCCATGCCATACAATGCCACAGCACAGTACACCACGCCATGCCTCGCTACGCCTGGCACACAACACCATGCCAAGCCATGCCATGCCACACGCCAATCCAAACCGGATGCCGTGCCATGCCTGACCACGTCATCCTGAGCTCATCTCATGCCGTGGCCTCCTATGGTGTCCCATACCATGCCATACCATTTCGCATCATGTCAGCTCATCACATGCCAAGCCATGACATGCCATGAAATGCCCAGATGGACCATGTCATGCTATGGCGTGCAGTGGAAGAGGAGGATCAAGAGAGATGGGCGGGTCTGATAGGCTGCGGAAATCAACGCCATGCCACAGCCAAGTCTGGCAGCCAACTGCGTTCTGGCCCCGTCGGCCAACTGAGGACCACGCAGCTTCATTGGTGCATCCACACATCAAGACAAAGCGAAACAAGCGGCGGCTGAAAATGGGGATGTAAGTGTGCACAACACACAGAAATCCAAAGAGGAAAAAAGAGTCTCTATCCTGGGACGGGCGACTCAACCCATGGCATGGTCTCTCCACACACAGTCACTTGTCCTCGTTCCTCGGTTGCGCTACACAGTCCCTGCCTCTGCCCACGCTATCTGCGCCTTCTGCGAACTCCGTGCCTTCTGTGCCCTGGCCTGGGGCCCTGACATCGCACTGCTGCAATGCCAGCGCACGGCCTGCCACCGTACTCGCCGACGGCCTCAATCCACTGCTCGGCCTCTGCCGTTGCCTGCGCTACCTTGCTATCCATGCCACTGGCTTGCCGTCGGCCTGGAATGCTGCTCGGCTGGCAGAATGACGCCGGTGATGAAACGGATGCATGCAAACGGTGTTGGAAAAGGTATGGCTCCTCGTCCTGTTCGGCTTCGTACGGGGTGAGCGCCTAAGGCATCTACCCCACACAACGCCCCTGGTGGCCCATCCAGCGCACGACGCCCTTCCCGGTTCATCTCTTTCCACTCGGAGCTGTCACCGACTTTTCCGAACCTGCTTCGTTTCAAACCAACGAGCCGAGCCTCCATGCCCTGTCAGTGGGGCCCGCCGCCTCTTTGGGCGGCAATGCCCCGTGGATCAAGAAAAAGGCACTCACTCCTTTCCTCAGGGCCGGCCGTTGCCTCTTGGACTTCTCGGGCCGTGTGACGACATGGCCCTTGTTCAGACCCACAGCAATCCCCGACATGGTGCCTGCCTTATGCCTTGGTGTCTGACTAGCTTTGCTGTACACTGCTTCGCCTTGAGCGGAAGTCCTCGAAGTCTTCGAAGGGCCACGTACAGGTGGAAAAGGAAACTGCAGGGTGCGGGAGACCGGCGGAAGTAGGAGGTGCGGGCGAGATGACGCCGAAAAGTTTGGCGGGAAAGGACGAAGGGGAAAGGAGAGGGTGGCAGTTGGTGGGCGTGGCGGGGTTCGAACACGGGTGCTGATGCAACGGGGGGAGAGGAGATGGCGATCGCCGGCGAGCGGACCGGCGATCGCAGTTTTTGCCCGTGCCTGCCGGCAACGAAGCTGGCGGCCGTGAAACATGCGATCAGGTTTGGGGGTTAGCCTCGGAGGCCACTAATTTGAACGCATTAGGAGAGTTGAGCCGCACCACCAGTCCAAATTTGCGGATGATAAAAGGCAGTTTGTGGACAGGGCTCTCATGCGATGTCCCTTCCACCGTCAAAGAGCCCTCAATGATCATTTGGCTAGCGCCCAGGCCCCTCTTGCTATAGTAAAAATCATGATTACAGTTTATTCCATTTTATCATGCAATTTTGAAATCAAAGATATTTTCAAACGATTTAGTACATCTCCACGTCTTCTACTCGACCAAATTTCTACCAATAGTGGACTAATGAGATAATAGATATAAGAATATCCCAACTGTAAAATGGAAGGTAAAGGGCATGATTCCACTTGTGTGTAAAGAACATGAACAATGTCGGATAGATTCATAAGTTGAGACCACAAATGGATTCATGAAGAATTATATGAGAGCACATATGTCCCTTATAATTAAGATGTTAGGCCACTAATCCTCTAAGAGATGATCCTTATGATTAAGGTTCTCAAATAATCATGGGGACTGCTAACACGTATGAGAGAGCGTGAGTGCCCACGTTGTCTTAAGGGTATCACCATGATGTTTTTAAACCAAATGTTGAGTGCATGTTCAATCAATGCATGTAGGAGAAGTACCTCAAAGACTGGATGGATCCCTTCCAGGTGGTCATAGCACATTACCATACCGCATGTCCCTTAGCATGCACATGCGCGTCACACACTTCGGGCATGCGGCGATGTGGCCACTTGCGTCCTGCCTTGGTGGCCGCAGTCCTGCGCTGCCAGCCAAAAGTCGACCAGGGCGAAGTTTCCGCCCTCACTGGAACACGCAGCGTTATCCCGTCATCTGCGCACAGCTTCTCTCGCGCGAGACCGGAGGGGAGGCGCGGGCCAGACAGCCGTCACGCGACCTAGTGGAGTTTTGAGAATTCGGCCGTCGCTCCACCCAGAGGAGTGCCCTCGCACACTTCTGGAGCAGCGGCCACCGCCGAAGCCTCGTCCTGATTTCGTGGGGTGAGAGGAAAGCTGGTTTCGGTAGAAGAACGAGCACTGTCCTCGTCGGCGAATGCGATGGCAGCACCAGAAGCTTCAGAGGGAGCCGGTAGATCCATCCGCACCGTCCGTCAACTCCACATCTAGGACTGGCTCTCTCCCGCTCTTCTCCCCTTCGTTTGTGATTTTGTGACTTTTCCTTCAGGCAACCGTAACTGACCTTCCGCGGCCTGGGAGTAGCTTCTGCGCGAGGAAGAGAGCCTTGTGTGTTCCTCGTAGGAGGAGGAAGGAAGAAACGACGAGGCAGGATCTTTCGGCGTCGTCGGGAGAGGTGTGAAGGAGGGGGCAGAGCCCTGTCCTCTACCTGCAGGGAGAAGAAGGGGAAGCATCAAACACCAGAGCAGCTGCTGCTGTTCTGGTCGAGATTCGCTTCAAGCGCTTGCTGGAATTGCTGGAGTGTTGTGGCTTTCAGTGCTAGCGAACATGGGGTCCTCTCTGCCCACGCGCGAGGCCAACCAGTTCAAGCTCATTGTGGTGCGTACGTGCGTATGTGTGTGTGTGTGGTGGTGTATATGCATGTGCATGCAGATGTATGCATGCCATGAGGCCAATGGGCTCCTCGGTTTCTCAGAGATCGAACAACTGACTTTGTCCTCTGCTGTTTCTGCTGCTGGAGCTGCTACTGCTGCTGCTGCTGCTGTTTCTGCTGCTGCTGCTGCTGCTGTTGGCTCTGCTGCTGCTGCTGCTGCTGTTGCTACTGCTACTGCTGCTCCTGCTGGTGCTGGTGCTGCTGCCGCTGCTGCTGGTGCTGGTGGTGGTGGTGGTGGTGGTGGTGGTGGTGGTGGTGGTGGTGGTGCTGCTGCTGCTGCTACTTCTCCTACTGCTGGCGCCCTCTGTTGTTCCTATTGTGCAAGAGTTCCCATGTTCTACATTGCCGACTGTGATTGTGGCCTGCCCTTGTTTCGACTTTGTGCGATCGCGAATTGCGTGCAGAAAGCGTATGAGACGAAGCAGTACAAGAAGGGTATCAAGGCTGCCGATGCTATCCTGAAGAAGTTTCCTGACCATGGAGGTGGGCATGACCATGTATGCTGAAGCAAGCATGCATGGTTTCACACATGCGCACATGGGCACACACTAGAACGTGGCACACATGCGCTTGCGGACATGTGCGCATGAAGGCATGCACATGGGTTTCACACACAACTTGTGCGGCACAAGTGCATGTGCTTTGCGCTGTTTTCGATTGAACGTTTCTCTGTTGTGGGCTAATCATGAATCATGGGGGGGGGGGGGGGGGGGGGGGGGGCTGTGCAAGGGAGTGAAGTCTCTGCATGGATTAGTCAAGATTTGCGCTTAAGTCACTGACTGAATGTTGTGAGTATGGTCGTGCTGAGTGCTTTGAGATGAAATGGGGTGCAGCGGTTCTACCACCGATGGGCGTCGTGCTGCCGTCGTCAGTTTTTACTGCTGCCAATGTTTGTTTGTATCTGCTTTCAGGTTGGCCCTCAATTTTCAGGCCACCGCTGCTGCTGCCGCCGCCGCTGCTGCTGCTGCCGTTGCTGCTGCTGCATTGCTGCTGTTGTGGCTGCCGCCTCCGCTGCTGCTGCTGCCATTGGTGGCAGCAGCTGCTGACTGCTGGTACCTCCGACTGCTGCCGTCGACGCCTCTGACTGCTGCTGCCGGGGTCGACGTCGAATTTGACTTGAAATGTTCGATGATGATTCCGTTGATAGAAGCTGCAGGGGGCATCTGCCATGCAGTGCAAATGAATCTGGGGGGGGGAGGGGGGAGGGAAGAGCAGGTGCACAGGGATGCTTGGCATGAAGTCAGATTAAAGGAATTTTTTTCCTTCCCTTCTGGTTCCTTCTTGTTCCTGGTGCAACACAAGAATCCGTGTCTCTCAGAGTGGTTCTGTGGCATTCTGTTTTGTGCCTGACTGTGCTATGTGGCCGTCTGCTGGAGCAACTGTGTCGTGGCTGTGCTGTGCTGTGCTGTCCTGTGCTGTGTTGTGCTGTTCTGTGCTGTGCTGTGCTGTGCTGTGCTGTTCTGTGCTGTGCTGTGCTTTGCTGTTCTGTGCTGTGCTGTGCTGTGCTGTTCTGTGCTGTGCTGTGCTGTGCTGTTCTGTGCTGTGCTGTGCTGTGCTGTGCTGTGTTGTGCTGTGCTGTGCTGTGCTGTGCTGTGCTGTGCTGTGC
>SZWC01000982.1:148577-176139 GCA_023375785.1 Penium margaritaceum
CCCCCCCCCCCCCCCCCCCCCCCCCCCCCATCTCTGTGTCCTGCTGATTCTGTTGTTGTATCCAGGTGCTTGCAATGCACAAATTGCGATTGGGTGTCATCTGATGTTGTGTGTGTTATGTGAGACGTTGTGTGTGTCATGTGAGACGTTGTGTGTGTCATGTGAGACGTTGTGTGTGTCATGTCGGTGAACTCGTCCATTTTCATCATCCGTTATTCACTACTTATTCTTCAAAAACAGAAATCCGCTATCCGCTATTTGATGTTTGTTTTTCTCTTTTCATGAATCTTGACTTCTAATTTGTTATTCATTCTTTTATGTTTTTTTTGTGTCTCTGCGTGTCAAGTTCCAATGCACCACCTCTTAGCTGTGAGTGTCTACATGCATGGTGGTTGCATTCTATGAAATAGCAACTGCTTTTCTTTTTCTTTCCAAATAGACCTCTCCCTTGGCTCTTGCACAGGTTTGGTAATGCTACGGTGTACGACACAACGGAGCGCGGATGGCGAGACCTCATCTTCAACCGCATCCGCGCAGTTTTTGGCTACGGGGTTTGAAGCACAAGGCAAGTCAACATGGTTGTCTTGGAGTAGAAAGGTGCACCGCTGCTGACCCGTGCAAGCGCGGGCACGGGATTCCTCGGACGGAGTTTGCCCTTGGTTCGGATTTTCCAAGCTTCTTGTAGTCCACTTCATTTCCAAAACATCCTCAAACGAGCACCTTGTAACTGGTGTAAAGCCGGTCAAATTCTTTTTAGCTCATCACGTACTTCCCTGATGCTGTCCAAATGGTAGCAAGCCACTCGCCTTGCAAGCAAGTCGTTTAACACTTCTTGTTGGCGCAAATGAAAGCCCCACCTATATTGACCTTGCATTATGACATCTTGTGTGCTACAAATGCGTGAGAAGTTTCTACTACATCCATTCACACGCTCAATTGCAAACTCGGTAGCACAGCGACTCCAACGTAGCAGGAGGTGAACAAGCATGAGGTAAGGCTGGTCAGAAGTTGTGTCTATCGAATAATCCACTGGAGCAGAAACATACATGACGGCGATGTGAAGCGATGGATGACAGAAGTGACTTGTTAACAACAACTTGGCTCGGACATAAATGTAATGGAGTGTCCGATGCGGATGTGGTCTTGGAGTTTTCATAAGGAGAAAAACCTGAAGTACACAGAGGCAAAAGCCATACCTGTTGCTTATTGGGGCTTCTTTCTCGGCATGTAGGATTTTCTGTAACCTGTGGAAAGATGCCTGAAAGCTTACTAGAGCTTCAAAACCTAGGCAGCAGGTTCAGGCAGCAGCGTTGTTGATGCAGCGTGCGGGCTTCCACGCTCGTTGCTTAAGTCTGCTGCCCCCTTAGTCTGCTGCTCTAGAGTCTAAGTTTGGAAGCTCTGGGTTTGTTACTCAGAAACGCGCGCGCCAGTGTTAGCGCCAGAAAGCAGCTGAAAACTGAAAGTCATTAGGAATGAAGAATGAGCAACAATGGGATACCCCTCCAAGTTCTAACTCCCCCCCACTAGTGTAGAACTTGTTACTCAGCTAACTAGCCAATCAGAAAATAGTCCTAGACCTACTTTCTGGCAGGCAGGGTTTTCTCGGTGAGCCTTGCCAGACGCCCGACAGCCCAAAACCCGGGCGTCGTCCGTTTTGCCTGAAAACTGGACCATACCATAATACCGACGCTGCGAACGCAGTCGTGCGGTGAGAATCAACTAGAAAAATAGCAGCAAGGTGAGAGGATTCTAGGAAGCTTCCTAGCACGCTTGCCACTGACTGAGCGTCAGCGCTCGGTCAGCTCGCGGCGTCAACACAGGTCGGACGCGAAACGGCAAGGGTTTGGCTAGACGACACGACACAGTGTCAAATGTGCTTCCATTACTAAACACATGCAGAGAGAGAACAAATGACAAGTCCACAGCATAAATACTTACTGCGGCGCACGACAAGTGTCGCACGCGGCAGTGCAAGGTCTGTCCTAAAACCGGCCCAAAAACACTGCTTTGGCCGTAACTCTGCGCAGACAAATCAGAACGCTACGCCGTCTGAACCTAGAGATGCAGAATCTCGAGCCGGACGCTACAACTAGTCACATGCATAAGTCCGGCACCGATCGGTGGACAGACAATTCAAAACATGCAAATCGGGCTCAAGAGCCAGTCCACCGAGAAAACTCTAGCGTCTGCAAAAAAAACCGCAAAGCACACCGGCAAGCACCCAGGGCGTCGTGGCAGCTCTGTGGCAGCTGCTGGTGGATGGAGCCACACCACTCGTCGGTGCTCCGACGCCAGTTGCGTCCGCACCAAGGATAGGCTGCAGAACAACTGCAGGAGGTCCGAGACAGCATCCACGACGCAGGGGCAGTCGTCGGTCAGCTCCGAGAAGGTGGTCCACCACCTGCCGACGCGTCGGTGTCTCCGGGATCCGCATCCGAGACCATGTCGTCGCGCTCTCCTGTACCGCTGCTCTCCTTGCCGTCGCTCGTGACAAGTGGAAGCCACACACACCAACACTCCCCCTGGCTGACACAACTGTCAACATAACGATGTCTGAGCGAAGGCAAGAGATGATGGCTCAGGCAACCAATCATAGCGAGCACTAATCAAACATACCACAGCACAGGGTCTCCTCGTGACAATAGTGCATCCCACCAAATGCCCGGGTCTCGACCATGCACGAAGTGAATCACACACCTATGTGTCAAACATCATGCAAGAGAGACAGAGAAACAAGGTCTCCTCGTGACCCCGGAAAATGTCTCCGGGTGTCCGGGTCTCGACCACATCATGCATGGATCATACATAACACATGTAGGCAATGGGTCTCCACGTNCCCAAGTAACCTCGCTGTCCTCAAAAGGGTGTCAGGCCAAAGTCCATCAGTCCCCCATGGAGTGGGTGTCACTCCATGGGGGAGCACGACTCCCCCATGGCCACATACCCCTGCACAGCAGTAGCAAGGGTGACGACGATGCTGGTGGTATGTGCTCGCACAGAGCCTCACCCCGGAGCGGCGTCGTCGCTGTCATCGTCATCGCTGTCGTAGTCGTCACTACTGTCGTCATCTGCTGATGTGACTGGTGCAGCGCTAATGGCCTCCTCCAAAACAATCACCTGTTGTATGGCCTCCAATTGCTGAGCTGCATATCGCCTCGCGGCCTCCGCAGCGTCGAGGCGCGTGTGGAGCTTGACAAGCTCTGAAGCGACAGCCGACCGGCTGGCTGCCTCTGCGCCATGGAGACGGTCAGTCGCGAAACGAACCTGACGGTGGACCTCGATAGTGTGCGCGTTGGCATGAGCCAGAGCCTCCTGTAGCCTCGCGGTCTCACCCCATAGGAGGGAGTGGAGTTGCGCCTGCTCGTCGCACAAGTCAACGTCCTCTACGTCAGTCGTCGACTGAAGTGCCGTCGGGCCATAAGGTGCTAGTAGAGCAGGAGTGCAAGACAATGAGTTGCCACGTAAGTAGTCTGGGGCTGTAGGAACGACTGCTGCAAAGGCATCTGCTGCTCGTGACACACCTGTCGCTCGGCCGCCAGCTACTGACCGGACTTCGGCATGTGTAGGTATAGCTGCATCTGCGGCGACGTCGTGGTCATCTAAGGTGCGGCCAAAGCCGTGGTGCTCCTCGTGACCCCTGGTGCGCAGCCCACCATCCACCTGCTGCTTGAGGTCAGCCTGTCCCAGACGTGCATCCTGTAGAGACCGCTCAGCTACCTCGAGACGTCTGTGTACATCCTCCACATACTCCTCGACAGTCCATCGTGCTGGAACATCCACGGTGTAACAGCGGCTGCTGGCCTCCTGGAGCTCGACCATTGGACTCTGCACGTGCGCCTCCGCTCGAGCCACCACTGCCTCCTGCTCGTCGACCGCGGAGCATAGGCGCTCGGGTACAGGAACTGTAGCCACCATTGTAGCTGTGTCATCGGCTAAAACCGTCATGGTGTCAGCGACATTGGTCAAGGCAGTGAGGAGACGGAGATCTGCAACTCGCTCTGCATCCTCCATGTCGCACACGTGGACGTCTGCTGTCACCAAGGGGCCATCTTGTGCTCGTGCCGCGGCTACTGCAAATACGGCAGTGCACTGGGCCTCTACGTCTGTCACCGATTCCGTGTCTGACCAATCCCCCATGTACGACTCGTCGTCCTCACAAGGGGCGTCTGTCCCCTCCTGGCGGCCAGCCACATGCTCCTGCCGTCGAGCACTATCCCGTGCATCAATCATGTGCTGTCGTGTGGTCGTCGGTGAGCACTCCACCCCCCCACCGGCCGACGGACTGGGAGAAACCAGGAGGGAGGGGTGCACCAACCCTGCGACCGAGGATGAGGGAGACGGCTCTGCTGCAACTCCTGCCACCGCCATAGTAGCTGCTATCGTCTCGGCCATCGTCAGGGTATCAACAACCTTTGCTGCCTCTCCTACTCCCTCTGCCACATCCGCTGCAATCTCCAACTCGATCTCTAAAGCTGACTCAGCGTCAGACCACTTCTCCTCGGACGAACAGTCCTCCACCAACTGAGTGTGCCGTAAGCCTTCGTCTGCTGCCTCAGTTCGCGGTTCCAAGGTATTCGTCGTCGGACACTCCATCCCCCCCACGACAGACACACCGCCAGAAGGTGAAAGGGGGTGACACACCAATCCTGCAACCGGAGACGATGGAAGTGGCTCCTTGGTAACGTCCATCACTGCTAGTGATGCTGCTGTCGACGCTGCTACTGCTGGCTGGGCACGTCTAGCTTGTCAACCCATCTGTTGTCTCGCTCGACGAGTGCGTGCACGAGGGGTGCGGACAGAAGTGACGGCTAAGATAGCGACGGGGTCGGAGGTCGGGATGACACCGACGGACTGAAGGACAGAGCGGAAGGCGGCGGATGTGGAGCCGAGGTCCGGTTGCGAGGGACCGGCAGGTGACGACACTGTAGGAGGTGAGGATGGCGAGGAGGGAGACAGGGATGTCTGCAGCGGCATGGTGGAAACGACCCGCTCAGAGAGTACATGGTCTGTGAGCTGTTGCACCATGCGCTTTAGACCCTGGAGCTCACCGTACAACACCCCCATAGCTCCACTGAGGGGTGTCACGGTATCGGCTGACAACGTCTCTGAGTCCGATGGTGAAGACGAAGGGCGGGACCGTATCCAAGCCGGTCGCCACAACATAGGACGCTGGCGACACTGGCGCCATCCATGGTACCGATCCCCACAGTAGTAGCAGGCAAAGCCGTTGGACGCCTGAGGCGTATGCCACGGCTGAAACTGCCACTGTGGACACGGCGGCTACAATGTATGTAGAGCCGGTGCCAACCACGGCACCGGCTGCGCTCCCTGCCACGCCAGTCTACTCATCTCCGGAGCTCGGCGTGGGTTAGTGCACACGACACTTGCTCCCGCTGGCACAAGGCCACAAGGGGGGGGTGAGCGATCGAAGCACGATCTCTCAGACGTGCTGCGACACCGTCACGAGGACGGTCACCACCGCGCTAATGGTGCGCTGCTGTGCAACTCAAGTGTGCGACCTCAAGTCGCCTTCGCTGCTGATTCTGCACCGGGTGCCGTCGTCAGCCGACGGCTGTGGCCTCAATCCACCTTCGCTGCTGCTACTACTACGACTGCGACTCTCGCGGCAGATGCTGCAACAGCAATTCCCGTCGTCAGACGACGGTAGTGGCCTCAAGCCACACTTAAAAGGTAAAATAAATGAAAGAACACAAAAACTCCTTTTTCTGTTTTTTTTCGTGATGGTGCCACCTCCTCGGGTGCCCCCTTTGGGGTTGTTTTGGGTGCCCCACTCGAGGACCCCCCCTTCTATCCTCTCCCCCTCCTTTTTTCTTTTTCGGTCTGGCTGGACCCTCGCGGCGAGCGCAGTGGAGGGGGAGGCTCGCTCCCCCCCTCGCGCGCAGCCGGTCGGAGGCCGCCCGTCGGCCTCCCCTGCCCCTCTCAGCTGGCGGGAGGCCGGCGTTTGGCCGGCACGCGCCGGCTCATGCGCCGGCGCTCGGCCGGCGCTCTGTCGCGCCCCCGTCGGCACGACAGGCCCGACTGAGGGGACCCCCCCCCCCGGACGGGTCCCTCGCGTCGGGTCCCCCTCAGGCACGACGGTAGCAGTTGCTGCAGCAAATGCTGCTGCGGTTGCTGCAGTAACTGTTGCTGCTGCTGCTGCTGAAGCTGCTGCCTGCTGCTGCTACAGCTGCTGCCTGCTGCTGCGGCTGCTGCTGCGGCTGCTGCCTGCTGCTGCTGCTGCTGCTACGAATGCTGCTACAGCATCTGCTGTAGCTGCTCGCTACCGCCGCTGCTGCTATGGCTGCTGCCCGCCGTCGCTGCTGCTGCAGGTGCGTGCTGCCGCCGTCGCTGCTGCGACTGCTGCCCGCCACTGCTGCTGCGGCTACTTCTGCGGTTGTTGCCTGCTGCTGCTGCTACGGCTGCTGCCTGGTGGTGCTGCTACTACGGCTGCTGCCCGCCGCCGCTGCTGCAAGCTCCTGCCGCCACAGCGCTGCCACTGCTCGCAGCCGCTGCCGCAAGCTGCTGCTGCGAACTGTTTCTTCCCCTTTTTTTTGTGTACAAACCGGTAGCCAGACACGGCTGCTGCTGCCTCCCGGTGCTGCTGCTGTACTGGCTGCTGCCCGTAGCCGCTCTTCTGCAGGTGCTTCCCGCCGCTGCTACTCCTACGGCCGCTGTTGCTTGCAGGTGCCGCCACTTTCTCCGCTACCTCAACCGCTCCTCTGCAACGTATTCGCGGTGGGTCCCTCCAGGATCTTCTGGTGCTGCTATGGGTGGCTGCCGCTGCTGCCACTCACTACTGCTGCTGCTGCTGCTGCGTCTCTGCTGCACAGCACAACGAGCTGTGGCTCGTTTGCTCTGATACCATGAGAATATTCTAGGAAGCGTCCAAGCACGCTTGCCAATGACTGGGCGTCAGCGCTCAGTCAGCTCGCGGCATCACACAGGTCGGACGCGAAACGGCAAGGGTTTGGCTACACGACACGACACAGTGTCAAATGTGCTTCCATTGATAAACACATGCAGAGAGAGATAACAAATGACAAGTCCACAGCATAAATACCTGCCGTGGCGCACGGCGGGTGTCGCACGCGGCAGTGCAAGGTCTGTCCTAAAACCGGCCCAAAAACACTGTTTTGGCCACAAGTCTGCGTAGACAAATCAGAACGCTACACCGTCTGAACCTAGAGATGCAGAATCTCAAGCCAAACGCTACAACTGGTCACACGCATAAGTCCGGCACCGATCGGTGGACAGACAATGCAAAACATGCAAATCGGGCTCAAGAGCCAGTCCACCGAGAAAACTCTAGCGTCTGCAGAAAAACCGCAAAGCACCCCGACAAGCACCCAGAGCGTCGTGGCAGCTCTCTGGCAGCTGCTGGTGGATGGAGCCACCACTCGTCGGTGCTCTGACGCCAGCTGCGTCCGCACCAAGGATAGGCTACAGAACAACTGCACGAGGTCCGAAACTGCATCCACGATGCAGGGGCAGTCGTCGGTCAGCTCCGAGAAGGTGGTCCACCACCTGCCGACGCGTTGGTGTCTCCGGGGTCCGCATCCAGGACCATGTCTTCGCGCTCTCCTATACCGCTGCTCTCCTTGCCGTCGCTTGTGACAGGTGGAAGCCACACACACCAACACAAGGAGTTATGGCTGTCCGAACCCAGGCAGTGCCTACGACAATCAACGATGCCAAACATGGCCATACAGCAGGAGACATGGACCCTAGGCATCGCATGATGCTGCAGACGCAATGCCACAGCCAGACGGGAACTGTAGTGGCAGTGACCGCCGGCGGCCCGACCACCGAGGAGGCCTGCCGATGGAGCTGAGCGCATCGCCAGAGGGAGGAGGCTCCAGTGAAGGATGAGTGGGCCCCAGCGTGCGTCGGCTCCACCGAGCGACACTCCAGCGGCGTCAAGTCTCGCCGTCAGTCATCTGCACGCCGATGTACACAAGCCGGGAGGACACAACAGAGTACAATGAGAGATGCACAAAAACCAAAACTCCCCGATGAATCACAGGCGTAGTGCACATGTGCACGCAGAGACACAGTCAACGACCAAACTCCCCCAGGCCAAGCAAAAACTCAAGCACGGACAGAGAAATTCACTCACGTTCGCATGCCGACTGAAATCATAACCTTCTTGAACGAGTCGCGCTTCAGTGCCTTGGTCAGGAAGTCAGCCAACTGTTGTGCTGTCTCAACCCACACGATGCTGATGCTGCCGTTAAGCAACAATGAACGCACATAGTGATACTCAACGTTGATATGCTATGTGCGTGTGTGATGCATGCCGTCATTGTCGGCGCTGGCCGTGGCACTCTCATTGTCACAATGCAACGTGATGGATGCGAAAGACTGATGCAACTCGAACAACAGACGACGCAACCGCACACTCTCGCATGCGCCTGAGCTAAGAGCAACGTACTTAGTCTCAACAGTGCTGCGTGCAATGCACCCCTGCTTGCCACTGCGCCAGAACACAACTATGCCGCCAATCAGAAAGATCCAGCTTGTGCGACTCTTACCGTCCGGACTTTCGGCCCAGTCACTGTCAATGTAGCCCACCGCGACAACAGACGGCTGACGGCAGAACATGAGACCTCGTCGAGGAGTCGAGACGGCATAGCGTAGTACTCGGATCGCGGTCTCGTAGTGGAGGTGACGTGGCTCTCGAGAAAACTAGGCCAGGAGGTTGACGGCGAATGCGATATCTGGGCGCGTCGTCATCGCCAGGAACATCAGTGACCCGATGACTCGTAGGTATGTGGTCACGTCAACTGGCTCCCCCACGATAGCTGGGTCAGGACTCTTCAGCTTTACCTGACCATCGGTTGACATCGGTGAAGATGCGCTCGGCACGAGTGGCAGGTCCTCCGCAAAGCGACTGGACAACATCTGTACATAGGCGGCCTGGTGGATGTGCAGGACGCCCTGGGAGCGATCATACTCAAGCTCCATGCCCGGGAAGACTCTGGCAGATCCGCGATCCTTCATCTGGTAGGCGGCGTGCAGCAAGTCCTTGACACACTGGATGGCAGCTGTGTCTGGCAACGCAATGAGGAGATTGTCGACGTAAAGCAGAACAGCGACAAAAGTCTGGCCTCGCGGATTGACAAACAGTGCGGGGTCAGTGGTGTTGCGCTGGAGTCCGCCACGAAGGAGCGTGCTGCTGATTTCTTGGTTCCAACACCGAGGCGACTGCTTCAGGCCATACAGGGCCTTACGTAGTCGCCAGACTCTCCCGGTGCCATCGTCAAAGCTTGGGGGCTGCACCATGTAGAGCTCCTCACCCTCCATTGAACCATGGAGAAAGGCGTTGCTCACATCCATCTGATGCAGCTCCCACCCATGCTGAGCGACCAGGCTGAAGAGTGCCCGGCTAGTGGAGAACCGGCCATCTGGGGCAAAGATCTGGTCGTAGTCGACCCCAAGAATCAGGGCAAACCCCTTGGCTATAAGGCGGGCCTTGTACTTGTCCAAGGACCCGTCGGGCTTCTACTTGCACCGAAAGACCCACTTGGCGCCGATGGCCTTCCGACCTGGAGGAAGGTCGAAGAGGTCGTACACATGGTGCTGTCGGATAGCGGCGAGCTCATTGGCACAGGCAGCGTCCCAGTGTGCAGCCTCAGGAGAGGCTCGTACCTCGCACAGGATGGCTGGATCCTCCGGGCGTGCTGTGGAGCTGACTGAGAGAGCGTGTGCATCTTGATCCCCCGGTGGGATGCGCGCGAGTGCAGCCACGACAGCGTACCGATGCTCGTGATGAAGCATGGCGTAGCCCAATGCAGAGCCCATGTGAAGGTCTGTAATGATGGCCGAGGTGGTCAAGCCGAGGGCCTTGGTGTCAAGGTCCCCACTCACGACCGTGGGAGTGGAGGAGACACGTGGGGTCACGGGGGGTCGAGGCGCCATGGAACGCGGTGCGACGGTCTGCGTGCTCACCGACAGTCTGGGTCGGAGGCTGTTGCCTGGGCCACGTGTGTAGCGTGGCAGGGCAGGCGATTTCACTGAGTCCGACGGGCCAATGGAGGCGGACGAGGTTGCTGGCCCGAAGGGGCCGGCGGATGCAACTGGGGCTGCTGGCCCGGAGGGGCCAGCAAGCGCAACGGGAGCTGCAGGCCCGGAAGGGCCAGCGGACGCAATTGGGACTGCTGGTCCGGAGGGACCAACGGACCCGACTGGGGCTGCCGGCCCGGAGGGTTCGGCGAACGCGACAGGAGCTGCCAGCCCGGAGGGACCAGCGAACGCGACTAGGGCTGCCGGCCCGGAGGGACCAGCAGACGCGACTGGGGCTGTTGGCCCGGAGGGACCAGGGGACGCAACTTGGGCTGCTGGCCCGGAGGGACCAGTGGACGAGACTAGGCCTGCCGGCTCAGATGGACCAGTGGAAACGACTGGGGCTGCCGGTCTGGATGGACCAGCGGACGTGACTGGGGTTGCTGGCCCGGAGGGACAAGCGGAGGCGACTGGGGCTACCGGCTCAAAGAGACCAGTGGACACGACTGGGGCTGCCGGTCTGGATGGACCAGCGGACGTGACTGGGGTTGCTGGCCCGGAGGGACAAGCGGAGGCGACTGGGGCTACCGGCTCAAAGAGACCAGTGGACACGACTGGGACTGCCGGATCGGAGGAACCAGCAGATGCGACTGGGGCTGCTCGCTCATAGGGACCAGCGGACGTGACTGGGGCTGCCGGCTCAGAGGGATTAAGGGATGTATCACCCGGAAGCGACAGGACGGAGGACGGACTCACCAGTCCCCCACGCGACGGGATAGACACGGACGAGCCGAAGCGAATGAGGTCGCGAGGAAATAGGTTCTCGAAGAAGAGGGCATCCCAGGACTCGACGATGTAGTGCCGGGAGGGATCCCAGATCCGCCAAGCCTTGGACAGACGAGAGATACCAAGGAAGGTGCAGGGACTTCCGCGGGAGTCGAGCTTGCCGCCCTACTACAGGGCGGGCAGCCACACAATGGCCACGTGGCCCCAGACACGAGCCGGGCGAAGGTCAGCTCGTTGACCGCACAAATACTGGTACGGCGTGGACTGGCGAGGCAGAGGACCGTGGGGAATCCGGTTCTAGACCCATGTCATGTAAGCCATGGCTTCAAAATAGAAGCCATCGGAGAGACCGGACTCGACCCGCATGGTGTGCACGGCATCGACCATGGTACGGTTCCACCGTTTGGAGACACCCTTTTGGACGGGCGTATAGGGCGCGGATGTCTCATGAGGATCCTGTAGGAGGCGAGAAAGGTCGTGGCCTTACCCATGTACTCACCACCATGATCGGAGCAAAAGCAGCGAAGAGAGAGGCCACACTCACGCTTCGCCAGGACAAGCCAGTCCTGGATGGCTCGGGTGACATCGCTCTTCTGCCGAAGGCAGAAGACCCAGCAGTAGCGAGAATAGTCGTCAGTGAGGGTGAGGACATAGCGCCCGTGTTCGCAGACAGACTCGGTGGGGAGAGGGCCCATGACGTCGGAATGGACAAGGTTGAGAGGGGCGGACGCACGGGAGGAAGAAAAAGGGTACGTGGACCGGTGCATTTTCCCCTGAGCGCAATCAATGCACTTAGTGGGACACGGGAGGGGGAAAGTCTCAGGGTCAAGGCCCTTGGCCGGCTGGGTGCGGAGCATTCTGTCTACGGCGACAGAGTGGACGTGGCAGAGGCGGCGGTGCAAGAGGCGAGTGTGCTGAGGAGAAAGCGTAATGGTGACAAACACATGGCCTGTGGCGGCCGACGGGGAGGAGACGGAAGGAGAGGAGGAGAGGCGAGGTACATGCCACAGGTTGCCACGGGCGGTGGCGTGCAGAACGACAAGACCAGACGGACGCAGCGACATAGTGCCAACACCACGCGAGTGCACAACATCCATGCTCATGCGGTCGAGGGTAGTGACGGACAAGAGGCTGAGACCAGGGACAAAGAGGACATCGGTCAGAAAGACGTCACCAGAAGGACCACAGAATTGAATGACGCCAACACCACGGACAGGCAATACCTGTCCGGAGCCTGTCCGGACACCGGAGAGATCGCCAACAGGACCGAGCATACTAAAGGCCTCACGAGAGGCCGTCATGTGATGCGTGGCCCCGGAGTCGATGATCCATGTCTCGGCAGGGTCCTGGACCGGGGTCGCCAGATCGTTAACGGTCACATGGCAGCAAGCAAGGGACGCAGACGCGGTGGAAGGAGGCGCGAACCGAGACTGCCAATCGTCAAGCCATGCAACTTTGTCATGGGAAGGGGTAGCGGAGGCCATGGGAGACGACGAGACAGAAGAGGAAACAGGACACGACCGTAGCTCAGTCTCTGTCATGCAAGGCTGGGCAGGAGAGCAGGAAGAGATGCAACTCGCACTTCCCTGGGGAGGAGGGTGTGGCAGGCCGAGCTGGAGCGCGATGAACTGCTCCAACTGACGCTCACGGGAGGACGATCCGAGGGTGTAGACGGAGTGCGTGGTGATGGCGCCGGAGCCCGGGTAGAAGGAGAACTGCGTCGGCGCCGACTGCTACGGCGCTGGTGTCGGCTGGACTGGCAAAGCAACCGGAGTGGTGGAGCTGCTGGATGCGGCCGAAGTGTCAGAGTTGGCGACAACTACTACGGCAGAGGCAAGACGACGCTCCTGTTGGCGACGCATGGTGGCGATGACGCGCGCCTCGACCGTTGGTAGAGGGCACGTGTACCACCCATGCCCGGGCTGGCCATAGTTGTGGCAGACTGAGGCTCCACCGCTGGACCCGGTTGACGGTCATTGCTGCTGCTGTTGCGAACCCTTGCCTTTCTTGTTCCGACGCTTCTTCTTCCCCGACGACGATGAGGTGGCTGCGATGGGGGAAGCGACGACCACGGAGGAGACGGAAGGGGAGGCGAGAGTCTCTGTGCGCTGGAGGCGGGACTCCAGACGAGCTTCCTCAATCCGGAGGAAGAGCTCGTATGCCCAGGGCATGAGGGTGCCCTGGGCCGCCATGTAGAGAGGACGTCGTGAGAGTAATGGATGAAGAAGTCTGCGTACGCTTCGGTGGCACCGCCCTTGATGGTGAAGAGCGTGGCCAGAGGGGGTGGGACAGAGGTCTCGAAGCGACGGAGGAAGTCCTCTGTCCGCTGCAAGTAGGAGGTGACCGTCTCGGTCTCCCCCATGTGTAGGGAGTTGAACTCTCGCAGCATGTGGCTGGTCTCAGCCTCGCTGGATAGGCGATGTGGACGAGTGAGGACGTGCCATGCGGCTGCAGGGTCTGGTGTGGCACCAGCGGTGAAGTCGCCTAAGAAGCGCTCGAGGGCGAGGCGGGAAGCGAGAGGGACGACAGGGACTAGAGTGCTGGCAACACGACCAGCGATATATAACTGGTCGGCCAGGGTGGCATCATACGGCAGGGTGTAGTATGCCCATAGGCCCTCACCCTGCGCCCAGATCCGGAAGCTGAGCTCCTAGCTCCGGAACTGCTCGCCGGCCTGAAGCGGCGGCGGCGGCGTCTCAAAGTCCTTTTCCCTGCGGCCGGCACCCAGAGTGGGGCCAAGGACGGAGGTCACTGTCTGCCGCTGGCGCTGATTTTGCTGATGCGCCAGGTAGTGCATGGCAGTAGACACAACTGGGCTGGCGTGCCCTGGAGGGGTGAAGGATGGCGGTGCGCTAGTGGTAGTCTGAGAGACCAACGGCTGCAGTGCCGCGAGCTGCTACGTCAGGGCGGCGAGTTGTTGCTGAAGAGCAACGAGGGGGTGAAGGTTGTCGCCAACGATGCCAGAGGGCTGCTACCGCTGCTGTTGATGCTGCTCCTAATGCTGCTGTTGCTGTTGCTGCTGCTGCTGCTTCCGCTGCTACTGGTGCTCCTGTTGCTCCTGCTGCTCCTGTTGCTGCTGCTGTTGATGCTGCTCCTAATGCTGCTGTTGCTGTTGCTGCTGCTGCTGCTTCCGCTGCTACTGGTGCTCCTGTTGCTCCTGCTGCTCCTGTTGCTGCTGCTGTTGATGCTGCTGCTGCTGCTTATGCTATCGCTACTGCTGCTGCTGCTATTGGTGCTGCTACTACTACTGTTGCAGCTGTAGGCACTGCAAGAAAGAGGGGGTGGGGATCCCTCCAATAGAGGAGGACCCCTCCCCCGTGGGGCTACTAGCCATGGTGTGATGCCCCTTTGTTTTTTATTTTCTTCTCTCGTCTGTCACAGCGGGCAGCTGCCCGCTGTTAGCTGCGAGCAGCGGGCTGCTGCTTGCTGGCAGCGAGCTGCTGCTCGCTGGCAGCAGCGGGTTGCTGCTCGCTCGCTGCATGCAACGACCAGCAGCAGCCGCTGTTGGCAGTTGCTCGTTCCATCTGCTACTACAGCTGGCTGCTGCCGCGGCTCGCCACTGCGGTTGCTGCAGCCTACTGCTGTTGCTGCTGCACGCTGCTACAGCTATTGCTTGCTGTCGCTGCTGCTTGCTGCTGTTGCGGGCTACTGTTGCGGGCTGCTACTGCTACAGGCTGCTGCTGCGGGCTGCTGCTACGGGCTGCTGCTGCTGCGAGCTACTGCTGCGGGCTGCTGAGGCTACGGGCTGCTGCGAGCTGCTACTTCTGCCTGCTGCTGCTGCTGCACTCTCTTGCTACTGGCTGCTGTTGCCACTGCTCGCTGCCATTACCTGCGGCTGCCGCTGCTACAGACTCCTGCTGCTGCGTGCTGGTGCCAGTCACTACACCTGGGTGACGTTGCCGCATGCGTCGTCGCTTGCAGGTGTTGGACTCGGCTTGCAACTCACCTCCTCGCGTCACGCGTGGGGGTCAACACTGCCCAAAACGTTCGGCAGCATTTCCCCTAGTCTAGTGGCCGTGGGAAAAAATCTGACGGCGCCACCAGGCGGGTGAATGCTGCCGGAAAAAATCCGGCAGCATTTCCCCTGCACTGACGCGTAGGGGGGTCCGCCGGCATTGTCTAGCACCTGTACGCCAGTCTTCTGTTGATGCTACTACGCTCTGGTTCTGATACCAAGCTTGAAAACCTAGGCAGCAAGTTGGGGCAGCAGCGTTGTTGATGCAGCGTGCGGGCTTCCACGCTCGTTGCTTAAGTCTGCTGCCCCCTCAGTCTGCTGCTCTAGAGTCTAAGTCTGGAAGCTCTGGGTTTGTTACTTAGAAACGTGCGCGCCAGTGTTAGCGCCAGAAAGCAGTTGAAAACTGAAAGTGACTGATTAGGAATGAAGAATGAGCAACAATGGGAGACCCCTCCAAGTTCTAGCTCCCCCCCACTAGTGTAGAACTTGTTACTCAGCTAACCAGCCAATCAGAAAATAGTCCTAGACCTATTTTCTGGCAGGCAGGGTTTTCTCGGTGAGCCCTGCCAGACGCCCGACAGCCCAAAACCCGGGCGTCGTCCGTTTTGCCTGAAAACTGGACCATACCATAATACCGACGCTGCGAACGCAGTCGTGTGGTCAGAATTAGCTAGAAAAATAGCAGCAAGGAGTTATGGCTGCCCGAACCCAGGTAGTGCCTACGATAGTCAACGATGCCAAACAGGGCCATACAGCAGGAGACATGGACCCTAGGCACCGCATGATGCTGCAGTCGCAATGCCACAGCCAGACACAGTGCTAGGTGCATGGAGACAGCAACTGTAGTGGCAGTGACTGCCGGCGGCCAGACCACCGAGGAGGCCTGCCGATGGAGCTGAGTGCATCGCCAGAGGGAGGAGGCTCCAGTGAAGGGTGAGTGGGCTTCAGTGTGCGTCGGCTCCACCGAGCGACACTCCAGCGGCGTCAAGTCTCGTCGTCAATCATCTGCACGCCGATGTACACAAGCCGGGAGGACACAACACAGTACAATGAGAGATGCACGAAAACCAACACCTAGCTTTATTGATGCTGATGTGGGAACACGGACTTGTCAATGAGAAACTAGTAAGAAGCTTCGTGACCTTGCTTTTGCTAACATGGCGACACAGTCGAGTCAGTTGACGCATTAGCAAAGAAGCAGATGCAAGTAACGGAAAGGGTAGGCTAGAGAGATGCGCAAAGTCTCATAAGCTTCGATAGCCAAATAAGATAATAGCGACTAATAAGCACACATCATAACTATCTGTCGCGACGCACGCGACAGTGTCAGGTAGTCCGAAAACCGGCCTAAAACACCTGTTTTGGTAGTAACTTTGCGCAGAGGAATCCAAATGAAACATCGTCTCAACCTAGAGATGCAAAATCTCTAGCCGGACGCTAGGACTACTCACATGTACGTGTCTAGCATCGATGAGTGGACACAGTGCAAAACATGCAAACCGGGCTCAAGACTCAGTTCATTCAAAAAACTCTAGCGAATGCAAAACAATTACACATCACCCCAGCAAGCACCTAGGATGTTGTGGCAGTCGTCTGGCAGCTGCTGGTGGGTGGAGCCACCACCCGTCAGTGCTCCGACGTCAATTGGGTCTGCAATAGGGATCTGCACAAGCATGGATAGGGCCGAGTGGTCACAGTAAGCTCTATAAACAGACGGGAACAACTCACATCACAGCACTCCCTCATGACCCGATGGTATGCATGTCCATACATATGCAGAACTGACACAGGTGCCAAACAAGATGCTAAACAGTCCATACTCACACATACCACTTTCAGCCACTTTCAGACAATTGGCGAAGCCTGACCGAGCAAATGGCCAGCATGTTTGGCCCATAGCGCCAAACCCGGCATTGTAGGTGCAGGTGTGGGCATTGAAGGTGTAGGTGCATGCATCGTAGGTGCAGGCACGGGCTTTGTGGGCGCATGTGGGGGCTTTGTAGGTGCCGGCGCAGGCTTTGTAGGCGTAGGCGCATGCTTTGTAGGCGTAGGCCCATGCTTTGTGGGCACAAGCACAAGATTTGAGGGCGCACGTTTGGGCTTTATAGGCGTAGGCGTGTGCTTCATAGGGGTGGGCGGGGGCTTTATAAGTGCAGGCGCGGGCTTTGTAGGCATAGGAACGGGCTTTGTAGGTGCATGTACAAACTTTGTAGGGGCACGCGCGTACTTCGTAGGTGTAGGCGTAGGCTTGGTAAACGGAGGCATGGGCTTTGTAAGTGTAGGCACGGGCTTTTTAGGCGTAGGCCCGGGCTTTGTAGGCGGAGACGTAGGCTTTGTAGGCGCAGGCGCGTGCATTGAATGCGCAGGAGCGGGCTTTGTATGTACAGGTGAGGGTTGTGTAGGCGCATGCGCGGGCTTCATAGGCACAGGTGCGGGCTTTGTAGGCGCACACGTGGGGTTTTTGGGTGCAAGCCAGGCTTTGAAGGCGCAACGACGCGGTCTGTAGCCTCACGCACGGGCCTTGTAAGTAGAGGTGCGGGCTTTGTAGGCGCACGTACAGACTTAATAGGCGTAGACGCGTGCTTTACATGCCCAGGCTCAGGCTTTGAAGGCACACTCGCGGGTGAGGGCTCCATTGGCTTAGGCATGAGCTTTGTAGGCACAAGCATAGACTTTGTGGGTATAGGCATGGGCTTTGTAGGTGCAAGTACGCACTTTGTAGGCATAGGCACGAGTTTTGTAGGCGCAGGAACCAGCTTTGTAGGCGCAGGCGTAGGCTTTGTAGGTGCAGGCATGGACTTTGCAAGTGTAGGCGCTGGAATTTTATATGTAGGCGCGTGCTTTGTAGGCGTACGTGCGTGCTTTGTAGGCGCAGCGGTGTCGGAGGGTCAGTCAACATATTAACTATAATGCGATAACCTCATACCATTGTTCAGCGCATCTCCCCGCGACGACGATGGTGAACAGAGCAAGCCTACCCGGCGACGAGCAATAGTAACTAGCAAAGACTACAACAATGGAGGATGAGCACCACGCAAACAACAACGCTCTTGAGGTAAACCAGATAGCAACAGTGACATTTGCTGCAAATGGCACAACATCGGCGACCCCGACCGCCAACCTGGTGACGGACCCCACGGGTTCGGTGAACCATTCGCCCCCACCCTTGCCCGCTGGACCAACGCCTTGAACGATTGGAGGCACTAGCCAACAGGCTCTACCAGAAGCTTTCAAGACTCAAGAACCTCAATGTCAATCATCTGCTCCATCAGCTCAACATGACAATGGAGGAGCTACGGAATTTGCATGCGCAAGAAGCAGAGCTCAACGAAGGAAATCTTCAACTCACAAATGAACCTCAAATAGGACTTGCACTCCCTGAAATGTTCAATCCCGCAAACTCAAAGGGACTGACGGTTAGGATGTGGCTGACAAGTTTGGAGGTGTACTTTACCGCTACTAAGGTAATCAACAACAAAAGGAAAACTCTTGTCTGGTAAAAAAACTGTGCCGATTGATCGCCCATGAGAGCGGCTCTCATCACCATGGAAAAGTGTCCTTGAGAACGCAAAGTTCAACGAGGGGTAAGGGGACAACCAACCGACGAAAGTGCTACGAGTACAATCGAGGAGATGAAAAATGTGCAGAATAGTACTGGCACTACTGGATGGAGGATCTTCTTACATCTTTGTATGGAACAACGTAGTTCGTAAGCTGGGTTTGCTGACCAAACCAGGGGCATTTGAAGGAAAATTCGTCAGCGGCCGATGCGCATTTGTCTCCTTCGCGAATCTTTCCAAATTAAAACCAGGAGATTTGCACGACGCAATGGACTAAAGAACTTGTCCACAAAGTGTCCACAAAATCATCCCTAAACGATTTCTTGTACCAGCATTATTTGCAGGTAGAGTGGAGTTCCGCATCTGTCTACGTCAACATAAATGGCAGAGAACGACACATGCCTCTGGACGAGCAACGCATGACGCAACGGCAGTTATAGGAAGCAACAAAGGTGGAAGTAGCATAGGAAGCTGTAGCGGTCACGAAAAGCTAGCCAATATTTTTTGAAGTGACCAAGAGGTATCTGCAACACATAGTTCAATAGTGGCTAGTCAACACGTGAATAGGAGAAGAAGAAGAAATGACAATAGCAGAGATGACCACATCGGCATCGACAACTGACAAGTTTGCAGTCGTTCTGGAGGAGTTTGCAACAATCATGGAGGAGTTGGAAGGGGTTTTTCCAACGTTTTTCCATGAGAATTACCTCCGCAATGAAACTTCGATCACCAGATAGACCTAAGTCGGGAAACAAATGGATGGTGAAGAGGGTCTATTAGATGAGGGACCACAAGCTGGTTGAACTCAAAAGGCGGCTTGGAAAAATGCTCGGTCAGGATTTTATTAGACCATCCACGCCACCCTACGCAACATCTTCACTTTTTGTGAAAAGGAAAACCAGAAAGATGCGGATGTGCATGGACTACCGGGCGTGACCGACATCACCATGAAGAAACGCTGCCCTCTTCTGCCAGCAGACTAACTTTTTTACCAACTCCATGGGGAACGAATGCTAACCATCATGGACCTCCGCAAAGGCTATCGTTAGATCCGTATTTTTTATATGGACATCAAGAAGACAGCAAGCTGCACCAGTTACAGACACTTTGAGTAAACGATTATGTCTTTTGGACTCATGAACGCCCCTGCAACATTCGTGGGAGCAATGAATAGCATTTTTTTGTCCGTACCTCGATGGTTGCATCATCGTTTATCTCAACAAAATCATGGTGTACAACCGCACCCCAGACGAGCACAAAAGACATCTCCAAATAGCTCTTGATGTGTTACAAAGAGAGAAAGTAAATATTTTTTCTTCAATACAACTTTGGTGACCATTTGAATGACATTATTGGCCACATCATCCACTGGGGTTGATCAAGTTCGGGACGTCCAAGTGTTTTCAAGATTCTGTAGTTAATACCATCCATTCATAAAGGACTACGTCTAGGTGTCAGCACCTCTATCTGATCTCACTCGTAAAACCACCGAGTGGAGTTGGAGAGACAACGAACAAGAAGCATTGAACTCTTTGAGAAATGCCCTGACCTTGGCGCCAGCCCTACGATTGGCACATCCAACGATGGACGACGTCATGCCACCGACATGTCCGATCGAGCACCTCTTCTCCTCCAAACCAATGGCGGTGTAGAGCAACCGGTCCTGTACATGTCGTGAAATCTACGCGGGCTGGAACTCAACTCTCCAGTGCACGAGAAAGAAATGCTCGCAGTCGTGCACATGTCTAAAAAATGGCGATGCTACTTGAAATACCGACAATGCATCAACCGCACCGACCGCCAAGCGCTAAGATATCTGAAGATAACCAAATTTAAGCCATTGACAGTCTCGATGGATGGAGTGCCTCGAGTTCAAATTTGACTAGGACATCGAGTACTGACCTGGACAAAGAAACGGATGCACCGAGTCGCCTACCAAACTCTATGGCTGAGATTAACATGTTGCTCGTCAAAGAAGACCCGTACCTTGCAAGGCTGTTCACGAAGGGTTACAAGGATTTCGGCGGGTACAACGAGATCAAGTTTAGATTTAATGACCCCTATTGGTGATGGTGATTCACCTGCCAGATCTTCGTACGAAAAAAACATGACTTACAAAAGATGCTATTGGAGAAGTGCAACAACACCTGTAACACGGCGACCTAGTCGTGGTACAAAATAGGTCACTACCCCTTGGGTAGAACCGACCATAAACTACCAACTGGGTATTTATGCACCCAAACAGGTAATCGGGTATTATCCCAAATACAAATATCTGCCAGGTCAGGATCTCCCCTTTTGCTGATTGGTTAGTAGTTAGCTTTAGTGGAAGAGGATGGACCGTCCAGGTCCATCTGATGACATCAGCACAACAGGAAAATATCCTGCAACATCCTGCCCTATGACGATACGTTGGTCGGTGGGACGCGCTCCAGCGTCCACCCCGTGGGATTTTACCCGCTGGTTGAGCCGTCGAGGCGAACCATTCTGTTCCGAGGGCTTCTTTCTACTCCTCTACCCACCTACAACAGTAGTTCGTTACATTGGTATCAGAGCCGGAGCGCATGGGTTCGAATCTCGTGGCCGTCCTGAAGCACAATACCACCTCGATGTCACACCATGGTGCCTGCGGGTATACATGGGAGAGCAGTATCGTCGAGACATGTGTCTCACATGCTGAGGAAGCCTGCCCGTTGGGACTGTAGCGTGGCGAACTACAGGACGGCAGGTTGCTCCGTGGAAGTTGGGCTCGCACCGTGAGGGTGTCAACGCCAATTACGGAGGACCACATAGGGACTGGGGACCCCGTGACGTGGAGGGTTGGCCTACACCTAGGATGGCATCACGGTTCCGAGGGGGAGGAGTGTAACCGGATGCGGTCCGAGAGTCGCCCTGCGCACGATTCCGTACATGCATAACGGTACGAACACTAAATACAACCGGTTTTGGCGCAACGGTAGCGCAATTCGTTATAAAATCGTTACAACACCGGTTCAAGTGGACACTTGAGCGAGGACAGGACACTTAAGAAGTTGGCGAAGTGTTACTCACAACGCAATATATTGAAAAACATGGGAGCCCTCTAAAAATTGTGCGGTACCTGTCACTAAAAAACGTATCGTGAAAGGAGGTCACCAAAACCACTCCAACCCCTCCTCGTTCCAACAGAACCAAAATCATTATGGACTTCATAATGGGACTGCACGACACTTACGAGGTTTATGACGCTATCCTTTTGGTGGTGGGCAGATTCTAGAAAATGGAGCACTTCATTCTGACAGCAACCATCGTCACCGCAGAAGGACAACACGACAATTCCTAAATCATATTGTGCAGCTACACAGCGTGCCATGTACCATTATCAGCGACAGAGACGGTTGCTTCACTAGCCTTCTTTTGCACAAATCGATGACACGTTATGGCAGTTGGATCCAACGATCACCAACGTTCTATCCTCAAACCAGCAAGCAGACCAAGCGGACCAATCAAGCACTCAAACAAATCTTGTGCCCTCTATGCAAACTATAAAACACAGATTGGGTGGAAACCTGTCGACTGCAGAATTCACATACAACTCCGCAACTTCCATCACAATGAGTAAAGTTCCATTCGTGGTGGTCTATAACTAACTTCGTGCCACACTGGGAGGACTTCAAGGATGAAAAAATATTCTCGCAGTCAAAATCCACCGCCGGGATTTCTCCAACATTTAGGAGAAAATACGGCACAAGCAGATTTGAAGCGAGAAACGGGCGGACGTTGCACTGCTCACGTGTTTAACGTTGGCGACTACGTTCTACTCACCTGGGCGAAGATTAAACTCGGAGGACGAGACTTCGCGAAGCCTAAATCCTAGTGGTTGGGACCATTTGAGATCGAGTGAATGCAAACCCCTAGTAGGTGGAATTTGCATGCCTGACCGCATGGAGATCCACCTTGTCTTCTCTATCAGCAAGTCCATACAACATCGGAACCCCAAAAAGAACTTCCTCAACAGAGACATCTCTCATATGCATCTGATTGAAGTGGACGGCAGTACCGAGTACGTAACTGAAGACATCCATGGATATGAACGTCATGGAAAACAACAAAGTATCTAGTCAACCGGCATGGCTACGACGTCACGCACCATAGTTGGGAAACATTCATCAGACGTCCATCATCTGTTCGACGGCTAGTACCGTCGTCACCGGTCTATGTCTGCTTTCATGCAGGAGCATCGCAGGTGAAAGGGGGGAATTGTTGTGTCCCGACGTACACAATATCCTAAACTGGGAAAATCAACATTTGTGTCCTTACGTTTGTGGTCCACAACTTGTCGACCTCAAGATTTTTACGTCATTCAGTCGATGTAATTTTGGCCACCTGCCTAGTGTTAAGTTCTATTGTCCACTTCTCAAAAGCTCCGAAAACTTTGACCACTTTCTAGAATGGCTCACAGAAGTATCGCAAATCGTATTGATGTTTGATATTTTTCTGTCGACTTCTCAACGGTGCTAGACTTTTATGAAGGGTCTGATTCCCATCCGTCTAATCAGCCATGCCCAAAACATTGAAAAATGATTGCGGAGAGCGATCCAAGTTGCTATCCGCAACTTGAATCGCACTTGGTAGTCATGGTGTCGCCTCTCCCTCGCGAGATCGCAATCGTGCAACTCCTTTTCCCTTGAGTGTTGTTGACGCGACAGGCTTTATTGCAATGTAGGTTTTTTTTATGCAGGCTACACACGTGCAAAACCAAAAAAAGGGGTTTGTCGCTCGATCCCGATTGAGCGAAAGAACTCGCTTGTTGAAATAATAATGTTCCTTTCATGCGCAAACCCATTAACGGCTATGGAGTGCAGACATCACCATCCCCCCATGTTTCTCGATGCAACCACTCACGGAGTGACGTCTTACGTGTCACTCGTCTTGAGCGCCGAACATTCAATGTATGCCTTACTGTTATTTTCGTCATTGATATATGCACTCCACTTGTTCGACACTTATCACTTACTGCTTAATACAAATAGTCTATTTGTCCCCATTTCCTCGAATCCTTCCCTGCTCTGCACCTCACCCCTGTGAATCACCCACATTCCGCTGAGTGTAACAACAAAATGTCGTCCCTAGAACAATCACAAACACCTTGTAGGGGTTTTGATTGTTCAAGTAGACTGATGAGGTCATGGGTCTGACGCTTTATTTATGCAGCGTTCACATGTAGTTTTTGTGCATTCTTTCTGGATACATTGTTTCTTTTCTTTGAAGTATGGGTGTATCAGTTCTTAAGAGGGAGAGGTGGATGTGGCGTTATTAAGGAGCGGTTACTGGATGTATCAAGTCTGTTGGGAATTCTGTGGGTGTATGGTTACTCCTCCGTTTTGCTAACCCCCTCGGAACATTCAGCGATTGTGGATTTATTAGGTTGGGGCTCCTCTCATGCCCCGCGGAAGCGTGGACTGGGAGGTTCCCAAAAAAGGTAGGGTTCAGTCTGTCAAAAACATTCGCAGGTGCAAACTTTTCTCTCTGAGACGTCGAAATAGACTGGATACCCGAAGAACATTCGGCGAGTCAACGGCGAATTCAACCGACTCGACAATGTCGTCACGCAAAAGCACCCTTCTTGTCTCGCATGGACGATGCATTGGACAAATGCAGCCACATTGGCGGACATGTCAGAGACATGTCGGGTAGTTCCGGCAACAACAAAAGGGCGGCTGGTTTTTTTTCTTTTTGTCTTTTTTGGGCCTTCGTCATGGAGGAATGAAACCCCAACCGCACCGTGCACACTCCAAAGCGCGTCAGATGTGCGGTAGGCGTTGACGATGGGCGATGATGCCAAATGGCGGCGGTGTACATCGCCGGATGTTACATAGAATACAATCTTCTTGCGGCGGTCGAGTGCAATTCCTGAGTGGCGGCGCTGTCTTTACAGCCGCTTCGCGCCGGCCAGTGGCTGACCCGCGGCTCTTGCAGAGACAGACGTGTCAACTTCGTTCGCTTGCGGCCTCGGTTGCTTCCTTCGCTCGTGAAGTTGAAGCAACAGATTGCTTCCCTATGGGAGTGCGCCCTGGGGCTCGGTGGGGCACTGCCTCACTGAGTGGCTGCTCTTCCAGCGAAGTGGGAAGCAAGGGAGAAGTCCCACTACAGACCTCTAGTGTCACCTGGTCCGTTCGCCTCGGCACCCTATCAGCTGCTGCCATGTCCAACGTAGAAAGGCACCCCGTCGCAGAGAGCTGCTGCAGAGTTGCGACGACGACGACGGACTGATGCTGGGGGACTTCGAACGCCTGCTCTCTGCTGCGAACCGCCTTGCACTCCTACTCTCGGCTGCTCGATCCCCCCCACCCAAAAAGCCTCCACTGCCATAAGGCCAACCTCCGATCCTCCACGGACCTCTTTACACAGCGGCATCCGCAATCGATGTCAGTTTTTCTGGGGATCTCGCCCATTTGACGAGGGCCTTTGTCCAGACCGTCCACTGCGCCGTCAGGCCGCTAGGCCTTCTCCTCCGCCCGCTCACCCGTCAGCCTCAATTGGCTCTCTCCCGCTCTTCTGGACGGGCCCAATTCCGTGCTCCCTGCAACCCAGGTGCCAGCGTAGGGTGACGATTCTTGCTCCACGCCCAGCTGAGGGGCCTCCACCTGTTGACCATCACAAGGGTGGTCGTCCTAACCACCGTCTGTGCCTGCGCACCTTCGGAAGGTGCCCTTCCGCCTCTGTCCCAGTCGGGCTCTCGCCGCCCCTCCTCTTGGAGCCCCACGGTGGGGCCCCCACCCGCCTGGTCCTTAGAATTCAGTCATTTTGAGCAAGCAGTTGTTTTCAAACAGAGAGGTCTAGGTGAAGCAAGCAGTGTGTGCCGGGATGCACTCTCTCTGGAGCTTGCGTTGCGTTGCGACTGTACCATGCTCGCAGGACAATGCATGTGCATTGTCCTGCGAGCTCCCTCCGCTCACAAAGGAGCTGTCGGGTTTGCCATTTTTGCTTGCTTGCTTGCTTTCACTTGAATCTCCGGCAGGTGGTCTCCAAAGCTGCCCAAGATGGCGCTGAAGCGCTCCGTCGTCGTTTTTTCTCTCCTAGCCATTGTCATCGGAGGGCTTGCCGACGTGGGAGAAGCAGACTGCAGCTTTGGCGCCAACGGGTGCCCATCGTGTGAGTTTGCCGACGCCGACGACAAGGGTACTCTCAATTTCAACGAAGGGGTGGTGGGCTCAGTCGAAGAGTGTGAGAGCAAGTGTTGGGCAAAAAACTACGAGTACTACTTCTCTTACGCGGAAGGCAACCGCCTTTGTAACTGCTTCAACTCAACCGGTTGCAATGACTATACGGAAGGTGGATCTGGCACGATTGGAAAAACAACTGCTCCCCCTTCTCCGCCCTCACCGCCTTTGTTGCCACCGCCGAATAACCCCTCACCACCTCCGCCTCCATCCAGATCTCCACCTCCTCCAACCCTCTCCCCTCCGCCTCCATCATCATCTCCACCTCCTCCAACACTCTCCTCTCCGCCTCCATCCTCATCTCCCCCTCCTCCGACCGTCTCTCCTCCGCCACCATCCCCATCTCCCCCTCCGCCTTCAGTCCCATCTCCCCCTCCTCCAACCTTTTCCCCTCCACCTTCAGTCTCATCTCCCCCTCCTCCAGCCCTTTCTCCTCCACCTTCAGTCTCATCTCCCCCTCCTCCAGCCCTTTCTCCTCCACCTTCAGTCTCATCTCCCCCTCCTCCACCCCTCTCCCCTCTGCCTTCATCCCTGCCTCCCCCTCCTCCAGAATTCTCCCCTCCCCCTTCATCCCCATCTCCCCTTCCATCCTCATCTCCGCCTCCTCCAACCCCCTCCCCTCTACCTCCATCCTCATCTCCCCCTCCTCCAACTCTCTCCTCTCCGCCTCCATCCTCATCTCCCCCTCCTCCAACTCTCTCCTCTCCGCCTCCATCCTCATCTCCCCCTCCTCCAACTCTCTCCTCTCCGCCTCCATCCTCATCTCCCCCTCCTCCAACTCTCTCCTCTCCGCCTCCATCCTCATCTCCCCCTCCTCCAACTCTCTCCTCTCCGCCTCCATCCTCATCTCCCCCTCCTCCAACTCTCTCCTCTCCGCCTCCATCCTCATCTCCCCCTCCTCCAACTCTCTCCTCTCCGCCTCCATCCTCATCTCCCCCTCCTCCAACTCTCTCCTCTCCGCCTCCATCCTCATCTCCCCCTCCTCCAACCCTTTCCCCTCCACCTTCAGTCTCATCTCCCCCTCCTCCAGCCCTTTCCCCTCCTCCTTCCCCATCCTCCCCTCCTCCAACCATCTCACCTCCTGCTCCATCCCCATCACCTTCTCCTCCAACCCTCGCACCTCCTGCTTTATCCCCATCACCATCTCCTCCAACCCTCTCACCTCCGCCAGTACTTTCCCCAAATGCTCCAGCTTTCTCACCTCCCCCCACCTCCCTCTCGCGACCCCCATCCCCCCAGCCCCTGCCTCCAATCGGCTCTCTTGCTCCCCCTCGTCCGGGCCCTACCCTTCTAACTCGTGCGGCCCTCATTGCGTTGGCGTGCTCAGTCGCACGGCCAAGGAAGTGTCCTGTGTGCCCGGTTCCATGGAGCAAGTGCGTCTACAAAGCAGTGTGCAAGGGTTATGTGTGCGCCTGTGATTTCCATCAGTTTGGCAAAGCTGTCCGTGACAAGGGCCAGCTTGTGAAGTGCTCCGACAAGCCGGCCTCTGTCCTTCAGCCCTTTTAGGGGTGAAACCTTGCGGTCAAGCTGAGGTCAGCTCGGCTGGGTTGGGAAGGCAAGTGGTGATGAGATCCTTGTAGATGGCTGATGGTTGTCATGCTGATGATGTGGTGAGACAATGATTGAAGGTACAAGGATTCTAGAGGTAATAGATATTCCAATGGTGTTTCTCAAGGGATCACTGACGACCTTCTCTCTTTGTCCTCTCGTATACGTCCTGACCCTCGCCTCCGGCATAAGAACCTTGGACTAGATAAAGGTGTGGAAGCTCAAATGTTCGACCAACAAAACAAAAATGTCTGCCAGACCATTGTTTACAGAACTTGCTACCCTCTCATGCTTCAAAACACATTCCTTCGTGGTCCTAAACAAGCTATGCATTTGCAGTGGTAATCCAGCAATGACATGGTGCTGGTGCATATCAGCTTGACCTACTGCGCAATAAAGTTGGGCCTACTGCGCAAGGTCTGCTGCTGGCTTCCAGAAGGCTAAAAGCAAGAAAATCTCTCTCTCTCTCTCTCTCTCTCTCTCTCTCTCTCTCTCTCTCTCTCTCCCTC
>SZWC01000982.1:183572-203525 GCA_023375785.1 Penium margaritaceum
CCCCCCCCCCCCACCACAAATAGCACGAGTGTATTTGGGGAGTGTAGCTGGACGTGTATCGTATGTACTAACTGATACGTTCACTAGTGTATTCATGCGTCGTGCAATACTCAAGTGTATTCTTTTGAGCCACCTTGAGCTATACCCTCCAATACAAGGCCCCAATACACTCGCCTCTTCGGGAGGGAGGGGGGGAGGGGGTTACTATCCGCCCCCCTCCCGAAAGGCAGAAGTGTGTTGCGAAGGTGCATCAGCAAGTGTAGCGGGTAGATGTCATAAGGAATACACAAAGTGCATTATTAGAAAACCTATGGTTGCTGGAATGCGACCCCTGATGACGCAAGACAACGGACGGTGCACATGTGACCGTCGCTCGAGCGACAGTCACGTGTGCCTCGTGTGCTTGCCGCTCAAATGGCAGGCTAGTCCCATTTAACCTAAATTATCAATCACTAGACACGGTAACGTCATAGGAAAAGAAAGGAAAAATAAGACGTGTACTGGCATGTCATAAAGTTTTTATAGGCACAAAATAGGTGAGCTTTCATGAAAGCAGAAGTTTAGGTTGGTCTTTCACAAAAAAGAGGATAAGAATTTGGATAAAAAAATCCAAGGTCTATCAGTCCTCAAGAGAGCACAATGAAACTTCCGTAGTTACATGCACATGACAAAATGAGTACGTGAGTCTGACAAGTAATTTCTAGGAAACAAAAAGTTTTTCTTAGACTTCGTTCCTAGAAGAATTCAAACCATATGTTTCTTCCGTATACACACATCACAGTGTGTATCAATTTTGGGTGATTGAACATAAATGACACGCGCGGGCTTTGCAGGCGCAGGCGCGGGCTTTGTAGGTGTAGGTGCAGGCCTTGTAGGTGCAAGCACGGGCGTTGTAGGCGCAGGCGCAGGCTTTGTATGCACAGGCGCGGGCTTTGAAGGCGTAAGCGCAGGCTTTGTAGGCACACGCATGGGCTTTATAGGTGCACACACGGGCTTTGTTGGCACAGGCGCGGGCTTTGTAGGCGCAGGCACGAGCATTGTAGGCACATGTGCGGGCTTTCTAGGCGCAGGCGCGGACTTTTTAGACGCAGGTGCGGGCTTTGTAGGAGCAAGCGTGGGCTTTGTAGGCGCAGGCTGGGGCTTTGTAGGCGAGGGTGCGGGCTTTGTAGGCGTAAGTGCAGGCTTTGTAGGCGCAGGCGTGGGTGTTGTAGGCGCAGGCTTGGGTATCGTTGGCGCAGGTACTGGCGTTGTAAGCGCAGGCGTGGGGGTTGTCGGTGCAGGCGCGGGCACTGTAGGTGCAAGCACGGGTGTTGTAGGCACAGGCACAGGCTTTGATGGCCCAGGTGCGGGCTTTGTACGCGCAGGCGCGGGCTTTTTCGGCACACGTGCGGGTTTTGCAAGCGCAGGAGCGGGCGTTGTAGGTGCAGGTCCAGGCATTGTAGGCGGTGGCGCTGGCTTTGTAGGTGCAGGCGAGGGCTTTTTGGATGGAGGCAAGGGCTTTGTAGGCAAAGGTGTAGCTTCCTAGGTCCAGGCTCGAGCTTGGTAGGCGCAGGCACAGGCTTGGTAGGCACAGGCGCGGGCGCGGGCTTTGTAGGCACATGCACGGGCTTTTTTGGCGCAAGGACAGGCTTTGTATGCGCAGGCGTGGGCTTTGTACGGGCCGACATGGGCTTTATAGGCACAGACGCAGGCTTTGTAGGTGCAAGCCCGTGCTTTTTACGCGCAGGCGCAGGCTTTTTAGGTGCAGGCGTGGGCTGTGTAGCCGTAGGCGCGGGCTTTGTAGGAATAGGCGTAGTCTCTTTAGGCGCAGGCACGGGCTTTGTAGGTGCAGGCGTGGGCTTTGTAGGCGCAGGCACGGATTTCGTAAGCGCAGGCACGGGCCCTGTAAGGGCAAGCCCGGGCTTTGTAGGCGTAGGCACGGGCTTTGTAGGCGCTGTCGTAGGATTTGCAGGCGCAGACGGGAGATTTGTAGGCGCAGGCACGGCCTTTGTATGCGCAGGCGCAGGCTTTGTAGGCGAATGTGCTGGCTTTGTGAATGCAAGCGCGGGCTTTGTATGCGGAGGCGCAGACTTTGTAGGAGAAGGCACAGGCTTTGTCAGCACAGGCGTGGGCTTTGTAGCCACAGGCGCAGGCTTTGTAGGTACAGGCGCTGGAATTATAGGCACAAGCATGGTCATTGTAGCCATAGGCGCGGGCTTTGTAGGCGGAGGCGTGGGAATAATAAGCGCAGGCACGGGCTTTGAAGGTGCAGGCGAGGGCTTTGTAGGCGTAGGCACGGGCTTTGTGGTCGCAGGCACGGGATTTATAGGCACATGCACGTTCTTTGTAGGCGCAGGCGCAAGCTTTGTTGGCACAGGTGTGGACTTTTTAGGCGCAGGCAGGAGCTTTGTCAGCGTAGGCGTGGGCTTTGTAGGCGCAAGCGCGTGCATTGTAGGCTCAGGGACAGGCGTTGTAGGTGCAGGCGCGGACTTTGTAGGCGCATGCACAGGCTTTGTAGGCGCAGGCGTGGGCTTTGTAGGCACAGGCATGGGCTTTGTAGGCGCAGGCGCGGGCTTTGTAGGTGCAGGCGCGGACTTTGTAGGCGCATGCACAGGCTTTGTAGGCGCAGGCGTGGGCTTTGTAGGCACAGGCATGGGCTTTGTAGGCGCAGGCGCGAGCTTTGTAGGCGCGCAGGCACGGGCTTTGTTTTGTGCAGGCGCGTACTTTGTAGACGTAGGCGCGGGCTTTGAAGGCGTAGGCGCGAGCTTTGCAGGCCCATGCATGAGCTTTGACAACGTAGGCGTGGGATTTGCAGGCGCTGGCAAGGGTTTTGTGGATGCAGGCGCAGGCTTTTGTAGGCGCAGGCGTGCGCTTTGTAGGCGCAAGCGTGGGCTTTGTAGGCGCAAGTGTGGGCTTTGTAGGTGCAGGCACGGACATTGCAAATGCAGGCGTAGGCGTGGTAGAGGCAGGCGAGGGCGATGTAGGCGCAGGCATGGACGTTATAGGACCAGGCGCGGGCGTTGTAGCTGCAGACGCAAGCATTATAGGTGCAGAAGCAGGCTTTGTTGGCACAGGTGTGGGCTTTGTAGGCGCAGGCACGGACATTGTAGGCACAAGTGCGGGCTTTGTAGGTGCAAGCGCAAGCTTTGTAGGTGCAGGTGCGGGCTTTGTAGGCGTACACACGGGCTTTTGAGGTGTATGCTGGGCTTTGTAGGTGCAGGAGTGGGCTTTGTAGGTGCGGCACGGGCTCTGTAGGCATAGACACGGGCTTTGTAGGCGCAGGCGCAGGCGCGAGCTCTGTAGGTGCAAGCACAGGCTTTGTAGGCGGAGGTGTGGGCTTTGTAGGCACAGGCACGGGCTTTATAGGCACAGGTGCAGGCTTTGTAGACGCATGCGCGAGCTTTTTAGGCGCAGGTGAAGGTTTTGTAGGCGCAGGCGCGGGCTCTGTAGGCGCAGGTGCATGTATTGTATGCACAGGCGTGGTCATTGTAGGGCAGGCGCAGGCTTGTAGGCATGGGCGCGGGCTTTGTTGGCACAGGCACGTGATTTGTAGGTGTAGGCGTGGGCTTTCTAGTGCAGGTGCGGGCTTTGTATGCGCAGGCGCGGGCTTTGTGGGCACGGGCACGGGCTTCTTTGGTGCATGCATGGGCTTTGTAGGCGCAGACGCTGGCTTTGTTGGCGCATGCATGGACTTTGTAGGCGCAAGCACGGACACGGGCTTTGTAGGCACAGGAGCGAGCGTTGTAAGCGCAGGCGTGGGCTTTGTAGGCACAGACAAAGGCTTTGTAGGCGCAAGCGTAGGCTTTGAAGGCGCACGCACAGGGCCATATGCCTCTTGAGGCTTGCCCTCTGGGCCACCTCCATTTCCGTCTGCTCGCATTGCCTCTTAGCGCCCATGCTCTTGCAATGTAGCCAGTCTTTCCTCGCTGATGTCATTCTGACCTCATCAATGCCCACACCAACAAGGAAGCTTCTAGTCTTTACTTCAAATGCTGTGTTCACGACAAATCTCATTCTCCCTTTAGTGCATTCACCTTTGTGCCACATCCAGACTCTTTCCCTTTCCCTTTCAATTCAATTCTGCTTTCTGCCGCTGCTTCCGCTCCGCTCCTGCTCGTGGTTCTGCCACTCACTTAAGTTCTCGTCCTTGTGACCGTGCCACTCCAAAAAGGCACCTGCATTATTCTGACAGCAGGCGCGGGCGTTGTAGGCGCAAGCGTGGAAATTGTAGGCGCACGCACAGGCATTGTAGGCGCAAGCGTGGACGTTGTGGCCGCATGCGCAAGCACTGTAGGCGCAAGCGCCGGCACTGTAGGCTCAGGCATGGGTGTTGTAGGTGCAGGCGCGGGCTTTGTTGGCCCTGGCATGGGCTTTGTAGGCATAGGCGTGGGCTTTGCAGGCGCAGGTGCGGGCTTTGTTCGTGCAGGTACGGGCTTTGTAGGCGCAGGTGTGGGCTTTGTAGGTACAGGCGCGGGCTTTGTAGGCGCAGCCGCGGGCTTTGTAGGCGCAGGTGCGGGCTTTGTTCGTGCAGGTACGGGCTTTGTAGGCGCAGGTGTGGGCTTTGTAGGTACAGGCGCGGGCTTTGTAGGCGCAGCCGCGGGCTTTGTAGGCGCAGGCGCGGGCTTTTTATGCACGGCACGAGCTTTGTAGATGCAGGCGCCGGCTTTTTAGGCACAGGCGGGGGCTCCGTAGGCACAAGTGCATGCTTTGTCTGTGCAAGCGTGGGCTTTGTAGGCGCAGGCGCGGGCATTGTAGGTGCAGGCATGGTGATTTTAGGTACAAGCGCGTGCATTGTAGGTGCAGGCACGGGTTTTATAGGCGCAGGTGCAGGCTTTGTAGGCGCAGGCTCGGGCTTTGCAGGCGCAAGCACGGGCTTTGTAGGTGCAGAGCGGGCGTTGGAGGCGCAGGCGCGGGTGTTGTAGTCACAAGCGTGGGCGTTGTAGGCGCAGTCGTGGGCGTTGTAGGCGCAAGCGCGGGCATTATAGGCACAAGCTCGGGTGTTGTAGGTACAAGCACAGGCTTTTTTGGCCCAGCCGTGGGCTTTGTAGGCTCAGGCAAGGGCTTTGCATTCGCAGACGCTGGCTTTGTTGGTGCAGGTGCGGGCTTTGTAGGTGCAGGCATGGAATTCGTATGCACAGGCATGGGCGAAGGTACACACTTTGTAGGCGCAGGCGCATGCATTGTTGGTGCAGGCGTGGTTATTGTAGGCACAGACGCGGGCATTGTAGTCGCAGGCGCGTGCATTATAGGCGCATGCATGGGTATGTAGGCGCAGGCGCGGGCTTTGTAGGCGCAAGCCTGCGCTTTGTAGGCACAAGCGCAGGCTTTGTGGGCGCAGGCACAGGCTTTGTATGTGCAGGCACGGGCATTGTAGGTGCAAGAGTGGGTGTTGAAGGCGCTGGCGCGGCCGTTGTAGGAGCAGGCGTGGGTGTTGTAGGCGCAGGAGCGGGCACTATGTTTGCAGGCACAGGTGTTGTAGGCGAAGGCGCGGGCTTTGTTGGCCCAGGCGCATGCTTTGTAGGCGCAGGCGCGGGCTTTTCAGGCGCAGGCGCTAGCTTTGCAGGTGCAGGCGCAGGCTTCGCAGGCGCAGGCGCGGGCTTTCTAGGCACAGGCGCGGGCTTTGCAGCCACGGGCATGGACTTTGTTCACGCAGTCGCAGGTTTCTAGACGCAGGTGCGGGCTCTGTAGGCACAGGTGCGGGCTTTGTAGGCGCAGGCGCAGGCTTGGTAGGCGTGGGCGTGGGCTTTGTAGGCGTAGGCGCGCGCATTGTGGGCATAGGCACATGCATCGTAGGCACAGGCGCAAGCTTTGTAGGCAAAGGCGCAGGCTTTGTAGGCGCAGGTGCGGGCTTTGTAGGCACAGGCGCGAGCGTTGTAGGTGCAGGCGCGGGCATTGTAGTCGCAGGCACAAGAGTTGTAGGCGCAGGTGTGGGCGTTGTAGGCACTGGAGCGGGCACTGTAGGCGCATGCGCGGGTGTTGTAGGTGCAGACGCGGGCTTTGTTGGCCCAGACGTGGGCTTTTTTAGGCATAGGCACGGGCTTTGCAGGCGCAGGCACGGCCGCGAGCTTTGTTGGTGCAGGTGCGGGCTTTGCAGGCACAGGCATTGGCTTCATAGGCGCAGGTGCGCGCTTTGTAGGCACAGGCGCGGGCTTTGAAGGCGCGGGTGAGTGCTTTTTATGCGCAGGTGTGGGCTATGTAGGCGCACGTGCAGGCTTCGTAGGTGCAGGTACGGGGTTTTTAGGTTCGCGTTCGGGCTTTGTAGGTGCAGGCAAGGTATTTGTAGGCGCAGGCACGGGCTTTGTCGGTGCAGGCACAGGTTTTGTAGGCGCAGGTGCGGGCTTTGTAGGTGCAGGTACGGGCTATGCAGTCGCAGGTACTGGCTTTGTAGGCACATGCGTGGAATTTTTAGGCACAGTCGTGGGTTTTGTGAGCACAGGCACGATTTTGTAGGTGCAGGCTCGAGCTTGTTAGGCGCACGCACGCACGGGCTTGGTAGGCGCAGGAGCGGGCTTTGTAGGCGCAGGCATGGGCTTTTCATGTGCAGGCACAGACTTTCTAGGCACATGCGTGGGCTTTGTAGGCACAGGCGCGAGCTTTTCAGGTGCAGGTGAGGACTTTGAAGGCACAGGCATGGGCTTTCTAGGTGGAGGCGCGTACTTTCTAGGCGTAGGCGTGGGCTCTATAGGCGCAGGCGCAGGCTTTTGAGGCGTAGGCACGGGCTTTGTATGTGCAAGAGCATACTTTGTGGGCAAAGGCACAGGCTTTGTAGGCGTAGGCACGGGCTTTGTAGGTGTAGGCACGGGCTTTGTACGTGCAGAAGCTGGCTTTGTAGGCGCAGGCGCGGGCTTTGTATGTGCAAGAGCATACTTTGTGGGCAAAGGCACAGGCTTTGTAGGCGTAGGCACGGGCTTTGTAGGTGTAGGCACGGGCTTTGTACGTGCAGAAGCTGGCTTTGTAGGCGCAAGCGCGGGCTTTATAGGCGCAGGCGCGGGATTTTTAGGCGCAGGCGCGGGCTCTGTAGGCATAGGCACGAATTTTGTAGGTGTAGGCGTGGGCTTTGAAGGTGCACGCGCGGGCTTTTCATGCCCAGGCACGGGCTCTGTAGGTGCTGGCGCGGGCTTTGACGGCGGAGGCGCGTGGTTTGTAGACGAAGGCACTGGCTCTTTAGGCGTAGGCGCAGGCTTTGTAGGCGTAGGCACGGGGGTTTTTCAGGTGCAAGCGCAGGCTTTGTAGGTGCAGGCGTGGACTTTGTAGGCGCATGCACGGGCTTTGTAGGTGCAGGAGTGAGTTTTGTACGCGCAAACACGGGCTTTGTGACACACGCGTGCGCTTTGCAAGTGCATGCACGGGCTTTTTAGGCGCATGCGCGGGCATTATAAGGGGTAAGGCGCTTTGTAAGAGCAGGCCCGGGCTTCGTAGGCAGAGGCGCGGGCTTTGTAAGCACAGGTGTGGGCTTTTTAGGCGCAAGCGCGGGCGTTGTAAGTGCAGGCATGGGCATTGTAGGCGCAGGCGCGGGCACTGTAGGCGCAGGCGCGGGCTTTGTTAGTGCAGGTGTGGGCTTTGTAGGTGAAGGCGCGGGCTTTGCAGGTGTAGGCGCGGGCTTTGTAGGTGGAGGCGCGGGGTTTGTAGGCGCAGTCGCAGGCTTTGTAGGCACAGGCACGGGCTTTGTAGACGCAGGCACAGGCTTTGTATGCACAGGCGCAGGCTCTGTAGGCGCAGACGCGGGCTTTTTAGGCGCAGGCGTACGCTTTGGAGGCGCAGGCACGGGCTTTGTAGGCACAGGTGCGTGCATTGTAGGTGCAGGCAGGGTGAATTGTAGGCGTAGGCTCCGGCATTGTAGGTACATGTGCGTGTATTGGAGGCGCAGGCACAGACTTTGTAGGCACATGCGCAGGTTTTGTAGCCGCAGACCCGGGCTTTGTAGGCGCATGCACGGGTGTTGTAGTCACAGGCGCGGGCGTTCTCAGCGCAAGCGTGGGCATTGTAGGCGCACTGGTGGGCACTGTAGGCGCAGGCGTGGGTGTTGTAGGTGTAGATGCGGGCTTTGTTGGCCCAGGCGCAGGCTTTGTAGGTGTAGGCGCGGGCTTTGCAGACGTAAGCATAGGCTTTGCAGACACAAGCGTAGGCTTTGCAGGCACAGGCGCCGGCGTTGTAGGCGCAAGCGCGGGCTTCGCAGGTGTAAGCGCGGGCTTTGTGGGCACAGGCACGGGCTTTATAGGCGCAAGCGTGGGCTTTGTATGCATCGCGGTGGGCATTGTAGGTGCAGGCATGGGCTTCGTACGCACAGGTACGGGGTTTTCAGGTACAGGCACGGACTTCATAAGCGCAGGCAAGGGATTCGTAGGCACAAGCGTGGGCTTTGTTGGTGCAGGTGCGAGTTTTGTAGGCACAGGCATGGGCTTTGTAGGTGTAGGTGCGGGCTTTGCATGCACAGGCGCTCGCTTTGTAGGAGTAGGTGCGGGATTTTAAGGCACAGGCATGGACATTGTAGGCACAAGCGCGGGATTTGTGGGCGTTGGCGCGGGCTTTGTGGGCCTGGGTGCGAGCTCTGTATGCACAGCGGCGGGCTTTGTAGGTGCAGGCTCGAGCTTGGTAGGCGCAAGCGCCGGCTGTGTAGGCATAGGCACCGGCTTTGTAGGCGCAGGCACGTGCTTTTTAGGTGCATGGACAGGTTTTTTAGGCACAGGCACGGGCTTTGAAGGCATAGTCTCGGGCTTTGTAGGTACAGGCGCAGGGTTTGTAGGTGCAGGCGCGTGCTTTGTAGGCGCAGGCGCATGCTCTGCATGCGCAGGCACGGGCTTTATAGGTGCAGGTGTGGGCTTTGTAGGTGCAGCTGCGGGCTTTGTAGTCGCAGGCGCGGGCAATGTAGGTGCAAGCGCGGGCATTGTAGGCGCAGACGTTTTCCTTGTAGGCGTAGCCCCGGTTGTTGTAGGCGCAAGCGCATTGTAGGCACAGGTGCACGTTTTGTAGACGCAGGTGCGGGCTTTGCAGGCACAGGCGGGGCGCGGGCTTTGTAGGCACAGCCACGAGCTTTTGTAGGAGCAGGCGCAAACTTTGAAGGCGCAGGCGTGGGCGTTGTAGGCGTAGGTGCAGGCATTGCAGGCACAAGCACGGGCATTGTAGGCGCATGTGTGGGTCTTGCAGGCATAGGTGCGGGCGTTGTAGGTGCAGGTGTGGGTTTTGTAGGCGCGGACGCCGGCTTTGTAGGCACAGGCACGGGCTTTTTAGGTACAGAGACAGGCTTTGTAGGCGTAGGCGCGACCTTTGTAGGTGTAGGCACGTGCTTTGTAGGTGCAGGCGCAAGCTTTGTAGGCGCAGGCGAGTGCTTTGTACTCGCAGGCGCATGCTCCGTAAGCGCAGGCGCGGGCTTTGTAGGTGCAGGCAAGGGCATTGTAGGTGGAGTCGCGGGCTTTGTAGGCACAGGTGGGGGCATTGTAGGTGCAGGCGTGGAACTTGTAGGCGCAGTTGCGGTTACTGTAGGCGTAGGTCCGTGCATTATAGGCACACGCGCACGCTTTGTAGGCACAGGCTTGGTTCTTTTCAGGCACAGGCGTGGGCTTTGTAGGCATAGGCACGGGATTTGTACGTACAGGCGCAAGCTTTGTAGGCACAGATGCAGGCGCTGTAGGCGCAGGTACGGTCATTGCAGGCGCAAGCACGGGCATTGTAGGCACAGGCGTGGGCATTGTAGGCGCAGGTGTAGGTGTTGTAGGTGCAGGTGCGGGCTTTGTAGGCGCATGCACGAGCTTTTTGGGTGCAGGAACGGGCTTTGTAGGCGCAGGTGCGGGCTTTTTAGGCGTAGACGCGGGCGTTGTAGGTGCAAGCATGGCGTTGTAGGCGCAGGCGCGGGCGCTATAGGCACACGCGCGGGTGTTGTAGGCGCAGGTGTGGGCTTTGTTGACCCAGGCGCTGGCTTTATAGGCGCAGGTACATGCTTTGGAGGCACAGGCGCTGGCGTTTTTGGTCCAGGTGCGGGCTTTGTAGGCGCATGCGTGGACTTTGTATGCGCAGGCGCGAGCTTTGTACACGCAGGCGCGGGCTTTGTAGGCACAGGCGCGGGCTTTGTATGCGCAGGCGCGGGCTTTGTAGGCCCAGGCACAGGCGCTGGCTACGTAGGCGCATGTGTGGGCTTTATAGGTGCAAGCGTGGGCTTTTTAGGCACATGCGCGGGCTTCGTACATGTAGGCTTTGTAAGTGCAGGCGCGGGTTTTGTAAGCGTAATCGCTGGCTTTGTAGTGGCATGTGTGGGCTTTGCAGGCGCAGGAGCTACCATTGTAGGCGCAGGCACGGACTTTATAGGCGCAGGCGCGGGCTTTACAGGCGCAAGCGCGGGCTTTGTAGGCATAGGCGCGGCTTTGTAGGCACAGGCTTGAGCTTGGTAGGCACATGCGCGAGCATGGTAGGCACAGGCATGGGCTTTGTAGACACATGCATGGGCTTTTTAGGCGTAGGGACATGCTTTGTAGGCGAAGGTGTGGGCTTTGTAGTGCAGGCGCAGGCTTTGTAGGTGTAGGCGCGGGCTTTGTAGGCGCAGGCAAGGGCTTCGTTGGTACAGACGCAAGCTTTGTAGGTCCAAGCGTGGGTTTTGTAGGCACAGGCGTGGACATAGTAGGTGCAGGCACGGGCATTGTAGGCGCAGGCGCAGGCATAGTAGGCATAGGCGCAGGCTTTGTAGACGTAGGTGCAGGCTTTGTAGGCAGAAGGATGAGCATTCTAGGTCTAGGCGTGGTATATTGTAGGCGCATGCGCGGACACTGTAGGCGCAGGACTGGACATTGTACGCGCAGGCATGGGTGTTGTAGGCTCAGGCGCGGTCTTTGTTGGCCCAGGCGCGGGCTTTGAAGGCGCAGGCACATGTTGTAGGTACAGGCACTGGCCTTGTTGGTCCAGGTGCGGGCTTTGTAGGTGCATCCGTGGGCTTTGTAGGCATAGGCGCTGGCTTTGTAGGTGCAGGCGCGGCCTTTGTAGGCGCAGGCACGGGCTTTGTTTGCACAGGCACGGGCTTTGTAGGCGGAGGCGCAAGCGCTGGCTACATAGGCACATGTGTGGGCTTTGCAGGCGTAGGCGCGGGCTTTTGAGGCATAGGCACAGGCTTTGTAGGCGCAGGCACGGGCTTTGTAGGCGGAGGCGCAAGCGCTGGCTACATAGGCACATGTGTGGGCTTTGCAGGCGTAGGCGCGGGCTTTTGAGGCATAGGCACAGGCTTTGTACATGCAGGCATTGTAGGTGCAGGCACGAGTTTTGTAGGCGCAAGCGCTGGCTTTGTAGGTGCATGCATGGGCTTTGTAGGAACAGGCACTGCCTTTGTAGGCACAAGCACGGGCTTCATAGGCGCAAGCGCGGCCTTTGTAGGCACAGGCACGAATTTGTAGGCGCAGGCTCGAGCTTGGTAGGCAAAGACGTGAGCATGGTAGGCGCAGGCACGGGCTTTGTAGGCGCAGGCACGTGCTTTTTAGGCACAGGGACAGGCTTTCTAGGCACAGGCACGGGATTTTTAGGGCAGGCGCGGGCTTTGTAGGTGTAGGCGCGGGCTTTGTAGGCGCAGGCAAGAGCTTTATAGGTGAAGGTGCAAACTTTGTAGGTCCAAGCGTGGGTTTTGTAGGCGCAGGCGTGGGCATAGTAGGCGCAGGCACGGGCATTTTAGGTGCAATCGCAGGCATAGTAGACACAGGCGCCGGCTTTGTAGGCGCAGGCGCGGGCTTTGTAGGCACAAGCATGGGCATTCAGGCATGGTACATTGTTTGTGCAGGCGCATGCGTGGGCATTTTACGCGCAGGCGCGGGTGTTGTAGGCTCAGGCGCGGGCTTTGATGGTCCAGGCGCGGGCTTTGAAGGCGCAGGCACATGCTCTGCACGCACAAGCACTGGCCTTGTTGGTCCAGGTGCGGCCTTTGTAGGTGCATGCGTGGGCTTCGTAGGCGCAGGCGCGGGCTTTGTATGCACAGGCGCTGGCTTTGTAGGCGCAGGCGCAGGCGCTGGCTACGTAGGTGCATGTGTTGGCCTTTGTAGGCGTAGGCACGGGATTTTTAGGCACAGGCGCGGGCTTTGTACACGCAGGCTTTGTAGGCGCAAGCGCTGGCTTTGTGGGTGCATGTGCGGGCTTTGTAGGCGCAGGCGCTGCCTTTCTAGGTGCAGGAATGTGCCTTGTAGGTGCAGGTGCGGGCTTTGTAGGCACAGGCGTGGCTTTGTAGGCGCAGGCTTGAGCTTGGTGGGCACAGGCGCGTGCATGGTAGGCGCAAACATGGACTTTGTAGGCACAGGCACGGGCTTTTTAGGCGCAGGGACAGGCTTTGTAGGTGCAGGCACGGGCTTTCTAGGGCAGGCGTGTGCTTTGTAGGTGCAGGCACGGGCTTTGCAAGCAAAGGCAAGGGCTCTGCTTTGTAGGCGCATGCGCGTGGTTTATAGGTCCAAGCATGGGTTTTGTAGGTGCAGGCATGGGCAGTGTAGGTGTATGCGCGAGCATTGTAGGCGTAGGCAAAGGCTTAATAGGTGCAAGCGCAGGCTTTCTAGGCGAAGGCGCGGGCTTTGTAGGCACAAGCACGGTCATGGTAGGTTTAGTCGTGATAAACTGTAGGCATAGGTGCGGGCATTGTAGGTGCAGGCGCATGCATCGTAGGCACAAGAGCAGGCTTTGTAGGCACAGGCACGGGCTTTGTAGGCGCAAACCCGGGCTTTGAAGGCGCAGGCGCGGGCTTTGTAGGCATAGGAGCGGGCTTTGTTGGCCCAGGCGTGCACTTTGTCGGCGCAAGCACGGGCATTGCAAGCACAGGTGCGGGCTTTGTTCCTTCAGGTGCGGAATTGTAGGCACAGGCACGGGCTTCGTAGGCGCAAGTGTGGGCTTTGTTGGCATAGGCACGGGCTTTGTAGGCACAGGCGTTTGCATTGTATGCGTGGGCGCGGGCTTGTAAGGTGCATGCGCGGGCTTTGTAGGTACAAGTATAGGGTTTGTAGGTGCAAGAGCGGGCTTCATAGGCGCAGGCAAGGGACTTGTAGGCGCAGGCGTGGGCTTTGTCGATGTAGGCACGGGTTTTGTAGGCGCAGGCGCGGGCTTTGTAGGTGCATGTGCGGGCTTGGCAAGTGCAAGTGGTAGCTTTGTAAGCAAAGGTACGGGATTTTTAGGCGCAGGCGCGTACTTTGTTGGCACAGGCGTGGCTTTGTAAGTACGGGCTCGAGCTTGGGAGGCGCAGGCGCGGGCTTGGTAGTCGCAGGCGTCGGCTTTGTAGGCACAAGAACGGGCTTTTTAGGTGCAGGGACAGGCTTTGTAGGCGCAGGCGCGGGCTTTGTAGGCGGAGGTGCGAGTTTTGTACGTGTAGGCGTAGGCTTTGTAGGCACAGGAGCAGGCGCGCGCTCTGTAAGCGCAGGCTCGGGCTTTCTAGGCGCAAGCGCAGGCTTTTTAGGTGCAAGCGCGGGCTTTATAGGCTCAGGTGCGGGCTTTGTACATGAGGCGTGGTCCTTGTAGGTGTAGTCGAGGGCATTGTAGGCGCAGGCGCCTGCATTGTACGCGCATGCACGTGCTTTTTAGGTGCAGGCCCGGGCTTTGTAGACGCAGGCGCGGGCACTATAGGGGCAGGCGTGGGCTTTGTAGGCACAGGCGCAGGCTTTGTAGGTGCAAGCATGGGCGTAGTTTCGGGCGTCGCAGGCGAAGGCACGTGCATTGTAGGCGTAGGCATGGGTGTTGTAGGCGCAGGCCCGACCGTTTAAGGTGCAAGTGCGGGCTTTGTAGGTGCAGGCGCGAGCTTTGTAGATGCAGGCACGAGCTTTTTAGGCGAAGGCCCGGGCTTAGTAGGCGTAGGCGCTGGCATTGTAGGCACAGGCACGGGCGTTGTAGGTACAGGCGCGGGCGTTGTAGGCGGAGGCGTGGGCATTGTAGAAGCAGGCACGGGCATTGTGGGCGCTGGCGTGGGTGTTGTAGGTGCAGGCGCGGGCTGTTTTGGCCCAGGCGTGGGCTTTGTAGGCGTAGGCACATGCTTTGCAAGCGCAGGCGCTGCCCTTGTTGGTCCAGGTGCGGGCTTTGTAGGCGCATGCGTGGGCTTTGTAGGCGTGGGCGAGTTATGGTTAATCACCCCAAATTCATACACTCACCAGTTGGTGTATCAAAAAGTGTATTCCTATATGCAAACATTTCTCAGAAATCACCAACATCAATTCATGTCACTAGAACCCAAACATAACTTCCTCATAGAAGGTGTTACTTGTAATGGATTACATGTGCTACGTCCTAGTTTTTGCTAGATGTCCATGTTCACTGATATGTTCACTTCCCAATACACTTGTCGATACACAGTTTCAGGGGTGAGGTGATTGGTCATATATGGCGTGGGCGCGGGCTTTGTAAGCGCAAGTGCGGGCTTTCTAGGCGCATGCGCGTGCTTTGTATGCGCAGGCGCGGGCTTTGTAGGCACAGGCGCGGGCTTCGTACGCGCAGGCGCGGGCTTTGTAGGTGCATGCGTGAGCATGTATACGCAGGCGTGAGCATTGTAGGCGTAGCTGCAGGATTCGTAGGCGCACTTACAGGATTAGTAGGCGCAGGCTTTGTAGGTGCAGGCGCGAGCTTTGTAGGCACAGATACAGGTATGGTAGGTGCAGGCGTGGTAAATTATAGGCGTAGGCACAGGCTTTGTAGGTACCATACATTTCCAATTGCCTCACTCGTGAAACAATGTATCGACAAGTGTATTGGGAAGTGAACAAACTACTAAACGTGGATTGTCTGCAAAAACTACAAAAGATAACATGAAGCCCATTATAGTTTTCATTCTATACAAGGAATGTACATGTGCGGTTTAATGACATGCATTCACATGGATTCTTTGTGGAGAATGTTTGCATGCAGAAATGCACTTTTTCATACACTCATCATCAAGTGTGTGAATTTTGCGCGAGCTTTGTAGGCGTGGGCGCGCACTCTGTAGGCGCAGGCGTGCACTCTGTAGGCGCAGGCGCGGGCTTTGTATGCGCAGGCACAGGCTTTGTAGGTGCAGGCACGGGCTTTGTACGTCCAGGTGCGGGCTTTGTAGGCGGAAATACGGGCTTTTTAGGCGCAAGCGCGGGCTTTGTAGGTGCAGGCGTGGGATTTACAGGCACATGCGTGTGCTTTGTAGGTGTAGGAGTGGGCTTTGTAGGCGCAGGCGATGGATTTGTAGGCATACGCGCGAGCTTTGGAGGTATAGGCGCGGGCTTTGTAGGTGCAGGCGTGGGCTTTGTAGGTGCAGGCATAAGCTATGTAGGCGCAGGCGTGAGCTTTGTAGCCACAGGCGCGGGCTTTGTAGGTGCGGGCATCGGCTCTGTAGGCGCAGGCGCGGGCTTTCTAGGCTGAGGCGCGGGCTTTGTTGGCGCAGGTGCAGGAATTCTTGGCACAAGCGCAGGTTTTATAAGCGCAAGCGCGAGCTTTGTGGGCGCAGGCGCGGGCTTTGTAGCCACAGGCGCGGTCTCTGTAGGCGTAGACCCAAGCTTTCTAGGCAAAAGCGCGGGCGTTTAAAGCGTAGGTGCGGGCATTGCACGCGCACGCACGGGCATTGTAGGCGTAAGTATGGGTGTTGTAGGTGTAGGCGTGCGCGTTGTAGGCGTAGGTGTTGGATTTGTAGGCACATGCGTGGGCTTTGTAGGTGCATGCACAGGCTTTGTACGCAAAGGCGCGGGCTTTGTAGGTGTAGGCGCGGGCGTTGTAGGCGCAGGCACAGGCGTTGTAGGCACAGGCGCGGGCATTGTACACACAAGCGTGGGCATTGTAGGCGCAGGCGCGGGAATTGTAGGCACAGGCACGGGTGTTGTAGGCGCAGGCGCGGGCTTTCTTGGCCCAGGCACGGGCTTCGTAGGCGGAGGCACATGCTTTACAGGTGCAGGCGCTGTCCTTGTTGGTCCAGGTGCGGGCTTTTTGGGTGCATGCGTGGGCTTCATAGGCGCAGGTGCGGGCTTTGTAAGAGCAGGCGCGGACTTTCTAGGCACATGCACAGGCTTTGTATGCGCAGGTGCGGGCTTTGTAGGTGCAGGCGCAAGCTTCGTAGGTACAGGTGTGGGCTTTGTAGGCACATGTGCGGGCTTTTAGGCACACACGTAGGCTTTGTAGGCGCAGGCTTTGCAAGTGCAGGCGCGGGTTTTGTAGGCGCAAGCACTGTTTTTGTAGGTGCAGGCGTGGGCTTTGTAGGCGCAAGCGCTGGCTTTGAAGGCGCATGCGCAGGCTTCGTAGGCACAGGCACGGGCTTTGTAGGCACATGCGCGGCTTTGTAGGCGAAGGCTTGAGCTTGCTAGGCGCAGGCGCGGGCTTTGTAGGCGCAAGAACGGATTTTGTAGGCGCTGGGACAGGCTTTGTAGGCGCAGGCGCGGGCTTTCTAGGGCAGGCACGATCTTTGTAGGTGCAAGCGTGGGCTTTGTAGGCACAGGCACGCGCTTTCTAGGTCCAAGCGTGGGCTTTGTATGCGTAGGCGCGGGTTTTGTATGCGTAGGCGCGGGCTTTGTATGCAAAGGCATAAGCTTTGTAGGCGCAATGGCAGGATTTGTAGGTGCAGGTGCGGGCTTCGTAGGCATAGGCCCGGGCTTTGTAGGCGCTAGCGCGGGCTTTGTAGGCGCAGGCGCGGGCTTTGTAGGTGCAAGCGTGGGTTTTGCAGGCACATGCGTGTGCTTTGTAGGTGCAGGCGCGGGCTTTGTAGGGGCAGGCACTGGCTTTGTAAATGCAGGTGCGGGCTTTGGAGGTGCAGGTGCGGGCTTTGTAGGTGCAGGCGCAGGCTTTGTAGGTGCAGGCGTGGGCTTTGTAGGCGCAGGTGCAAGCTATGTGCAGGCGCGGGCTTTGTAGCCGGAGGCGCGGGCTATGTAGGCACGGGCGTCGGCTCTGTAGGCGCAGGCGCGGGCTTCGTATGCGCAGGCGCGGGCTTTGTAGGCGGAGGCGCGGGCTTTGTTGGCGCAGGCGCGGGCTTTCTTGGCACAAGCGCAGGTTTTGTCAGCGCAAGCGCGAGCTTTGTAGGCACAGGCGCGGGCTTTTAGGCACAAGCACGGTCTTTGTAGGCGCCACGGGCTTTGCAATGGCAGGCGCGGGCTTTGTAAGCGCATGCCCGGGCTTTGTAGGCACAGGCGCGGGCTTTGTAGGCGCAGGGGCGGGCTTTGTAGGCGCAGGCGCGGGCTTTGTAGGCGCAGGCGCGGGCTTTGTAAGCGCATGCCCGGGCTTTGTAGGCACAGGCGCGGGCTTTGTAGGCGCAGGGGCGGGCTTTGTAGGCGCAGGCGCGGGCTTTGTAGGTGCAGGCGCGGGCGTTGTAGGCGCAGGCGCGGGCGTTGTAGGTGCAGGCGCGGGCGTTGTAGACGCTTGCACAGGCTTTGTAAGGGCAGGCGCAAGCGTTGTAGGCGCAGGGGCAGGCTTTGTAGGCGTAGCCACGGGCTTTGCAGGCGCTGGCACGGGCTTTGTAGGCGTAGGCGCGGTTTGTAGGTGTAGGCGCGGGAGTTTTATTAGGCAAGGTCATTCACTTTGGTCTTTGATCCTCTCACACATCTAGGATCTAGTCTGGGGTGTGCTGCGTCCATAAAAGTACCAATGGTTTTGGCAAATCCATGCGTGTCTTGCAAAAAACACATTTTCGACTCACCATGCAACGCCGGTCGCAAGGTGCCAAAACGTTCTCTCTCCGTGTTTACTTTGACCACGAGCTCTGGCCCGGATGATCCTCCATCTAATCGAAAGTTCCTGACAATCAAATTGCACAAGGTTCATCGTGAACCATTGGTCGAAAGAATGGTTGAACCTGTCTCTTGCTTTGCCACTGATGAACGAGCCGTTGACCGATCGCAGTCGTTTGAATGGCCGGGTGGATTGTCGATCGGACAGCCTGGTCAACGGCCAACATTAGGGGCAAAGCTAGGTGTCGCTGCTTCCCGTAGGGTGCTGTGCCAGACAAGCAAGCAACAGCTAGGCTAGTGCAAGGAAGACACGATGCACAGGGTCAAAAACAGCCATGGAGGTTTTGAGAAGATGCAAGGAAGCTTCCTAGCAGCACTTCCGTTGACCAAGCGTCAGTGCCTGATCAGACGGTGACGACAGCCACAAGTCGTGCACGCGACGGCAAGGGTTTGGCTAGGGGACACAAGGCAAAGTGTCAGAATGCTTCAATAGCATTTGTAGAGAGAAATGACAAATGACAGGTCCATGGCATAAGTACCTGCCGCGGCGCACGGCGGGTGTCGCACGCGGCGGTGCAAGATCTGTCCTAAAACTGGCCCAAAACCACTGTTTTGGCCGTAACTCTTCGCACACATGTCAGAACGCTACGCCGTCTAAACCTAGATGTGCAGAATCGCAAGCCGGACGCTACGACTGGTCACATGCATGCATCCGGCATCGAACGGTGGACACACAATGCAGAAACATGCAAATCGGGCCCACGGCCAGTCCACCGATAAAGTCATGCGTGCTACAGAAAAACTGCAGGAGGTCCCGGGTAGCGTCCAGAGCTCTGGAACGGTCGTCGGTCAGCTCCGAGCTGGTAGTCCGCCACCGGATGACGCACCGGTACCGCCTGGGTCCGCATCAGGGATCTGCACGAGTATGGACACGGCCGAGTGGTCACAGTAAACTGTACAGGTCGACAGGAACGTCACAAATCACAACACTCCCCCATGACCCGATGGTACGCATGTCCATACACATGCAGCACTGAAACGAGTACAACGCGTGCAACGACAGAACGAATGGCCACCAAAACACCCCACACTCAACCACTCTCAGGCAAGGGGCGAAGCCCGACAGAACGAATGGCCACTAGGAACTTTCCGCGTGCTAGTGCCTTCGTCAAGAAATCAGCACGCTGCATGTCAGTGCCAACCCAAATGACGGAGGTCACCTGTCGCTCCACCAAGTCACGCACAAAGTGATGCTCTACTGCAATGTGCTTCGTGCGAGCATGGAAGACACAAGAGTTCTCCACAATAGCAAGAGCACTCTGGTTGTCGCAACGAAACACAATGACGGGTACTGACTGACCCAGCTCAAGGAACAGACGCTACAGCCATACCGCCTCAGCAGCCCCTGCACCCAGGGCGACATACTCTGCCTCTGATGAGCTACGTGCAATGCAGCCCTGCTTCCCGCTGCGCCAAGACACAGCGGTACCACCAAGCAGGAACACGTAACCGGTGCGACAGCGTCCGTCTGGGCTCCAGGCCCAGTCGTTGTCAGTGTAGCCATCAAGAACCCCCGAACAATGTCGGCAAAAGTAGAGTCCGAGGTACGGTGTGGAGACCACGTACCGCACCACTCGCACAACCACATGAAGGGCTCTAGCACGTTGAGCATGCAAAAACTGGGCAAGGAGGTTGACGGCGAATGCGATTTCCGGACGTGTGGTTGTGGCCATGTACATCAGAGATCCGATGAGACGGAGGTACAAGGTCACATCCACTGTCTCCCCAAGCTGTGTGGGATCGTCCACCTTCACGGCATCCTGCCCGTCGGGTGTGAGAGGTGTGGAAGCCGTGGGCACTGCGCCGAGGAGATCGCTGAAGCGCTCCCCCACAACACGTGCGTATCGGGTTTGGTGCAGTAGCAGAGTACGACGTCTGCGGTCTCGTACGATCTCCATGCCAAGAAACACCGCTGCAGGACCAAGGTCCTTCATCCTGTAGGCAGTCTAGAGGACGACCTTGGCCTCCTTCACGGCCTCCAGTGAAGGAGACACGATCAGAAGGTCGTCGACATAGACCAGGATGGCGGTGAACCGCTCAGGCATCCGGCGGATGAAGAGAGAGGGATCTGCCTCGCTCTGTATATATCCGGCACGAGTCAGGGTGCCAGTGATCTCCTGGTTCCAACACCGAGGAGACTGCTTGAGGCCGTACAAGGACTTGCGCAAGCGCCAGACCTTGTCACCATCCTCAAAACCGGGTGGCTGAGCCACGTAGATCTCCTCATCCAGAGAGCCATGGAGGAACGCATTGTTCACATCCATCTGGTGTAGTTCCCAGTCATGCTGAGCCACTACACCGAACAGAGCTCGAG
>SZWC01000982.1:205077-217143 GCA_023375785.1 Penium margaritaceum
GCGACGCTGCGAGTGGAGCGCCTGGGTGCAGGGCCAGACGCTCGCTGAGCTCCGGAGTCCAATGGTCGAAGACGACCGCCAGGCTCACGGGAGTAACCTGGGCTCGAGGGGCGCACCTCAAGCTCAGGAACGGGCACAATCACAGCCGGGGAGTGCTGAGGCAAGGGAGCTGGTGATGTCGTGCTAGGAGATGCGTTTGTGGGAGACACGGGACTCGGTGTGGCAGTAGGGACTGGTGAGGCAGGACCACACACAGAGGCAGGAGTGCCGGCGGACACAGGAATACGCGCAGGTGTAGGATCATGGGTACCGGAGGGAGGCGAGGGAACCGGGGTAGAAGTCGGTGGTGCTAGAGAGGTATCTGGGCCGACAGCGATGATCGCTGGGTCATCAAGAGTCGGAGACCGTGAAGTGGAGGGAGCTCGAACGGACACATCAGCCTGACGAGGGGGTGCTCGCAGGCGAAGAGGTTTTACGTGGAAGTTAGAACGACGAAACAAGTGGTAGCGAGGCACACGCAACGAGGTGATTTCTGTCAGGTAGGTGGAAGCGAGCGAGCGAGCAGCAAGCTCGATCTCGCTCGCCATCCTCCACGTTTGATGGATAGGACCGATCTACCCACTGCATAGTTTCAACCTGTGAACTAGGTCACTGAAGAGGAAACCTGCCGAAGAACATGCTACAGTGTGAACCCGAGATAAATGTGCGTGCACGCATGCATGTAAACCAGAGGTTAAGGCATGTGAAAATTGTGGAGCTGTCTGGCCATGAGTACGCCGTGTAGTCATGCCGCCACGACGACGTAGCAGCCAACAGGGGTTGTCTCTCTCCAGTTAGTCACCTGCATCAGTGAGGTGAGTGTGCAAGGTCACCGTGTGACCAAAACCAACACTTTCCCAGCTGATCTGGGACTAACGCTTCAAGTTCTTCTGTGTGATCACCAACTTGCTGTACATGCAACAAGTGGATGGTAAAAAACCGCTATTGTGTTCCCTTTCATCGCTGTTGTGTTCACTATTGTGTTCACACTTTCTTGACTTACGATTACTTGGTCATGGAGAACAAGTAGAGGGGTGGCTCTCTTTTACTCGTTTTAGAATTTTACCCACAAGTCCAGGTCCACAAAACCAGTCAGCGATTAGGCAACGGAGTACGAAATTTCAAATTGTTTGGAACGTGGGGGCAGACATTCTTTTAAGCACAAGGTAGGACATGGTTTTAAGCAGCTTAAATATGAAGATGCTTGTGATGAACATCACTTGCAATGTATTGGGCTAGACCTTTCAGCCAGATGGGTAAAGAAACCAAGAGATGACGTGCCAACTTGACTGTAACAGGCTTCACTTAGCTAGAGAGGTTGCAGAGTTGCACTAGCATCGTCCACTGAAATCTTGCCCGTGCTTGTGGCTGGCTCTCCAACATCTGGCACATCCGTGGCACCAGGAGCAAGGTTGCGAGAGACAGGCAGGTTTCCCTTGCACCAGCAACAGCTGCCTCCATGGCACCAAGTGGTGAGGAAAACTTAAAAGAGGCACTGTCTACAACACGACAAGCACTTCAGGGAGATGCTTCAGAAGCAACTGCCAGGTCACCGCTCCGTTGCAACACCGACTCTGGTAGAGTGAGTAGAAGCCCGTCAAGCAAGTCTAGGGCTCTCCGAACAGTCTCCTTCATTGCCTCCCTCTTTCCCTCAAGATCTTCCTCTAGGACCGCCGCCCGCATCAAGGTGTCCAGCCGCACCAATGCCTGCAGACAACTCTCTGCGTCCTCAACTGGAGTTCGCGACAGGCCGGGAGTCTCGAGTTCGAATCCTCCGGCTGCCTGCGATTCTGCGGCGTATTGCGCAACGGCTCTCACGTCCGTTCGGAAGGTTGCGGCTGGGCCCGAGCGGAGGAAGTTGCGTGCCACGTTGAGCTCGACGAGGGAGGCAGAGCTGTCGTTGATGACTCGTTGCACCTCTTCGAGTTGTGCCGCGGTGAGGACGACGCCTGGGACGTAATCTTCTAGAGGCCCCAACTTCTTCTTCTTGATGTATCTGCGCAGAGGTGACCAAGGCGTGAATGAGAAGGGCAGCATCAGTCAAAGCAACAGGGAAAGAAGGAAGTCCGAGGCTACAAGAATCCAAGCAAGCCAGCCGGACTTGCTCGGCTTACCCGGGCAAGCTGAGCAAGTCCGGGCCTGCGCAAGCCAGAGCGAGTCCCGGCAAGCCGCGCAAGTCTGAGCAGGGCCAAGCAAGGCCAGATAAGCCCGAGCATTTCCAAGCAAGTCTGAGTAGGTCTGATTGAGCCCAAGCGAGACCAAGGGCGTCCCAACAGGCCGAAGCAAGCCCAACCAAGCCCCAACAAGCCCGAGCAATTACAAGCAAGGTTGAGAAAGCCCAAGGAAGACCAGGCGAGCCCGAACGATGCCAAATGAGCCTGAACGACTTTGAGCGAGCCCGAGCAAGCCCCAGCAACCCCAAGCAAGCCCGATCAAGCCCGATCAAGGCCCCAACCTAGTCCGGGAAAGCCCACAGGAATCCTCTGCAGAAGCTGGCTCCTATGCCCGCGAGGATGTTACATTTTGAGCGCTCCACAAACCAGAGCTGGTTTGAAACATCCTCTAATCGCAGGAGAAGATGTGCACATCTACAATCTGGCGGAGGAGGGGAAAGAGCTCAGGCAGAAGCCGGAGCCATCCTGATCTGCTTGCGCCCTGTGGCAGAGGCACCTCAGAATTGAGTGTGCCTGTTGCCTTCACCGTGGTCATCTCACCAAACATGTGGCTGTGCACGGAAAGGAAAACAATGGATGAAAACGAAAATGGCGAGACGAAAACCACAACCTGCAACACTGGCAATCAGCAGGGCCAGCACCACAAAGCTTGAGTCCGGAAGGTGGCAGGCAGAGGATAAGGGACACATAGACCCCAGCGACAATCACATAAGAAATGAATGTTACCAAGGCAAAACTCTGGCCTTGGGAAGGTGCAGGCTGTGCTTTGACCGCCAAAGCACCCCCAGCTGAAACAAACAGCGAAAGCATTCAGATCCAGACTGTCAAGTTAAGGGCTGACTGACACTCCAGTTCCACACTCTCATTGCAGAACGGCGACACACGCACCTGCTCAGCGCTCTCTTCACGAAGCCCGACGACTCCTCCTCCGCTGCAGCCGCCACGCCAGCAAACGGCAGGGGGAGGGCGTGCGCGAGAACGAGCGCCAGAGCGGTCTGCACCACCGATCTGCGAGAGAAGCCGCGTTCTCCAGCCTCTCTCACATCTGGCTTTATTCCATGGGAATGCGGGTTCAGGTTGCATCCTGATGAAGCTGACGCGGCGGCAGGTTGTCGCGCTGGTGCTGACGTGGTGGCAGATTCTCTCGATCTAGTGGCAACGCACTTCGACGCACCGGGATGGGCCTGTGATGCACTGTACCCTCGTCCATCGTCCCGGTCTTGTTCCTCTGCAAGTTGGAAACTTCCTCCTGGGAACGCGTGGGCAACGACGGGGCACTCGCGAACTTGCGCAAAAGCTCGACATTCTGCAATAGCTCGGCGGCCTTGGCGGGCAGAAGGGGACCGTCGGCGTGCCACGTCAGCAGGCCTCGTAGACGTCGACCAATGCGTGGACGGTGGTGGAGGTGGCTGAAACCGCCGCATGCAAACGGTCACAAACGGCTGTGGCCCTTGCAGGCAGCTCTGTGCCAAGTTGCAGACCACGCCTGCCATGGCGACCGGTAAGGGCCTCCGGCGACGGTCGCCCGGGTAGCTGAAGCTCAACGGTCCGCCGACTGCGATAGGAAGCCGACGTGCTGCTGCAGCCTGCGACTTCCAGTTCCCGTTGTGTGCCGCTGGTGCTGTCCGCAGCAGGCTCAGAAGCACACTCCAGCAAAGCGTCTGAAAAGGTCGACCAGGCTGTACAACACAGCAACGTTCGTTGTGAACATATCTGCTGCAAGGGCTAGAATCACCTATGACGACAGTTTTTACGCCAACGTTTATCAAGATTATCAAGGCATTTCACCTTTGCCGTGGAACTAACTTTCACCTTTGTAGTTTTTCACGCTTCTCCCGCTCACCTTATCTGTAATCTAAGATCTAAAAATGCTCCTGCATCAGTGAGGGAGCGGGTGTAGGTGAGGGTAATTTTCATTTTGAGTCCACTATCACCATGGAGTGTGTCCCCCGTTTATGTCCCGTCCTCGTTCCTAACTTTGTAACAACATACCTAACGAGCAGCTTGTGCACATCACAGAAGTGGGACAAGAACTTGATGGGGGCTATTGGTTTGCCAAAGTGACCTTGAATGACAAAAATTTTGATGTTAAAATATATGTAGCCGATTAGGCAGATTTTGTGTCCATTTCTTAGAAAGGAGAATTTTATAAATGGACTTTTTGAAAGAAAAGTACTTCACTTCATCACAGAAGACATCTTCACGACGTTAGGGACCATAATGTGCCATATTTGGTAAGAAAATTGGGTCAATTTTTTTCTCGACGACTAACATATTCCTGAACGAAGGGTTCACATACGTCCAATAAATTCTGGAGGACACAAAAATTTCCTACTTCCACCGCGTAACCCACCAGATGGCTGGGAGTATACAATCATCTATCCATGTGATAAAAGGGTTTTATCATACGTATCAACAAGATAAGTAAAAATCATTTCCTTCTTCTAGTTAAAGGTAAAGATTACTGTGCTATTCTTTTGGTCAAGTTGGTGTAGTCGGTTTTGCAATCGGAGGAGCCTGCAAGGAGTAAGGGAATTTTCTCTACACAATTCCCGGGTTCAACGGTGAAGAATTTCTCCGCTTGTACAGGCCAGATTTAATTCTAGCATCTAGTTCCATGTGGGGAATGGACCTTGCAACTCTAAAATACTATGTGCTACATGCACATAAGGGTTGTGCATGCCTGTTGACCCAGGCTATTTAATAGTTGTGTAGTGCGACTACGCATTGTTGAGTTCTCGGCTAGGTCCAGTTAGGATAGGGCTACACTTGACTCGGCATTGTGGACCACCCTGCATTGGCTGCTGCATCACCATGACTCAGCAGAACCATGCGAGGCCTAGAGTGGGGACCGCTCTAATCAATGCATACATGCACGACACAGCACTACATCATAACATACATGCATAAGTCATCATCCACATGCAAAACGAGAAGCGGGGATCACTCTACATCAGGACAGCCATGCATGACTCAGTAATAAGAAATATTGGAGGAGTTACGACTTATAGGAAGGTTCCTAGGCTACGAATCTTCCCACTTGTAGCCAGAAGCTTCTACCAACCTAGAAAACTATCAACTTTCCAGCAGCCTACTATAAAAGGTGGCCCACATAGCAATCCTTATTTAATAACTCAGTCATCACCAAGATTTCCGCCTGCAGTCAACCACAGCAGCCTCCACCAGTTCCGGACATCACCTGAGGCCAAGACTCTATAGACACAGTTTTTAAGACCCAAGTAAGCCTGGCACCAGTTTGCCAGCCTGGGCAGCAGGACGCCCCTGACTACCTGAAGGCCTGAGTATCTAGAAGAGGTGGCGAGATTAGGTCCAAGACTCAAGCTACTTTCCTGGGGCTGTCTTGGTAGATGTTGCCCACCTGTGGGCCAAGAGTTGTGTCAATGTTTGAGAGTGTAGAGTGAGTCTCTAGCTTAGCTGTGTTTTGTGTAATTTCTCTTGTACTATGATTCTAATCAAGTACAATCATCCAGTTCCGACATTCTCCCAGTTTTAGCTTATCATTCTATCCATATTTTCTTTCCAAGAACAACATTCCTAGTGGCAAGGAACCTAGCCCTTGCAGCACCTCACAAAAATCAACACTTTCGAACTCGATTGGCGACGTTTGTGACCTGTACAACATGGAAAATAGGGTGAATGGTTGTCCTCGCTCCTCCCCATTTTTGAAATCAAAGAGGATGCTTCTTTTTAATTGCAATTACATATTTGAATCAAAATACTCTAGATTCAAAGTTCTTACCATTGCTAAAAAACCTACCCCAAATTACACCTTGGATTGTCGGAAGTCATTTTTGTGCAGGCACCTATTGGGCCCCATGCTAGTGGGACACTGTAAGTTTCATTTCAGCGCATGGAGGGTCTCAAACCACATGTACAAATCCCTCACAAACATTTTATAAACCAATCACAAAACCTCCATTGTAGGGTTTGTGATTTCTAACAACAACATAGGGATGTCAACATTTCTTCATTGTATCGTGTACAACTTCCACATGACAATCACGTTAGTTTCTTAAAAAACTTATTTTGCAGCAAAATTTGGGAATATTGATTTTGAACAGAGGATGACTATATATGCTAAAGAGATTTTAAAAATGTATGAGTAGGGCATGTTATGTAGAAGTTCGTGGATATATAGGGAGTTTGTCACGAACAGTTACGGTGGTGGCGTTATGCGTGGTGATATCCTCTTAAAAAAAGTTTGGATAGTGAACTTAATTTTGCCCTGAATTCATACAAATGTCTGGGAAGGTATGAAATTTTGGATTGTTTTAACTAACTTGGTTTGAGTTTTGGGTTGCTATCGAGTGGGGGAGTCCAAGAATTACACGCTAAAATTCAAAATTTCTTGTTCTATTCCCTAACATGATAGTTCACTACTAACAAATGTTATGCGATCTCTCGTGTGATTTCTATGAACACAATTTTTTAACTACAAATCAAAAAATAATTTCTGCCTACTCCTAAATGAGTGTAACGAATTTGACGGAATCCTTGGTCGACCAGGCCAAAACTGTAGTGCTTGAGGGTCTCTGACCCTCAAGCCATCCGTTCTCACTGCCCATAGTCCCAAGTGAGCTCGTTCTAGCCACATGGCTCCTTCGATCGGTCGGCGTGATACTGTCACGCTACTATGAGTCAGAACATTATTCGCTGATCTTAGAATGTTTTATGAGGGAGTGACCATACATCCACAGAATCCTTGATAACTATTGCCATATCCACGTTTCTCACAATAACCATGCCATATCTTGAATTTGGAACATTTTCGCTCTATAGTTAAGCTACATTTAGCGAGCATGAAAAAAATACATTATATTCCAATAAACACAATATGTTGATGCTACTACCATCAAGCGAGAGCATGCTCATTTCATGAGACATGAAAAGAAATCACAAACCTCTATATAGCGGGTTTTGGGACTTTTCTTACAAAGGTTTGTGAGGGTTTTGAACGGGGGGTGAGAAACATCCCATGTGTTAAAAGGGAACCTGGTGAGCCCCTTTATTACGAGGCCTAGTAGGAGCTCGTGCCAAAATTAAACCCTCAAACCTCTACTGAAGTTTCGGGTAGGGTTTGAAATCGGTTTGCATGTCTTAAAATGGGTTTTAATTTTTTTAAACAAATGCTCGAATAAGGCATTTTTTCTCGATCACGATCAAGTGATTAGCCTTTATCATATTTTTGGACTTGGAAACCCCCACTCGCGAATGTATGGTTTTATGTCTTTGCGGGTTCTGCCCGTGCAAAATTATAGCACCTTAAATCCGTGTATAGCGGATTCGATGGAATCCTTGACCGACTAGGCCAAATCCGTGGTGCTTGAGGGTCTCCGTCCCTCAAGCCATCCCGTCACATCGCCCACAGTCCCAGGTGATCCCGCTCGAGCCACGTGGCTCCTTCGACCGGTCGGCGTTGCACTGCCACTCTACACTCCCCCCCGCTAGGAGTGAGAGCAGCCTCGGCATCTCCGGTAATCCCAACGTGGGATTCGAGCCCTGGAGCTCTGATACCAATGTAGCGGAATCGACGGAATCCCTGGTGGACTAGGCCAAAATCGTTGTGCTTGAGGGTCTCCAACCCTTAAGCCATCCAGTCTCACCGCCCACAGTCCCAGGTGACCTCGCTCGAGCCACGTGGCTCCTTCGACCGGTCGGCGTGGCACTGCCATGCTACACCGTGAAAGGGGGTTTTTGAGTAAAAAAAGGTTGATTGCTCGATTGTGATTCTCGCGACGAGGGGTATGGGGATGAGGGGGGGACACATCATACCCATCGTCGCAAGAATTGCAATCGAGCAAAGCCAGGGGATTACACATCATCCCCTTTGCTTTGCTCTATTGATGACTTGCGTCGTCGATCGGGCATGGCCACCGAAGTGGATATCGCTCTATTTGTTAAATCGCTAGATACAGCTGTTTCAAAATGTAATTTCCGGATGTATCAGGCTTGTATTTATTCTTGTTGAGATACTGGAGCTGTTACGCCCAACGTCTTCTGTTCTGAATCTGGGCGGGAGTAAGGTATTGCCCTCGCGGCTTCCGTGCCGACGCGTCACCTTGACGTTCGATGCCTTGGCGTCTTCCCCGCAGGCGGCACCTCCAGAGGGGGAAGGCTCTGGCCCTCGCTGCGTCCGCTGCGGACCTGCGTTCGTCCGACTTGGGCACTGTCGCCATTTCCGCACCCGCCGCTGACGCCGACTGCTCCTGCCGGCCGGCACTCTCGTCCCACCGAGTCGTAGTATCTGCCGTTATCGTTGCGAGGAAAGGCTTGTACGGCTCGCAGACTTTCCCCGTGGGCAGCCCAGGCTTGTCGACTTCCACTGCCGCTCGCAGCATCCAGCGACACTGGAACCCTCGCCTGCTGAGAGGGGCGCTGCAACCCTCCTCCCGAGCCCTGCTCCGATGTTGGCGCGCGGTGTTGGCGCACTCCATGGACACGCGACGGCTGCCTCCCCTCGCAGGCCGCGTGGAGGTGAGACGAGACCTGTGGACCTTTAAAAAAATATTTCTAGACACCTTGTAGAAACATCTGCCGTTGTCTTTTCTGGCAGGCCGCATGGAAATGAGATGCTTTGAGGAGCAAAGCAAGTGATGGTGGCAAACAAAGTGGTGATGGCAAACAAAGTGGTGATGGCAAACAAAGTGGTGATGGCAAACAAAGTGGTGATGGCAAACAAAGTGGTGATGGCAAACAATGCACCAACGCTTCTGCTGTCACACTCTCTGCATGCTTCTGGGGCCCGATTACCTTGTACAAACACTGATTTTCAATTTCTGCCCATAAACACTTTTGTCCCATCTTTCAATCCTGCCAACTTTTCTCGCACGCAGATTTGTCGCAGGACCGGGTGCCTCCTGCTGGTCCCTCGGACTACCCACAACGGAGTGAGCACGTGCACGAGCTGCGGCACAGGGACGTGTGCATGCGGTCGACGTCCGCATGCGCACGCCTCCACTGGCGGCAGTGCAACTCGAGTCGAGACAGGGTTTGCTGTGCCTCTCAGAGTTTGTTGCGAAGGTGGAGGGGCTTGCAAATGCATGGGGAGTCGTGGATCGCCATGTGCATGCTCAAGCCATAGACATGGCCGATGTCAGAACCATCCCGAGCGGCCGATGCAGCTGCTAGTATCGGAGTGCCAGCGGGGCGCTGTGCACATGCGGCCGTGGGAGGTGCAAGGCGCGCTGTTTGAGGTGAGTTGCGTCACCCGCGTGAGTTGCGTCACCCGCATGAGTTGCGTCACCCGCGTGGGTTGCGTCACCCTCGTGGGTTGCGTCACCCGCGTGGGTTGCGTCACCCGCGTGGGTTGCGTCACCCTCGTGGGTTGCGTCACCCTCGTGGGTTGCGTCATCCTCGTGTGTTGCGTCATCCTCGTGGGTTGCGTCATCCTCGTGGGTTGCGTCATCCTCGTGGGTTGCGTCATCCTCGTGGGTTGCGTCATCCTCGTGGGTTGCGTCACCCTCGTGGGTTGCGTCACCTTCGTGGGTTGCGTCACCTTCGTGGGTTGCGTCATCCTCGTGGGTTGCGTCATCCTCGTGGGTTGCGTCACCCTCGTGGGTTGCGTCACCTTCGTGGGTTGCGTCACCTTCGTGGGTTGCGTCACCTTCGTGGGTTGCGTCACCCTCGTGGGTTGCGTCATCCTCGTGGGTTGCGTCACCCTCGTGGGTTGCGTCACCCTCGTGGGTTGCGTCACCTTCGTGGGTTGCGTCACCTTCGTGGGTTGCGTCACCCTCGTGGGTTGCGTCATCCTCGTGGGTTGCGTCACCCTCGTGGGTTGCGTCACCCTCGTGGGTTGCGTCACCCTCGTGGGTTGCGTCATCCTCGTGGGTTGCGTCATCCTCGTGTAAGGGACACTGGGGTTTGAGAATGTCATCTCCGTGCAGAAGAACCCGGCCCTACGGAGCTCTGCTTCTTGGTCTACTTTTACAACCTTTCCTTCTCACCGTTCCTTTCTGTTGCTGCGCCGCATTCTAGCCGTGTCTCCAAATGCAGCCATGCATCTGGCCAACTCTCTCACGCACGGCAGCAGCTGCTTCCTTTGCTTCAGAAATCTGACACATTGTGCAGACGGACTGTTGCATGCCTCGTTGTCCCTGTGTTTGCGCATGGGGTAAGCGCCGTGCACATACAGACCGATGTGCTTGACCTGCTTGCATGCTTGCGACGTGCTTGCTTGCAAGCATGCAAGCAAGCACGTTGGCCATCTCACGTTGCTCACCGCTGCCTGCCTGGCAGCCTGCTGCCTATGGACTGCAGCGGTAGACTAACACCTCTCTCCCGGTCTTCACCTTTCTGCATGGCGTTCCCCTTGCCTCGTCTCCACTTCCCTCTGTGTGTGTCTCAAGATAGGCCGCTACTGCATCGTCACTCAGCAAGCGTGCCACACGTCAGTGTCTATGCCCACCCAACTGGAGTCGCTTGAACCACAGCGGCAGCAGCAACAGCAGCAACAGCAGCAACAGCAGCAACAGCTGCAGGAGCAGCAGCAGCAGGAGCAGCAGCAGCAGCAGCAGCAGCAGCAGCAGCAGGAACAACAGGAGCAGCAGCAGCAGCAACAGCAGCAACAGCAGCAACAGCTGCAGGAGCAGCAGCAGCAGGAGCAGCAGCAGCAGCAGCAGCAGCAGCAGCAGCAGGAACAACAGGAGCAGCAGCAGCAGAAGCAGCTTTCTAGCCACAGCTTGGGAGGCTGCATGTTCAGCAAGCTGCCGCTCTCTGCAAATGGAGCTGATGTTGCAGCAGCAGCAGCTTCTGGGCATGTTGCACCCGCAAGGCCTGATGGCCAGACACCCACATTGAACAGCACTTGTCCCTGCAGCATCGGCTCTTGCGCTCAGATTCCCTCACAAACCGTCGTTCTTTCCCTCAGCGACATCACCAGGCTTGACGATGGCAACCATACGCCGTCGCCAGCGTTGTTGCGTTCTTCGCTGCCAGTGTTGGACGTTGTGGTCGTGCAGCGTGTGTGGCCGTTGCAATGGAAAAAATCCAAGGTAGCCCCCTCCCCTCCCCTCCCCTTCCCCCCCGCCCCCCCTCCCCTCCCCCAACCTTGTGCTAGAATCCCGCCTTCCTTGTTTTGGAACATTCCCTCTGGCCACGGTGCAAACTCATTAGTTCGGCTCCTGTTGTGGACCAAAGCCTGAAAGATTATGTCTGCTGGCCAAGATTTGCAGAAAGTAGTCTGAAACCCCTCACTCCTCCTTCCTCCCCCCTTCCCCCTCCCCTTTTCCCCCCTCCCTCCTCCTCTAACCCCTCTTCTCATTCTCCGCCCCCCTCTTTGCCCGCCGCTGCCCATCCTCCCCAGTGCATTTTTCCCCCACCCTCCCCCTCCTCTCTCCAGCTTACGAAGACCTCTGTATGTCAACGCGCCAACAGGATGGTTTCTCGGACTGTTTGTCGTTGTGCACTCTACCATCCCTCCTCCTCAGACTCCCCACCACGGCCTTCCAAGCCCACACGTTGGATAGATTGGCGTGAACGCAGCAGCTGCAACACCTATGCCTCCTCCGCAGGTCTCCTGTCATAGCTGCAAAAACCACTCTCTGTCTTCTTATCCCTTATTTCTAATTTCTGCAGCATAAAGCTCAACTTGCCGATCAGCGGGACCACCGCCACCACTGCGCCAGAATACACCAGCAGCAGCAGCAGCAGGAGGAGGAGGAGGAGGAGGAGGAGCAGCAGCAGCAGGAGCAGCAGCAGCAGCAGCAGCAGCAGCAGCAGCGGCAGCAGGAGTTCGGGGATGGGCGAAAGGAGCGGCAGACGAGTTGCAGCGAAGTCGGAAATACTGCTGCCATCCTTCATCCAGCTGGCCATGGCGCATGCCATCCCTTTTCTT
>SZWC01000983.1:22638-65935 GCA_023375785.1 Penium margaritaceum
ATACATGCCTGTCTGTACTTCCCTCACCATCCGTCTACCTGATGCCAACGCTATGTCACGTGGCCATGCCAGAGGATGCTGGACCTAGTCCCATGCCCGTCTCGTGCCATCCCACGCCTCTGCCGCGCTCGTGCAGATTGATGTGGACGACAACAAGTGCATCGACATGCACGAGTTCTTTGCTGCCACGCTGGGGCTGAGCCGGCTGATAAAGGAGGAGAACCTGGCGTGCGCGTTTGAGTACTTTGACAAGGACGGCAGCGGGTTCATCACGGCCGACGAGCTGCGGCAGGTGTGCCAGGAGTTTCTGCCCATGATGACAGACCTCAACCTCGACGAGATGATGGCGGAGGTCGACGTCAACAAGGTGTGTGCCCACGCGCTGCTTTCGTACGTTTGCAAGACACAGGCGCACGCATGCGCGCAGGCTATGGTTAAAAATACGCTGTCTCGGAAAAAATGCTGATTAAAGTGCTCCATTAATAACGGGCTCATTTTTCAAAAGTACGGCTCGCTGTTACCTCCCGTTCAAATCCCCCCCCCTCCCCCCCCCTCGGGCCCTCTGCAGAAGGCCAGCCACCGACTCTATGTCATGTCATTGTCATGTCATCAAGTCATCATGTCATTTGTGTCATGTCATCATGTCAGCATGTCACCATGTCATTCATGTCGTTCATGTCATTCATGTCTTCACCTCATGTCAGTACTACATTTACTCATTGTGATCATGCTATGTCAATTTAGGGGTGAACTTCCGATTTGGGTCTGAAAGTAGGTTGAGGATGCCGATCGAGACGGGTCTTAAAAAAGATTTGACTAAAAAACATGGATCAATACAAGAGTTTTTAACATAATCAGCATTGACAGCATCAAGAAATCCCGTGCGTTTTAAAATGAAGTCATTTTTTTAGCCTTGTAGTGTGCAAGTATGTCCACAGCCTTATTTTTTTCTTCTTTGTTTTTTATGTCAGGGCTTTCTGCTGCATGAGCCTTTTCCCTCGATGCACGTGCCTCCTCTTCTGCCTCGTGGTTGGAGAGGAGGTGAAAGCTGTTTCTTGTTGCTGCTTCCAATTCCATACAGTTCTCTCCTCTGCCTCCCTTTGTTCCTCTTCCTCTTGTTGAGCGCCTGCTTCTTCCCTCTGCATGTATCGCACAACCCTCTGCCTCTCCTGCACCGTTTCGGGGGGACTGCAGGACAACCGAATAGACTACAAGGAGTTTGTGACGATGATGCACAAACGGAAGGGCCAGGCGAGCTCCGAGTTTGACGCGCCCAAGAGCCACAGTCTGGGCAAGGACAAGACGGTGCTGCGCAGCGTCACGACGCGCGTCGAGCGCATGCGGCGCTCGCTCACCATGTGACGCTGGCTCGCCTCCGAGCGTGGCGTGCAACTGTGTCCCAGGTGTGCGGTAGCCGCATCTCAGGGACCTTTTCCAAAGATATTCCGGTAGCTGGCAACGTCTGCAACCATGCCAGGGGCTGTGCATGCAGCTTCACACTCGGCCGTGAGGCGGAATATTCGCGCCTGCAACGAGTTTCTACCACAGGCACCCGCTCCACGTAGAGGTCGGACATTTGCCGGCCATTTTCACGTGCAACACTGAAGGAGCGAGGGCAAGCTTCGTCGCCAGGATGAAGAGAAGGCTTTTGCGCAAGGTGTCGTCTTGGGCGGCCACACCCCCGCTCTCCTCCTCTCCCCGTTTCTGCCATTTGATTTGTGCACCCTACGTGCGCATCGCATGGCTTGTCTCGTAGACTCAAGAAGGGCCAAATCTGAGTTGTCTACAAAGAAAGCGGTGGAGGTAGCTGGCTCCCTAGAACGTCCAAGGGTTCGGGTTGCTCTTCAGTTATTCATGGTCAAAATGAGCTTGTCATTTTTTGTGGATAACATCTCTCGAATGTCCTAAAGAGAAAGCAATCCTTTCATGGAGTGGGAATGCGGGTACCCTTGACGTTTGATCCACAGAGCTAGGGAAGGGATGGCTGCCTAGATTTAGGAAACATCAGCAGCTAGAGTGAGGAAAGGCAGGAAGCTTCCTAGCCTTGTTGCCAACAATGTGGTGAAATTGTTTAGTCAGCTGATGCACTGGCAAGCAAGTAGGTGCGAGGATAAGCACAGTTCAGGTGGTGTACACATGTAAATTCTCTTGTGCTTTTATAGTTTAACAATGTAGAGAGAAGTGATAGTCCATAGTAACACAACAAAACTACATTTCGTGGTGCGCAATGGGTGGCGCGTGTGACAGCGTCAGTGTGTTAATGTCAGTGTCCAATGAGAAAATCTTCCCAGATTACCTATTTCAGCTATAAATCTGTGCAGGGGCATCCAAATGCAACACCGTCTAAACCTAGAGATTCAGAATCTTGAGACAGTTTTGAATCCGGTGGTCACGCTCTTATTTCGATAAGAAAACCTTCTATAGCGTGGCAGTGCCACGCCGACCGGTCGAAGAAGCCACGTGGCTCGAGTGGGGTCACCTGGGACTATGGGCGGTGAGACGAGATGGCTTGAGGGTCGGAGACCCTCAATCACCGCGGTTTTGGCCTAGTCGGCCAAGGATTCCGTCGAATCCGTTACACCTTCCCAAATGTCGGACTTGTGCGTGTGACAAGTATAGCCTACGACTACACTGGTCACACGCACAAGTCCGATCGGTGGATAAACAATGCAAAACATGTCAAGCTCGAGGTCCAATCCACCGAGAAAACTCTAGCGATTGTCGGAAAAATGTACTACACAGAATGATTCCCTTTTACCCATGTTATGAGCGTCGGCTTTCCCAATTACCCACTTTCCTCATGGAATGTACCAATTACCCACTGGTTTTAACAACTTACCACCTTGTCCACAAAACGAGAACACCAATTAACAGTGACTGCGCTGCCCACTTCTGAAAAATCATGACTAGAATTCCGGTATTTATGAATGTTCTTGGAAAGGTGGGTATTCTAGTAATTATGCTTCAAGATTCCATGGATTCATCGCGGATTTTGTTTTCTTATTCTTCAAATGGGATGCGATGGAGAATCCAATAGCATAAGTGTAATGTTTTTATCTTTTGATAAGATATTGAAGCATTTGGTCGCCTTTTGCAGCTAGGGTGCTTACATGGAAGTTTTCGTTCGATATCTTCTCCATAATGTGCCAGTTTCGCTTTGTTGAGCCCGTTCTTGCATGCAGCTGGTGGGGTTCGCCTGCCAACAAGGGCAGCCGTGCTTGAGTATGGTCGAGTGGTGGTCCACTCACTATTGTGCACACTACGCGGAAAACAAAACACTGCACGTCGCAAATCGCACGCAACACCGCATGTCAGGATGACGGAAACGAGGTGACGACGTCGGCCCCTTTTTTTAAGGTGTCGAAAGCTAGCGTTTAACACGATCGTGTTTTGATCGTTGTACAAATTTAGCTCGCATCGTGAGACACTACATTGTCCCATCAGACGGCAGTTCGTCAACCTTAAGATACTCTACTTCATCATTGAACATTTTGTATATACTAGAATGTAGTATTTCTCTGTAGAAACATTATTTCAGTACAATTCTCACATCAATATTGCACATAACAATTGTACAAACATGTCTCTTTGTAAACACAGTTAGTCGCGGTTCGTAGGATCGTAGGATCTAACAGCTCAAGATTTTTCTTGCTTTTCCGATCGACTTCATTGGCATGAATTCGCTTTTGTCGATTGACCTCATTTGGAAAAATGACGCGGACGACCTCGTGCGATGCATAGTGCGATACATGTTTATCAAATGGAAGCTTATAGAGATTGCATGATTATGTTTTTTAGACTTCCAATGCAATGTTTTTCCTCACGTATTGCATGGGATATGGAACAAAAGAAGCGAGGGCGACGAGCTCGCACCCATCTTTTTGTCTGGGGAGTGTTGTGATTTGTGACGTTCGTGTCGGCCTGTACTATCTACTGTGACCACTCGGCCGTGTTCATGCCCGTGCAGATCCCTGATGCGGACCTAGGTGTACCGGTGCGTCGTCAATTTGTGGACTACCAGCTTGGAGCTGACCAGCGACCGCCCCAAAGTTCTGAACACTGTCTGGGACCTCATGCAATTTTTCTGCAGCACGTAGGAGTTTATCTGTCGAGAAGCTGTGGGCCCAATTTGCATGTTTTTGCATTGTGTTTCCACAGTTTGATGCCGGATGGAGGCATGTGACCAGTCGTAGTGTCCAGCTTGTGATTCTGCACGTCTAGGTTTAGACGCCGTAGCGTTCTGACATGTGTGCTCTGAGTTACGGCCAAAACAATGGTTTTGGGCCGGTTTTAGGACAGACCTTGTGCTGCCGCGTGCGATACCCGCCGTGCGCTGCGGCAGGTACTTATGCCATGGACCTTGTGTCTTCTAGCAAGACCCTTGCCGTTGTGTATACGACTTGTGACTGTCGTCACCGTCTGACTAGGCACTGACGCCTAGTCAGCGGCTATGTCGCTAGGAAGCTTCCACGCATCTTCTCATGGTATCAGAGTTGTGAGATAGTTCTCACCGAGCTGCGCAGCAGAGACGTAGCAGAGCAGCAGCAGTGAGCATCACCGATGGAAACTGATCCATTCGAACTTGTCGACATCACCCGACTGCCGGTGACGTCACCCACCTTCAGCACACGAGAGTGCAACAGCAGCAGCGGCTAGCAGCAGCAGGCAAAAAGTTTAGCAGGCGGGAGCCGCTACCAGCTTTTGGCATTGGCGTTGGTAGCAGCGGCAGTCGGCCATAGCCGTAGCAGGTGGTTTTGGGCAGCATTAGCAGTAGCGCACAGGAGCAGCGCGTAGCAACAACGCGTATCAGCAGTAGCGTGCAGCAGGAGCAGCGTGCAGCAGGAGCAACGTGCAGTAGCGCTGCGCAACGGTAGCGGATAGTAGTGACAGCAGGCGGCGGTGGGCAGCAACATAAGCAGTAAGCGGCAGCGCAGCAGTAGCGAGCAGCAGCCGCGGTATGCAGCAGCAGCAACGCGCAACAGCGGCAGTGCACATCACTTGTAGCATGTAGCAACGCCGCCGCACAACAGCAGCCCGCTCTAGCTGCCACAGTTGCGCAAGCAGCTGCATGGCTGTTGTTGCAGGCGCTGGTGGACCAACAGCAGCAGCCGAGCGGAAGCTACTGGGGAGCTTCCGCACAACTTCCGCACGGTTGCCGCGGAGCAGCCGTAACAGCCGCGAGGGTTGTCAACCAAGAAGAAAGAAAAAAAAGTGTTTCTGACGTCAACATTTTCTTTGCTGATGTCTTCAGGTCCGTGCTGACATCAGGAAACACTTGCTGTGGTTAGCACTTGCCTTAGTCAAATTTTGGGGTCAAAAAGTCAAAGTTGCCCAGTGTTTCAACGCATCGAGAACTGCTTATGGTTCTGAATTCCGATCGGTTTGACGTTCCGTTCCATAATGAGCGTTGACATGGCTCCGACTGGTCACAAGGGCAAAGGACCACCAGACCCCTCTTCCTCCTCCTCAGGGGTTATGAGCCCACGCTCGCAAGCAATTGCGGATCTGCGGATTCAACAGGATGAGATGAGTCGTCAGCAGTAGTAGAAGACTGGCACCATATGTGAGCTCACTGATCTTCTTCGTGGTCAGTCCACGGCCCCATAGCAGACATCTGGGGACGTCGGCGGTGCCATACCTTCTTCACAACAATCAACATCTACACCAAGGAGAGCAGTTGGATAGGACCCGCCATTTCTCGATCCTTTGGATGAGGACCCTGAGATTCCAGGTATGGGGGATAGCACCCGCGAGAGGGAGATCTGCGTGCTTCAGGAGCGCCTCTGTCAGCTTCAGACACATTCCAGTTACTTGTTCTCGGAGATCCGATCCTCGCCTGATCCCAACCTTGGCAATTTTCCTCGTCCCGGTGTCTTCCCCATCCCTCGTCCTTCCCAGCCTATGGTTGCTCTGCCCACGGAGCGGCAACCAAAGGACTTTGAGACACCGCCCCCCTCGCTATGTCAGCGAGGACGGCTTTGACTGCTGGGAGAATCTCTTCTAGGTCTGGGCCATTTCAAAGGGGGTATGACCCTACTATCACAGTCCGTACCAGGTTACGGACCGCGCTCAGGTGCTGAGAGCGGCTTGGGTGATGCGTGGACTCCTTTACACCATGCCGCGCAAGACTGTCGTGGACTATTGCCCTTTCCTTAAAGAGGCCGGCACAGGCGCGGGTGCTGATACACATCGGGACTGGGACTGCCATTGTCCGTGCTTGCTGCACAAACGCACGCCACCCCCGCGACTCACGCTCACGCCTTTCACTCCCTTCGTCAGGGACCTGTCGAGCTTGCATCCGATTACTGCAGCGTGCCATGTGCATGTACATGCGCCTTGGGACTTCAGGAGGTACACAGCTGAGGGCGCTTTGCACGCTCATGATCAGAGTTTGTCTTGAGCATGCCGACATCTTCTCGGGGTAGAACGATTCCGTGCTTGAGCCCTTATCCACCTCTCTTGAGCTTCTTCCTTCGGCGCATCAGCTGATTCTCCAGGTGACATCCGCCCGCGAGGCAGCCCTTGCCCATCAGGAGAATCCCCTTGCTGCAACGGTCATCGAATGGTGCCGATGCCCCTCTTGTAGTCCACTTCTCCATCCTCTGGCACACCCTTCTCTTCCCCCTCCACCCCGGCCACCTTGACTCGGATGCATGGTGTGGCAACCGCATCACACGGGAAGAAGGGCAAGAAGAAGCGTGGTTTGGGCCAGCAACAGTCATAGCAGCAACAGTCATCGGGCATTAGCACTGGACGTACTGTCCACTACTACAACTGTGGAGGCGCTCATTGCTACACCGAGTGCTAGCAGCCGCTCGACTGGGCGCGGATCACTCGCGGTCTTCAGGCTACACACTCGCAGCAGACAAGGTCGAGCAGCACAGTCTATGGTCGCGCAGTGACCATGACTGCAGTAGTTCCTACTCCCCCACCGGTGAGTAGTGGCGACCCAGACCAGCGTGAAAGCACCATTGCTGAGCTGTGTCACCTCTTGGCACTCTGCTTTAAAGGAGGAGCGAGTGTGTTCTCACAGTTGGGTGGTTTACATAATGTTTTTTTGTCTGTTCTCGTCGCTCGTGATGACTCGTGTGGGGGTCACAGCTGGCATGTGATGATGATGGGCCTGATAATACCAATTGGATTCATGAGTCTTACCTCTGTGCCCTTCGTCGTTCCTCCTCACTTGTTGCTTTGAGCCAGTCTGAGGCCGAGTGTTCCATTGCCCGTTGTACAGTGACGTCCTCCGGTCGTGATATCGTTGGCACTTGGATCATCAATTCTGGTGCCCCTCATCACATGACCTATCGTCGTAGTGACTTTGTTGTCCTTGGTCCTATTGCATCTATTCGTTCCGTTCGCACAGGCTCTGGTCAGTCCTTGTTAGTCCGAGGTGTTGGGATTGTGTGCTTCGATGGTCCGTCTGCCCCCCTGTATCTATTTGAGGTGGTTTTTGTGCCTGATCTTGAGCTCAACTTGCTTTCTATGCGTACCTGCACACTAATGGGACCCTCTCTAGAGCACACTGTAGACTCCACGATTGTGGCAGCTATTGATACTCGCACTGTTTTTCTTTGTGTCTCTATCGTGGATGATCTATACCGTGTTTCTCGGATTTCTTCTTCTTCTTACTCCCCCTCTCATCCTGCTCGTGTGCTTGTAACTGGTGTTCTGTCTGCTAAGCACCAGTGACTACTGCATTGTCGCCTGTGTTATGTGGGCTTCAACACTGTGTTGAGGGTCATTTGACCACCACCCCCACTGGGTCTTGACGCTGCTGGTTTCGAGAATCTGCCTAAGACCGATTTTCTGTTCTGTGCTCTGGACAAGATGCATCGTTGCACCTGTCCAGACTCTCGTTCTTGAGCACTTCGTCCCCTTGAGTTGGTCCATTTGGACCTTACTGGTCCTCTTCCTCTCTTGTCTCTGTTCGACCGGGGTGGATACGTCCTGGCCCTGATTGATGACCTCAACCGGATGCGGTGGATCGAAAGCTTGCGCCAGAAGAGTGACGCCGATCTTGCAGTTTTCCTGTGGCTAGTGATGGCTGAATGCTAGTCTTGCCACATGCTAAATACTTTCCGTTCAGATCGCGACAACAAGTTTCTTGGTGAGATGGATAGTTTCTTTGCCAAGCACGAGGTTTTTCACCCGGTATCCACTCCTACTACTCCTCAGCAGAATGGTGTCTCTGAGCGCTAGAACTACACCATGGAGGATGCGGTTTGTGCTATGCGGTCTGAGTGCGGTCTCCCGGAGTTCTTCGCCTTTGAAGGATTCTCCTACATGACGTGGGTCTGGAACCACCTCTCGCGCGGTCCCCTTCCGGACCTCATTACACCGTACAAGCTCTGGTTTGGCCATCGTACCGATCTGCACCTCCCTTGTGTCTGAGGATCTGTGGCTTCTGTGTGGTACACAGAGGATCACCAAGGGTCCAAGGTCTCCCCGCGGGGTCGCTTGTGTGCCTTTGTGGATATCTCCCCGCGGTCAAAGGCATGGCGGTTTTGGGACCCCGCCCGTCGTCGCATCGGTGAGGCCGGCGACGCACTCTTCTTTGAGCTACTCACCACATGTGAAGAAGGCTATTCAAGTCAAGTGGGTATTTCGCAAGAAAGTGAAACCGGATGACTCACTAGAATGCCACAAGGCTCGCTTGGTCGTCAAGGGGTACTCTCAGATGGAGGGCATCGATTACACTGACACCTTTCTCCCTGTCGGCCGTATGACATTAGCTCGCACTCTTTACGGTGTGGTGGCTCAGCATGACTGGAAAATACACCAAGTAGACATGAACAATGTGTTCCTCCATGGCTCTCTAGATGAGGAGATTTACGCGGCTTTGAGGATGGTGACAAGGTCTGGCGCTTGGGGAAGTCCTTGTACGGCCTCAAGCAGTCACCTCGGTCTTAGAACCAGGAGATCATTGGCACCCCGACTCGTACGGGATATGTATAGAGCGAGGAAGTTCCCTCTGTCTCTTTATCCGATGTACGCTTTAGTCTTTCACCGCCATCTTGGTCTATGTGGACGACCTTCTGATTTCGTCTCCTTCCATGGAGGCCGTGAAGGAGGCCAAGGCAGTCCTCCAGAGTGCCTATAGGATGAAGGATTTTTCCCCTACAGCGGTGTTTCTTGGCATGGAGATCGTGCAAGACCACTGACGTCACACACTTCTATTGCATCAGGCCTGATACGCACATGTTGTTGGGGAGCATTTTGGTGACCTTCTCGGTGGAGTGCACACGGCCTCCACACCTCTCACACCTGACGGGCAAGATGTACTAAAGTTGGACGATCCCACACAACTGGGGGAGACAGTGGATGTGACCTTGTACCTCCGTCTCATCGGATCTCTGATGTACCTGGCCACTGCCACACGCCCCAACATCGCTTATGCCATCAACCTCCTTGCACAGTTTTTGCAGGCTCCACGTGCTAGAGCCCTTCATGCGGCTGTGCGAGTGGTGCGGTACGTGGTCTCCAGACCGTACCCCAGACTCTGCTTTTGCCGGCAATGTTCGGTGGTTTTTTACAGCTACACGGACAGCGGTTGGGCTTGGAGTCCACATAGACACCGTCGCATCGTTTCGGTGTTTTTGCTCGGTGGTACCGCTGTGTCTTGGCACAGGTGGAAGCAGGGCTACATTACATGTAGCTTGTCGAAGGCAGAGTTTGTTACTCAGGGTGTAGGGGCTATTGAGGCAGTGTGGTTACAACGCCTGTTCCTTGAGCTGTGTAAGTCAGTACCTGCCATTGTGCTTCGCTATGAAAACGAGAGTGCTCTTTCCATGGTGGAGAACTTTGGTTTCTTTCATGCTTGCACAAAGCACATTGCGGTTGAGCATCACTTTGTGCGTGATCTCGTGGAGCGACATGTGATCACCGTCATATGGGTCGGCAAGGACATGTAGCATGCTAATTTTTTTACGAAGGCACTGGCACGCGGGAGGTTTTTGGTGGCCATTCGTTCTCTTGGGATTTGCCCCATGCCTTAGAGTGGTTGAGTGCGGGGTGTGTTTGTGTCTGTGTCACGACTGTTTCTTCACTCGTTGCATTTCGTTCCAGTGCTGCACATGTATGGACATGTGTACCATCGGGTCATGGGGGAGTGTTGTGATTTGTGACGTTCCTGGCGACATGTAGTATTTAATGTGACCACTCGGCCTTGTCCATGCCCGTGCAGATCCCTGATGCAGACCCAGGTGGTAGCGGTACGTCGTCTGGTGGTAGACTCCCAGCTTGGAGCTGACTGACGACCGCCCCAGAGTTCTGGACACTGTCTGCGACCTCCTCCAGTTTTTCTGCAGCACGTAGAAGTTTATCAGTGGACTGGCCGTGGGCCTGATTTGCATGTTTTTGCATTGTTTTTCCACCGTTTGATGCCGGATGCATGTATGTGACCAGTCGTAGTGTCCGGCTTGTGATTTTGCACATCTAGGTTCAGACGGCTGAGCGTTCTGACATGTCCGCGTTGAGTTACGGCCAAAATAGTGGTTTTTTGTCGGTTTCAGGACAGACCTCGTGCTGCCGCGCGTGACACCCGCTGTGCGCCGTGGCAGGTACCTATGCCATGGACCTTTCATTTGTCATTTCTCTCTGTAAATGCTATTGAAGCATTGTGACACTTTCCCTTGTGTCTTCTAGCCAGACCCTTGCCGTTGTGTGTACGACTTGTGACTGTCGTCGCCATCTGACCAGACACTAACGCCTTGTAAGCGACTTTGTTGCTAGGAAGCTTCCTTCTTCTCAGGGAGCTCTACAAAGATTAGGAGATAGAACTCCGATGTTTCCATCATAGGATGTGAGGAATTCAAACCGTTTGATCTATATGGCCGGTCAAGATCGTGTCGTCTATATTTTATTAAAGAGAATATCCCTCAACAATGAGGAGTATCATGAGCTGATTGATTGTCGTCGAACAGTCGATGGTGGTTTTCTATGGGCATGGTGGAATGATTTCTTGATGAAGGAATGAAAGAAAGTTTCAAAAAGGAAGATTATAGGTCCTCAATAGCCAATGTCACATGGAATAGGGATGATGTGGGGCTCCTTCTACATGATTTGCGATGTCTAGGAGCACGAGCCTTGGACATCCGCTCGTGACATTTAGTGACGAGTGGATGTCCAAAGTGGGTATCGGAGTCAGCTCGTAAAAAGTGGGTTAAGGGTGCTTCTATTTTTCAACTTTGGACATAGTGCGCACCGATTGAAATCATTGGGGAGAACGGAAGGCCCCTGCCGAAAATTGGGCATACTAGTCTTCTTCTCCTACGACTGGCTGACACGTAAGTAAAGTTTTCAACTGTGGGTAACCTACGCAGAAAATTTCCAAAGGGTGGGTGAAAACGAATCCCCTCCAAAAATGTAAAGCGCCCCAGTGAGCTCTCGGGACTCCGTGGCAGTCGTCTAGCATCTATTGGTGGGTGGAGCCACCACCCATTGGTGCTTCGGGTGCAACATGGGTCCGCATCACGGATCTGCACAAGCATGGACACAATAAGCTATTCGAACAGACGGGGACACCTCTCATCCCATTACAACACTCCCCCATGACCCGATTGTGCGCATGTCCATACACGTGCAGAACTGGCACAAGTGTGCACCAAGGTGCTCGACAGTGAACACGAACACAAACGCACATACTATCAGCGACTTTCAGGCAAAGGACAAAGCCCGATAGAATGCATGGCCACCATGAACTTTCTTTGCGCCACTGCCTTGGTCAGGAAGTCAGCCCGCAGCATGTGTGTGCCGACCCTAATGACAGAGATCACCCGAATCTCCACAAGATCACACACAATGTGATGCTCAGCTACAATGTGCTTCATGGGTGTATCAAACACATCAGAGTTCTTTGTGATGGCAAGAGCACTCTCGTTGTCACCGCTTAGACCAACTGCAGGCATAGACTCATGCAACGTACAAAACAGACACCACAACCACAGTAGCCGAAGCCCGCAACGCAACATACTCGGCCTCCGATGAGCTACATGCAATGCAATCCTTCTTCCCGGTACGCCACAACACAGTGGTGTCCCCCCCCAGCAGAAACATGTAGCCTGTCCGACTGCGCCCATGAGTGCTTTAGGCCCAGTCAGGGTCTTTGTAGCCGTCGACCACCACTAGATACCGTCGTCAAAAACACTCTTAGAGGTACGTTGTGGAAATCACACACTACACCACTTGCATATTTGCATGAAGGGCTCTTGTCTGAGGAAATTGCAACAAGTGCGCAAAGGCTGACGCCGAAAGCGATGTTGGGTCGTGTGGTCGTAGCCAAGTACAATAGAGAGCCAATGAGGTGCAAGTTCAGGGTCACGTCCACCGTCTTCCCTAGTTGTGCTTGACCATCCACATTGAGGGCATTACGACCCTCAGGTTTGATTGGAGTGGGGGCAATGAGAACTGCACTAACACAATCAGAAAAACGACTACCCCACAACACGTGCATAACATGTCTCATGTAGCAAGAGTTTCTGCCGATAATGATGGCACACAGCCTCTATCCAAAGGAAAACAACTGCAAGACCAATGTCCTTCATCTTGTAGGCTGCCTGAAGGACTGTCTTGGTCTCCTTCATGCCCTCCATCAAAGGAGACGCAATGAGGAGGTTGTTCACGTAGACCAAGATGGTTGTGAAGCTCTCACCTGTCCGCCTGAGAAAGACAGACGGGTCGGCGTCACTATGCACATAACCGGCACGTGTCAGTGTGCCGGTGACCTTGTGGATCTAGTACTGGGATGACTGCTTTAGGTCGTACAAGGCCTTGCACAAGCGCCAAACCCTGTCATCGACCTCCAAGCTAGGTGGTTGGACCATTTAAATCTCCTCATATTAGGTGCTATAGAGGAACACATTGTTTACATCCATCCAATGCACCTTCCAATCATAGGGAGTGCAAGCAATGGTCATACAACCAATGGTTGCGAATGTGTTAGAAACATCCCCATCCTCAATCCGTGGGAATACCTTGGCTGTCAAGCGGGCCGTAGCGATCTGGTGTGCCATTTCGCTTCACCTTCTTATGAAAGACCCATTTGGCCTGTACAACCTTCTGTCCACGCTGGAGGTTGACAAGGTCATAGGAACTATGGTCACCGATGGCTCTCATATCATCCTCACAAGCAAGAGGCCACGGTTTTCCCTTCTGAGGCGAGAGTGCCTCCTTCAACATGCCTGGATCAGGCGTCATCAAGGGAGAGCTCCGCTTGGCCAAGACACCCGGACTCCTCCTATCTTACTGTAGCCAACTTCTTTGGTGTCCTCCTCCTCCTACTATAGACTGCGTTCCTACTACCCTTAGCCTTCTTGGCGGCATGGCGGTGATCGCCCTCATGGCGACCACCTCAGCGATGCACTTTGTGCCATCCACTCTGCTGCCTGCAGCCAACAGCATAATCTCTGCAGCGTGTAGCATAATCTCTTTGATCCCCTCCATCTTTGTAACAAGGGAGGTGAGGAGTCCATTGTCTTGTCATGTCCATCAGTCGGATGGAGCCTTTTGTGGTGCATTGTATAGCAATCGTCAAGGGACACTGAGTGATGATGTGCCACGGATTAAGAATTGGCAGTCACTCACATTTCTGTGTTGTCTTGCCATCTTCGGCCACCTTTCGCCCTGTTGTTGTCTCCCATGTGCTCCCCTCCGCTCGTTCATTTCCTGCATTTTAGATCATTGATTCCAGAGGCACGCACCAGATGACGTTCTGTTGCACCCCCTTCGTCACTCCTGATCCCGTTGGCATTGTTTGCTTTGATTGCACTATTTTTGGCCAGCTTCTACTAGTCTAGGACGTTGATCTCATCTGCTTTGTCGGTCCCAAGGAGGGACCTACATGTGCTTTATGTGCCTGATTTTGAGGTCACCTCCTATTTGTGACCACCCTGAATGATCAGAGCAAGGACTTGATGTCCAGCCTTGGCATAAAAAAGGTTGTAAGCATGAGAGATGAAATATACCTGACAAGTACCGGATCCACAGTCGCACATGATTTCAATGACAATCCTGGAGTAAATGTAGACAGGATCTCCTTGAAGGTCCATGGAGAGCAGGATGATGATCCCCTCAAGAATGGTGATTCTGTCAAGTTGGCCACGATCAATAACCTCGTGGAGCTCAAAATCTGTGGCCTGTGCACGATGGAATTTATTAGAGCTTTGACCATAGAAAAATGGAATGGTGGCTCTAAGCCACCTGCTGGTCTTGGTGCGGATGGCACAACTGCAGGTGGTGACGGGAAGAAGGTGGCGCGTGCACCATTCCTAGAACCCTATGATGGTATCCTGGCTTCCCTCGAGAAAAGAGCACTTAAAAGAGCATAGGCATGCGTAATATCCCCTAAAACAATCATTGTGTCTAAGGCATGCCAGGGATAAAAAGAAGATCCAGTGAACATCGCTGATGCACACAACCTTTCGCAAAATACTAAGGCATGTGAGAATATGCTCAATGCACTTGAGCACAAAGAGCTCACCAACAGTGTACTTGCCCTCAAGTAGCACAGGTATCCTGATGCATTCAGTATCATGTTGGACATTATGGACACATTGGTGGTTGGTGATATGGCTTACAAGCCTGATCCCGTCCATCCAATCTAGAGTCCATAGCTAAGCATCCATCAAAGGATGATTTCCACAACCTGATAATTGACACCCGTGGTGATCGATTGATGAGCCCGAGTGGCTCACGTTGTCACCATCAGGCTGAGGAAGCAACCAGCATAAAAGTGCCTTGTGGATGATAATGTAGCCTTGGGCACACAGATATTCATTGCTTTAAAGTTCCTAAGTGACTCTTCCAACATTGGCCGATCCAATGAATTAGATTTCTCCACTTAGATGCCACACATAGAACTATTTCTTGAGCTCAAAAACACAAAAGAAGCAAGCTTGGGTTGCTGTCCGACTCCCTTGCCTTTACAATCCAGTGTTCACACATGTTAAGAGCTGATTGAAGGTGATATACCTTAAAGTGTCTCAGTCGATCCCCAAACCTCATTGGAAAGACCTCTGCAAAATACTCAAGGATTTAGTCTGGAAGGGATTTTGTCTCCCAACAATCGTCTAGGCGTTTGTCTAAAACGCGTCAAGGTGACCACAAGCTTGCAAAAGATCTACAGCATTGAGAGAATGCACTCAAGAAGATCACTTATGGGGATCTCCATCCCATGTGGAAGATTTTGATATGGCTCAAGATTGGCCTTCCTAAAGAATCCCTTGCTAGGTCCGTAAGACAAGCCTTTGACAATACATGCTGACTTCCGTGCTTTACCACTATGAAACATCACTCCATGCTAGCCGAGTATGGAGTGAATACACTTTACGGCCAGGATTCCAAGCAGGGCAACAACAAGCGCAGCTATTCTCTCCAGTGTAGTGAGCCTAAGCTCCCTTGGAATGGTTAATCTTTAATCCATAGGACATCCACAAGCGTATGGATGGCAAGGCAAAGACAGGCACTCACACCTGATACTATTGTAGGAAGACTGGGAATCATGTATCTTGTAATGTCCCAAGCACTAGAAGGATCATGCTTGTATAAACACAAATGAGAAGGGCAAGGACAAGAAACACAAGAAACAAGGACGCTAATTATGATCACAGTCGAGCAGGCCGTAGGAAGGGTTTTTTAATCCCCTAGTGGCCGGTAGCAGAAAACCACTATGGGATTTGGTTGAGAGATCCATGGATGTTGTCCGTGCTTTCATCTTCAAATAAATTGATATGAAATAATTAGAACCTCATTAGGACCTTCTTTTCTACAGTTTTCTACTCTTCCATGAGTAATGACTCTGTGTATTCCTGTCACTATTGTCCACTTCTACATCTCACTCATGATGAATGCTTACAAACTGACACTTGCTTGACCTTATTCACATGTTGAAAAGAAATCATTCACAAAAGTGAGTATTGTAAGTCTGAAGTTTCAGGGCCTCAAGAAAGAAATCCGGAATTGATCGAAACACTTATGTGATGTAAACAAAGCACCACATGTGGAAGCAAATGGGTAACTCTATTGAGCTATATTGTAGCACATAACAGTTTGGTGTGTATCACTTGCTGGCCAAGCCTCTGAAGACCATGTTGAAAAGCTCCTCAAGTGAAAAGATAACAGTGTAAATTGTCAGGAGGAATCTGCAGGATGCGGTCTCGAAGTTTGTCTGATCTTCTCTTGGTGGTTCACTTCTTCTGTTTTTTTGGGCGAATCTGAGACTGAGCGTGAGCTTTCTGGTCACCTCACGCTATGTAAGTAGGAATTTAGAGACAGTAAGTTTGCGAAGGGAATAACGGCATTTTGTGTTAGTTTTTGTACATAGACATGATCACAACATTTATAGGGCTAGTCATGAGATTTCAAATACAACAAACCGCACGCGATTTGGCCAAGCGTAGCCTAAGTTACGCTTGCCGAAGCACAGGTCTCACCCACCACAGAAACGCCTAATGCCTCCATGGTGCGCAAACGTCGTGGCGTCTTCCTTCACGTGCGAAGCGCCTTTCCCAAGGCGCAAATCCCATTACACGTGGTGTAGGGGTCCCCTGCACTTTTTCCACGTACCTCCCCCACTTTTGGGTCCAGTTTGGTGATGGGGTGTGACGAGGTTCAAAAGCTGTCCGCAGACCTGCAGTCAGAATTTTGACACAGTCCCCGAGCAATAAAACGTACTACTGAGTTCCGGACGCCGAGCCATGATTTTGTCTGTCCCACAGTAACAACATGCACTACTGGATCCGGTGGATGATCCACCTGATCAGGTGGATGATCCACCGACGCCTCGGCAGGCCTTCCGGATCAATTTCTCCAGATGGTATTTTTGTTACTCGGTCCGGTCGATTATCCACCGGATTTCGAGTGGCACCCGGCTCCCAGAGCCGCTGCGCATACGCTAGCTTTGGAATGCCATGTCTCCCTTGATACTTGTCTGATTCCGGTGAAACAACTTCCACCGGATTTAGTGACTCGTCAACTTCAAGGGGCAATCATCCATTTAAGGATACGAGCAATCCTTGAGTCGCTAGATCTTCCGGCGTGGAGTTTCCTCATTCGCGCGGCTTGTCGGCACCTCCCGGCGCCGCACTTGGGCATACGGAGAGGCAACTTTTCAACATTCTTCCCCTTGCACCTGCCATGCCCACTGCTCCTGCTTACTCTTACTCATCTTCCGTTGTGCCCTCCAGCCCATCATAGCTGGTCATCCCAAGTCCAACCACGCTCATCGTGTACCGGTCCGCGGGTTGCGCTTTGGTCAAGCAATCTGCAAGCATGTTGTGCGTGCTGCAATGCTACAGCACCATCTGCCCCTTTTTGACCATGTCCCATGTGTAGTGGTAACGCACGTCAATGTGCTTCGTCCTCATGTGTCGGGTTGTTGGTCAGCGAGATGGGCCTGGTGTTATCCTCTTGCACCATCGTAGGCTCCACGTGTAGCACGCCCAGCTCCCCCAGCAACCTGCGGAGCCACACCGCCTTCTTGACCGCCTTGGCCAGCACGATGTACTCTGCTTCCACTGTGGAGGTGGCGACACAATCCTGCTTCCTGTTGCACCACGAGACCGTTGCACCAGTGAGGAAGAACATGTACCCGGATGTGGACTTTCGCTTGTCCACATCGCCAGCGCTGTCTGCATCTGTGTAGCAGACCAGATGCAAAGGGTCCGCCCGCCCTTTGCCGTCGAATCTCATGCGCAGGTACCGCGTTGCCTGCAGGTAGGAGAGGATGCGCTTGACCGGCTCACAGTGTAGTGGCCCTTGATCGGCCACGGACCTGCTCACTTGGCCCATCGCGTAGGCCAGGTCCGGTCAAGTTGCCGTCATGGCGTACATGAGGCTGCCCACCGCAGATTGGTAGGGCACCTCTGCCATATCCTCCCGCTCCTCTTTTGTTATTGGTGCCATTGCCGCACTCATGTCACAGGTCGTGGAGATCGGACTGTAGACTGGTTTGTAGTCCTCCATTCGGTACCGCTTCAGCACCTCGGCCACGTATTTGGCCTGCCCCAGCTCAAGCGTGCGCGCCCTCCGGTTCCGCGTTATGCTCACCCTGAGGTAGAACTCCACCTCCACCATGATCGACATATGGAACCTGCCGCTCAGCTGCTCTTTCAACCGCTCTAGGTTTGGCAGGTCTGAGGAGCACGAGATCAGATCGTCCACGTAGAGTGCAAAAATCTGATGGGCCTTCTTGCTGCGCCGCACGTACACGCTGTGATCCGCCTCACAATGCTTGAAGCCGAGTTGTGCCATGAAGCTATCTGTCTGTTGGTACCAGCATCGGGGCGATTGGTTTAGTTCATACAAGGACTTCTGCAGCTTGCATACCTTGCCCTCCGGCGCCTCCACCCCCTTCGGTACCTCCATGTAGATTTCTTTGCCAATGATGCCGTCGAGGAATACCGTCTTTACGTCCATTTATTAGAGCTCCATGTCCTTCACGGCTACCATCGCAAGGACCGCCCGGATGCTTGTAAACTTGGCAACGGGGACGATCGTCTCATCGTAGTGCTCGCCCTTACGCTATGCGTACCCCTTTGCCACAAGCCGCGCCATGTACTTATCCACCACACCTTCTTTTGTGAACTTGGTCTTGAAGACCCACTTGGAGTCGATGACCTTGGCGTTTTTTGGCCTGTCAACCAGCTGCCACGTTTCATTTTCAGCAATGGACGCCAATTCTGACTTGATGGCGGTGTGCCACTGCTTCCCCTCGGGCTGCACAAGCGCCTCTTGCACGGTCGTCAGCTCCATTGATGCAGCCAGTATGCACCGCGTCATGCCGATCCATCAAACGGTGCCTACGCCGAACGCTTCCCCGCTCTCCGCTGCCTCCCGCTGGGGTGCGGCAGTTTTGGTGGCGTCTCGTCGCTCTGTTGCGATCCTTCCAACTCTGCCCGCTCCGGTGAATCATCGACCGGAAGGCTCCCCGAGGATCTTTCCCACTCCGGCAAATCATCGGCCGGACAGGCGGCGCGTCCGGAGGATTTTTCTCCGACGCCCGACGCGAACTCCGTCAGGAGTGCGCGCTTAGGCACCCGTGGTGCCTCATTCGACGGATCATTCTGTCGGATCTCCAGCCCAGCTGCATTATCATCGGAGTCCTCCGCGTCGGCTGCTGCACCTGCTGTACCGCCACGCTCCAACGCCGCATCATCAACCTCCACATCCACCGGCTCCTCCTCGTAGTCAAGGAGCTGGAACCACTCCCCCTGTTTTGGAGTGTTCCCGATGCTCATGTCGTTGCTGCTCCTGCTACTGGTGAAGCTCTGCTGCTTGTCGAACTTGACGTCACGGCTGCGGATGATCTCTTGCGTACACAGGTCCCAGAGCCGGTACGCCTTTTGCGCGCTCTCTTAGCCGAGGAACAAGCACCGCTTCACCCGCGGTTTCAACTTGCTATCGCGTCGTTGTGCCGCCTACACCATCGCGTGCATCTTGCACCCGAACACCTTCAGGTGTGCCACGTTTGGCTTGCTCCCACTCCAAACCTCCTGCGGCGTCTTCCAGCCGCCCTTACCCTTCAGCACCGCTGTTGGGGTGAGGTTGATGGTGTAGCTCGCTGTACGCACAGCTTGCACCCAGAATCCTCACGGTAACCCTGCATCCACAAGCATGGTCCGCACCTTGTTGAGCAGCGTCTGGTTCGCCCGCTTCGCCACTCTGTTGGACTGTGGCGAGTACAACGTAGTGGGTTCCCACTTGATGCCCTGTGGCTTCATTCACCCCCTGCAGCCAACGTACTCTCCGCCATTGTCGCTGCGTAGCGCATTAACCTTCCAGCTAGTCTGCCTCTCCACCGCTGCGACGTACTCCTTCAGCCGGTCAAGGACCTCGCCTTTCCGCTTCATGAAGTACACATAGAGCTTCCTGCTGCAGTCATCAATGAAGGTGACAAAGTATCTCAAGTCGCTGTTTGACGGTGTTTTGAACGGTCCACACACATCACTGTGCATGACCTCCAGCAGGTCCTTTGCGTGAGCCTCATTCTCATTGAACGGCTTGCGCTACGCCTTGCCCAAAATGCAAGGCTCGCACTTTTTGTGTGCTACTGCATCTGCTGTCGCGTCTGCTACACTGTTGATGACAAGGCCACGCACCATGTCGCGCTTCGCCATCTCTTTAACGGTTTCAGGAGTCAAATGCCCCAACCGTCTGTGCCAAAGCTCCAGATCAGCACTTTCTCCCTTGGCCATGTTGACGACGCGCTCTTGCGAATCTGCTGTGTCGGATGCCGCGGGGACCACCTTGGTCTCCACAATGTAGAGACCGCCCTCGCGCTTTGCCTCCAGCACAACCACATCGTCACCGTCGATGCGCACCACTGTGCCTTTCTTGCAAAAGAGCACCTCATACCCTTTGTCTGTTAAGTGGCTGACACTCAAGATGTCAGCCAGGCAAGGTACGTGCTGCACATCACGGATTGTGCACAACTCTTTCTTACCATCGACCAGGAATTCCACCTCCACGTCGCCGTGGCTGGCCGCCGGCTTGACTTTATCGTTCGCAACCACCATTTCTTTGGAGGACTTCTCATAGGTGATGAACCCCACCTTCTCGACTTGGGTGTGCTCCTCGGCCCCGGAATCCATGCACCGCCTATTGGCCTTCTTGAGGAAGTGGTTCTTGTTGCCTGTCCTTGGTGTTTTTGCCACCGGCCTTCGCCTCCTCCGGGCATTCACGGGCCCAATAGCCCTCCTTGTCGTAGTTGCGGCATGCACTTTTCTGGGCGCCTTTCTTGCTGCCATCCTTTTCGCCGCTTCCTCTGCCCCCGCTTCCGCCACCACGCGTTTTGGTAACGAGGACCAAAGAGGAAGATGAGGACTCGCCGCAGCTCCAACGCTGCGCCTCGTTGTGGATGTACTCTACAACTACGCCATAGGTGAGCTTGTCCTTTGACCATCATCCGAGGACGGTAATGAGTGGACCCCAACTGTCAGGTAGGGCCATAACGAGGGCCATCGCCTGCAGTTGCGTGTTGATCTTCCACCCCACATCATTGCATTGCAAAGCAAGTGACTCGATCTGCTGCATGGCGGAGATGAAACCATCTCCATCCTTGATTCTCACCGTGAGGAGCCGCTTCATCGTGAAGATTTTGTTCGCGAGCGACTTAGATTGGTGGATGGCGTAGAGCTTTTGCCAAGCTTCGACTGCCAGATTGCAGCCTTGGCATTAGCCCCACTACGACTCGGCTGTCCCGGACACCAGGAGCATGAGTGCCTCCGTGGTCTTCTTTTCGAAGGCATGCTTTTTCGCGTCCGTAGCAATCGCCTCTGCGAGCACCTCCTTTCCCAACATGACATCCAGCAGCCCCTTATGCGAGAGGTGGAGCTCAAACTACCACCTCCGTAGCTCAAAGCCTGAGCCGCCTGCATACTTCTGAATGGACTGCGTCTCCTTCTGCGCCATGTGCGCAGCTGCTACTTGGACGAGTTCTCATAACTTCACGGCGATGTCCAAGATGACGATCCCGGGCGCTGCGGAGGACGTGAACTTTGGAGACGATCAAACCTGTGGGCCCATAACTCTTTGTCAGGAGGAATCCACAAGATGCGGTCCCGACGTTTGTCTGACTGTCTCTTGGTGGTTCACTTCTGATTTTTTGGGCAAATCTGAGACTGAGCGTGAGCTTTTTGGTCGCCTTACGCTATGTGAGTAGGAATTTAGAGACAGTCAGTTTGCAAAGGGAATAACGTCATTTTGCGTTAGATTTTGTACATAGACATTATCAGAACATTTATAGGGCTAGTCATGGGCTTTCCAATGCAACAAACCGCGTGCAATTTGGCCAAGCGTAGCCTAAGATACGCTTGTCAAAGCGCAGGTCTCACCCACCATAGAAACGCCTAAGGCCTCCATGGTGCGCACACGACGTGATGCCTTCCTTCACGTGCGAAGCGCCTTTCCCAAGGCGCAGATCCCATTACACGTGGTTCAGGGGTCCCCTGCACTGTTTCAACACACCTCCCCCACTTTTGGGTCGAGTTTGGTGATGGGGTGTAAGGAGGTTCAAAACCTGTCCTCGGACCTGCAGTCAGAATTTTGATTCCCTGAGTAACAAAACGTATTACTGAGTTTCGGACGCCGAGCCATGATTTTGGCCAAGTCCCTCAGTAACAACCTGCACTACAGGATCCTGTGGATGATCCACCTGATGAGGTGGATTATCCACCGGACGCCTCGGCAGGCCTTCCGGAGAAGTTTCTCTAGATGGTACTTTTGTTACTCGGTCCAGTAGATTATCCACCGGATTTCGAGTCGCAGCCGGCTCCCAGAGCCACTGCGCATACCCCAACTTTGTGATGGATATGAGAGTGCCAGAAAGTGACAAAAATAGGTTGCTCGATAAAAATCATCTGGCATAACAGTTACTTAGAGGATGTTTCACAGATTCCAACACACTTTATGGAACTCAATTCGGAGTCCGTTTGAGTGAGATGTGGATTTCCAAAGTTTGGAGATCACGAGTCGGGTTCAAGTGACGACCTGAGCACTTTGAGCTCAAAAGGCAGCAGGATTATTGGCCAGGACAGCTGAGAGCGGCCTTCAAGGAGAAAAGGCGGCTGGAGGACCTCCAAGAGACTTCAAGGAAGGTGCAGACAATGATTGTTAGGCGTCCAAGTGGTGTGAGACATGATTCTCTTGTGTGACAAGGTGACTGCCGCTCATCCCGCTAGGCCAGGAGAGTGTGCTAGAGGGTAGACTTTCACAGAGTGTATCTCAGTGCTCCCTAGGCCAAATGAGGCATATAAGGACTTGTTAGAAAGCTGTGACTATGTAATTTCTCACTCAAGAGTTCATTTAGACATTTGCATCCTCTGCAAACCGACATTTTCTTCCGTAATTTCTGTCTGTGAAACCTGCAACCCCCTCTCACAAACAGTTGGTCCTGCCTAGGCGGCTCTTAGTGAGCCTGATCACCTCCCTGAGGGCTGCTCCAGTTTCCATCAGTGGTATAAGAGCTAGAGCAAGGATTTTTCTCATCTTTGAGGCATTCCTTGCATCGTGTTGTGTGAGAGAGCCGTTTGTGGGCTGAACGTTGTACTACCATGGCGACATCCGCTTCTGTGGTGGCCGACGTCAACATCGCCAAGTTTGAAGGCAAGAACTTCTTCAACTGGAGCAACAACATGAAGATGGTGCTGATGGAGAAGGGCCTCTGGAGCCAAGTGGATGAGAAGGAGAAGGAAACAGCAGAAAGAAAGCTCCCTCTCTCCTATCGAGGCCCGTACCTACCGTGAGAAACGTGGCCACGCCCTCGCCACCATCTACCTCCACCTCGCCGAACGTGGCATCCTCACGCCAAAGGAGGTTTGTAAAAAGCTTGAGTCCACTTATGCTTCCAAGTCAATCCTCATGAATATACAGCTGCGTCCTTGCTTTCACATTGTGAAGATGGATGAGTCCGGATCCATGATTGAGTACATCAACATGGTGAAGTCTCTCTCTGACCAGCTTGCTGCGATTGAGGACCCTGTTAAGGAGCGTGTGCTCATGCTAACCATCCTTTCTGGTCTTCCTAGCAGCTACACTCCTCTCATTGGTGCCCTGGACCAGTCTGGTTACAAGCTCTCCCTCAATGATGTGGAGGAGAGCCTGCTGTTTGAGGAGGAGCGGCGCAAGGGAGAAGAGGGCGGAAGCGGACTGGACGTCGCTCTCATCACCAACTCTGGTCATGGGGGTGGCACTACACCAACCAGGGGCAACGGCGGAGGAGGGAAGAAGAAGGGGAACTGCCACTACTGCAAGAAGCCGGGCCATTGGGCGCGCGAATGCCGGAAGAAGAAGGCGGACCTTGCAGCTGGAGTGGGAGCGAGAAAACATTTCGACGCTTTCGCAAACGCTGCAGATTGGGAGAGTGGATTCGTGACAACCATCACGTCTCCTACAACACCGCCCTGTTCTGGATCATTGACTCGGGAGCCACGCGGCACATGATGTGTCGCCGGGAGTGGTTCATTGTCTACACCATCATTGAGCCTTGTCGGGTGTACATGGGGGACAACCATGTGCAAATGGCAGTTGGGGAGGGTGAGATTGTGTTTTGTGCTTCTATTGAGGGTAAGCACGTGGAACGTCGTATAAAGCAGGTGCTCCATGTTCCAGGGCTGGCAGCTAACCTCCTCTCTGTCTCATCTCTCATCTCCAAAGGCATGCAGGTTTGCTTTGAGAATGGTGGCTGCACCATCTCTGCCTGTGCAGGCCGTGTGCTTGCAAAAGCGAACAAGGAGGGCGGTCTTTTCCGCCTCTATATGGCGTCGGAGAAGGAAGCCGACTCAGCGTTGGCAGCGAGAGAGGGAAAACACGACATCGGCCTGTGGCACCGCCGGCTCGGTCACCTCGGCTTTGGCGCCATCATCTCCATGCAGCAGATGGTCCGCGGCCTGGAGCTCAAGGGGGTGAAGCAGCCTGGTGCATCGACTTGTGAGAGGTGCATTGAATGGAAGCAAGCCCACGCTTCTTTCACGGGGGAAGGGAAGGGGGCGGCTAAGCTTCTCTCACTCGTTCACTCTGATTTGTTTGGTCCCATGCCATCACAGTCCTTGTCCGGCAAGTTGTACTGTGTCACGTTCATTGATGACAAGTCGAGGAAGACATGGGTGTCCTTCATGGCTGGCAAGGATGAGTGCTTTGATGCTTTCAAGGTGTGGATTGCTGTTGCACAGAATGAGAGTGGCACGCGGTTGAAGGTGCTTCGCAGCGACGGTGCAGGAGAGTACCTCTCCAATGACTTCCGCACCTTCCTCAAGCGTCGTGGGATCAGGCACGAGGTCACCTCACCTGGAACACCGCAGCTGAACGGCGTGGCTGAACGTGCAAACCGCACGCTCATGGAGCGTGTTCGGAGCATGCTCAAAGACGCGGAGTTCCCGCCAACCTTTTGGGCGGAAGCGGTCAACACTGCCGTGTACCTGAAAAACCGGAGTCCCACGCGCGCCATGCCACTGATGACATCGGAGGAGGCGTGGACAGGACGCAAGCCAATGGTGACGCACCTGAAAGTATTCGGGTGTGGCGCATTCGTGCACGTGCTTGCTGGCAACCGCAACAAGCTGGATGCAAAGTCGGTGAAGGCCGCCTTCCTCGGCTACGACACCATGGGATACCGCATCTACAACCTCGCTGCTCGCAAGATCATCCGCAGCCGCGACGACGTCTTTCAAGAGGACGTGAAGGGCTGGACTTGGAGCCCTATGACTACCGTTCCCCTTGCTCCCATACTTGTACCTGAAGTGGGAGAAGTTCCGGCAGCAGAAGAGGACAGTGCGGAAGATGGCGGTGACAGCGGTAACGACAAGGAGGTGGAGGGAGCTGAGAAGGAGAAGGAGCCAACAGCCGAATCTGATGAGGAGGAGCAACAAAACAACGTACAGCAGCTGCCACGATGGTTTGCACGCATCAACAAAGGTGCAAAGGACAGTGGGGAGCCGCTGAGGCGATCTGAACGCCTTGCAAGCAAACGGAGGCCGTCGGAAGAGCTGGTGAACCTGTGTACTGTTCCACCACCAACGGAGTCATATGATCTGGAGCTTCTCTTCCTCACAGTCACCGATGACCCAACCACATTCGCTGAAGCCATGCGTAGTGCCAAGGCGGCAGATTGGCGTGCCGCAGCAGACGAGGAGTATGGTGCAATCATGAAGAACGGCACCTGGATCCTCGAGGAAGCTCCACGTGGCAGCCGGGTGATCGGATGCCGATGGATCTTCAGGCGCAAGCGTGGTGCGGATGGTAAGGTGCTCAGGTACAAAGCACGGCTGGTTGCAAAGGGGTATGCGTAGACTGAGGGTGTGGATTACAATGAGACATTTGCACTTGTCGCAAAGTTCTTCCCTTCAAGCATGATGCTGGCAGACTTTCTGACCAAGCCGCTGGCAGCGCACCGCTTTCAGCTTCTGAGGGGACAGTGCGGACTTGTGTGATTTTTACTCTCGCAAAGTGGGAGAATGATGGATATGAGAGTGCCAGAAAGTGAAAGAAAAAAAAAGAGGTTGCTTGATAAAAATCATCTGGGATAACAGTTGCTTAGAGGATGTTTCACAGATTCCAACACACTTTACGAAACTTGATTCGGAGTCCGTTTGAGTGAGATATGGATTTCCAAAGTTTGGAGATCACGGGTCGGGTTCAAGTGACGACCTGAGCACGTTGAGCTCAAAAGGCAGCAGGATTATTGGCCAGGACGGCTGAGAGCGGCCTTCAAGGAGAAAAGGCGGCTGGAGGACCTCCAAGAGACTTCAAGAAAGGTGCAGACAACGATTGTTGGTCGTCCAAGTGGTGTGAGACATAATTCTCTTGTGTGACAAGGTGACTGCCGCTCATCCCGCTAGGTCAGGAGAGTGTGCTAGAGGATAGACTTTGACAGAGTGTATCTCAGTGCTCCCTAGGCCAAATGAGGCATATAAAGACTTGTTAGAAAGCTGTGACTATTTACTTTCTCACTCAAGAGTTGATTCAGACATCCACATCCTTTGCAAAGCTACATTGGCTTCCATAGTTTCTGTCTGTGCAACCTGCAACCCCCTCTCACAAACAGTTGGTCCTGCCTAGGCGGATCTTAGTGAGCCTGATCACCTTCCTGAGGGCTGCCCCAGTTTCCATCACTTTGGAAGGCCATATCTCCCTTAATACTTGTCCAATTCTGGTGAAACAACTTCCACCGGATTCAACGACTTGTCAGCTTCAAGGGGCAATCATCCATTGTAGGATCCGAGCAATCCTTGAGTTACCAGATCTGCCGGCACGGAGTTTCCTCATTCTGGCGGCTCGTCGGTGCCTCCCGACGCTGCACTTCGGCATGCAGAGGGGCAAGTTTTCAACATAACTTTTATGTCTTCTTACTCAGAGATGCATCCACGTCTCAGTTCATAAAACTGTTGATGATGAGTTCACATGTGCCTCTCATGTGCTAAGAATGTGATTGAAAGGTACACCTTGTGAGAGAAAAGCCACCATTGGTGACAACCAGGAGGTCGATATACTTGACAATTTGTGGGGAAGGCTCAAGCTAGTAACTCTCATGATAATCATCAAACACATTGTCCCGACTTTAATAGATCATTTTGATATTGTTTTGGATGAGCTTTGGCTCAAGGAGCATGAGACCAACATGAGTTGAGCTATAAAAGCTCTTGCCTTGCAAAACATGTAAGTTCTCCATCACGCTTTCAGCTTTGGACGACTCAAATTTCTCTAAAAAGACTAAGAAACTGCCTCTACGGCACTTCAGGTCTTCTGATACTTGTGTGAAGACCATATTGTAATCCTCATGCAACTCCGTAAGTTCAATGACAACGATCCATCCTTGTACTTGAGTGCTCTAAGATCTCTCTTGAATGTTTTTTCTGGAATATTTGGCCCGTCGTCGGATGGCCTACCACAAGTGTTGGCTGTAAAATCCCTCTCCAGCTAGGAGCAAAGCCATTCATGTATTGCCTCAATTCTATTGACCATGAAAATGTCAAATGATAGATCAAGGAATACACGGCCAACGACTTGATTGAATAGTTCTGGTTAATGGAGGGTTCTTTGCACACTGGGTTTTCAGTGTCCTTGTGGTGTGTGATTTTATCCTATACGAATCATTTGAAACCTCTCAGTGTATGATTATGTCCTATATGGAACTCTGGACCCCAACTCCTATGAGGGGGTCCAGTGCGTGGGGGTAGTGTATCAGGACAGTGCGATCGTTCTCCATACAAGCACACTGAAAACGTATTGGTGCATGATATGGTCTTATATGGGACCTCTGACCACCACTCCTATGGGGAGGTCTAGTGTGTAGAGCTAGTCCACAAGGACAGTGCACTCGGTTTCCACATAAAATGCATTAATCACGTACTTTTTGTGTGACTTATTCTTATATAGAACATTGGATTCCCACCCCTTGGGGGGGGGGGGGGGGGGGGGGGTCCAGCGTGTGGGTGCACTGTAGGAAGACAGTGCACTCGTTCTCCATAGAGAAATACACAGATCACGCACCCAGTGACTTTATCTTGGATGGATCATCGACCCCCACTCCTATGGGGGGTCCAGTGTGTGGGGCTAGTGTATGTGGATAGTGCACTCATTCTCCATGTGAACTTACACTGATCACAAGCATTGTGCATGATTTTATTTTATGTGGAACCTGGGGCCCCACTCCTATGGAGGTTCTAGTATGTGGGGGTAGGGTATGAGGGCAGTTCACTTGCAATGAAATGCTGATCCTGCACCAGGTGATTTTGTCTCATATGAAGTATTCGATCCCCACTCCTAGAGGGACAGTCCGCTCGTTCTCCATAAAAAAATGAATTGATCATATGCTCGGTGTGTGATTTTGTCTTGTATGGGACCTTTGACCCCACTCCCATGGGGGATGTCCAGTGCGTAGGTATTGTGCATGAAGGTAGTGCGTTCATTTCCTATACAAAAACACACTGATCACGCACTCAGTGCGTGATTTCATGTTATACAAAACACTGGATTCCCACCCCTATGGAAGGGGGTCCAGTATGTGGAGGTAGTGTATGAGGGTAATGTGTCGATTTCCCATACAAATACATACTTCTTAGGCACTCTGTGCATGATTTTGTTTCATATGGAATGGTGAACCTCCACTCCTGTAGGGGTGTTCAGTGTGCGGGGCTAGTACTGTACTAAAAGGCATATTCCCTCAAAATGTTTTTTTTGGTCCATGCGTTCCTTAATCAATTCCTTCTTGTATGAGTGTATCACATCTTAAACTACTTCAAAAGTCATCTTAATTCACTCATAGTAATCCTTCATTTTCAGCTGGGTTGAATGCATAAAAAGTTGAAGCATGGTTACGGACAATGGTGCTCAGATAGAAAAACTTGAACAGCACAGGATGGACACGATGCCTACGGTAAAAGCCAGAGTGATGACATCCTCTGGCTCTGGCAACAGGGGCTTGGATGCTTCAAGCCAAGACCCGTCTAGGATGGACACATGTTCAATGTGAAGACTATTATGCATTAAAGTATGTGAAGGATAAGTATCATTATCCCTTGCCAAGAATTAAATAACTCTTTTGCCAAATCTGAGGCACAAAGGCCTGGATCAAGAGTATCATTATATTCAGATCACTGAAGAAGATATTTCTAAAAAAACGTTTTGCATGGATTTGAGACCCTAGCAATTATGAGTGTCAAGCTTTGGTATTGGAAATACCCAAATGAATTTTCAAGCCACAATGGATCAGGTTCTTTGTGAAAACCTGTAAAAAAACGTCTTAGTGTACCTTGATGTAATTATTGTGTTCTCAAAGAACCACGTGGATCATGTTCCAAATCTGCATAAAGTTCTCTTAACGTGACGCTTGATAGAACACAAGTCCTTGTCAGTTTTGATAGAAAAGCAGATGCACATAAACAGGAGAAGTGCAAGAGCGCCATCAGTAGTCCCATGTACCGGATGGTGGTAGCCACACTAGACCTTGCACAGGCAATGAACATTGTGAGACAACACATGGTTGATTTTAGGACCAAAGAACCTGAAGACAGTGAAGCGGATGTTTTGCTACTTTGGTGGAGCCATCAACGTTGGCATCGCCTGCAAGGACACCAAAAATGTCATTGTCGGTTACACAAATGCAGATTGGGCTTTAAACCCAGAAGATTGCAAGTTCACTTTCTAAGACTGTATTTCTCACAAATGCTGTTGGCATAAACTGGTGCAGCAAGTCACAACTGGTCATAGCCACCTCAAGCACGGTAGTTGAGTACGTCTCTCTCGTCTTTGGAGCCAAGGAAGAATATGGATTTAGTGTATCATGGCATACATGAGTCAAAGAGCAGCAAGACCAGTTTCCATATGCATGAACTTGCCAAGAGCTTGGACCACCATGCTGGCACTAAGCACATTCACATTTTCTTTCAATTTATCAGGAAAATGGTGTAAGAGGGTGATTCAAAGCTGGAGTTTAATCAAACCTTCAAGCAGGTCACTCATTTTTGTACCAAGCCAGTGACCCTTAAGAAGCAGCAGCTTTACATGAAGACATGTGGAGTAAAACTATTCTGATTGTGACAATGAGAAAACTCACTATTGGAAGCATCAGGTTGCAAAATACTTGTCATAAGTTTCAAGCCGATTCAACGGTTAGATGGCAAGGTGAAAATGCTGTAAGTTTCTGGGGTCTTCAACTGCTGAATTTTGGGTTGCAATGTGGGACGAATTGATGCCTTAACCTGGGAAGAACAACATGGAAAGGGGTCCAAGGTCAAGACTTGATGGTGGAGATATCCAAATGGTTGGTATTAGGATTACCTTCTCGAATTATGCTGACTAGGAAAAAGGTACCCCTCTGTACCTTTTGCTAAGGTGGGTTTCCTCCCTTGCTTGTGTGCGAGCAATGGACACACAGAGAATTTCCATCGGCATCCATGGCTAAGTTTTGTCACTCTTGAGAGGGATGGCTTGTCCAAGCTCTAACTGTTTATGTGCTCCATCATTTTGCTGATGTAACCACCATTCTGAAACACAATCCAAGCCCTTTCAATCCCAAGTGATCGCTGCTCCAAGACTACTCTTCTCTCTCATATCGAACATCAACATGGTCCTCAGCACACTTCGAGCATGATCTCTTCGTAAGAAAGACGCATGGAAGTAGGATATGCCCGTGCTTGATAACCCCCTATGCCAACCACCAAAACCTATGTTGTTTTCACACCATTCTCGTAATGTATCCGCATGGGATGCTTTGATGACCCATGCTTTGACCAGGGTGAAATTGACAGGTGTGTCTCAGTGGAAGCTTTTGGTCCGTGTTAGAAGGTCAACTTGGTGATTGTGTCCAACTCAGGAAAGTCGTGGGACGAGATACTTATCTTGTTCCACAACCCAAGATCAGCTGGCCACCTTGGTATGTAAAACATCACAAAGGATCTCTCAGGTCATTATTGGTGGCCTGGATGGTTGTGCAACGTGCGCAAACACATACAAGCCTTTGAATTTTGCCTCTGTAAAAAGTGAAGCATGACTGCTGAAGCCTATCCCAGTGCCCAGATTCTCTTGGGAAGATGTGATAATAGATTTCATCACTGGATTATCTGAGATACCTCGTGGCCATGATGCTATCCTTGTGGTGGGCAAATCCCTGACCAAGTTTGTACAAATAATGTCCACAACCATGCATGAAATTGCCGGGGAAATGGCACACTTTTTCTGAGACACTTGTGTTTGATAGGGTGGGTTGTGGTTGCATACAATCTCTCGTCAAGAGGTGCAAATTGTAATTGAATCCTGGCACGCCCTTGATGAGATCTTAAGCAAACAACAACTAATGTCCACAAAATTTCATCCACATCAAGATAAACAAAGTCCATGAATGAACCGAGCTCTGGAGCAAATGCTCTGGATGTTCGTGAAACCATTGGTGGATTTCTGGGATAAGTCTCTGAGGCTGGCAGAGTTTGCCTCTAACAACTCTTTACATGAATCCATGTATTTGACAGCATTCTTTAGATCTACGGTCGATATCCAATGGTACCTGATTCCTTGGTGGGGCGGCAGGAATCTGGATCTTTTTGCCCAGGCCTTTGCCGATTGCATTGTCACTCTTCCTTGATAACCACGTAGATATCTCCATGCTACAAAGCAGAGTGAAAAGGCCGATCTCAACGCTAGTCATCAGGACCTCACAATTCATACCTATGGCTAGGTTCTTTTCATTATAGAGAACATGCATCTCAAGTGGAGATGCATGTGCAGATGCATGTTGATCTCATGGAGATGCATGTCATGATGCCTGGAGCAAGGAAGATCTTACCAAAGTGGATTGTACCGTTCAAGGTCACAAAAAAGATTGGTAGTGTAGCTTATTACCTTGTCCTTTCAAAGGTCATGAAAATTCATACCGTCCTTCACATCAGTCTTCTTGCACCCTGCCCTCCTGACCCTGGATTTTGATTGTATATATATTTTTCCTAGTGGTTGAATAATGTTTTATACATATTAGTTCACTACCACCTAAATAATCATTTTGTGTTCATTTGAGTTTTCTGTTCAAGACTTGGATTCCACTGGAAGTGAATTCGTTGCTCTGGTGCATCAAGTTGAACAAACTCAAGGATCATGGCAAGTTTGAAATAAGCAGCAAAACCATCTACGCGACAGGAACACTTCATTACATAGGCATGACATCATATGAAATAGTAAATGATGACAAAAATATTTATTACACAGCACTAACCCAGCTACAGCACCATGTTCTCCTCCTCCATGTCAGCAGCAAACAAAATATTCCCAGAAAGGGGAGCTACCTCATGCTAGAATGTTTGTGTAAACACATATGGAAATTTCACCATTGCCCATGCTGTCTTAACAATCTTCTCAGAATGCAGGCACTCCCATGTTGCATGGAGTCAGTGGCAGGCTTCTTCTTTGAGGACAGTCATGCCAAAGTTCGTGGGCAGGCCGTTGCACGTGCGCTCGGTGCCCCAAGCAGCATGTAGGTCTTCAATTTTGTTTGTGAGAGGATGCATGATCCCAACATTACATGACTGCGTTGGAAGTGCAGCCTGGTGGGATGTAGCAAGTGCAATTGTAGGAGAACTTCATACAAAGCCACTCCTGGAAAGATGCACAGTCATGCGGAAGCCATGCATCCAAAACAAGGAGCATGTTTGCCTCGCCAACTTGCAAACATAGTTCCCCGCACATGTGAGTGCAATCCCAAACTACGATCCCGCGCACCCACTCGTGTACCATTTCTCCGTTTGTCAATTGGTTGGGTGTGAACGTGAGCCGTGCGCCTACATCCTGCATCATGCAAGTATTTGTGCATGTGGCAGGCTTCCCTTGGATTTGCCGCCAAAGATGACCTGGAGAGGGAGCATCTCTCCATCCATCGAGCACATGACTAAAGCGGTGATTTGGTTCTTTTCTTCAAGTCCAAGGATGCCAATGTCCTGGCTCCTGATGGATGCATGTGTATGGTTTGCAAAGGGCATGATCTAAACACCCGTAAATAAATGTTTTAACTGTGCATAGTAACACCATGACTGTTGCAAGATGATGGAAGGTGAGGACGCACTCCTCCCAATTGGTGGGAAGCTACAAGGGAACCAATCACATCTTGCACCTCCTTGCAAGTGGTATTACTGTTTGCCAGGTTGCCCTCCACACGTGTACTTGTCAACACCTTCTTCATCTCTGCAACGACATCTGAATGGCTGGGAAGCCACAACTTCTTGCCCCCCAATCCATGCTCGCGCTTCCTGTTCATCAATCGTGGACCGCTGGTGCAGTCCGTAGATTAGCCACAATGTCTTCCTTGTACTACGGCTTCAATATGAGGGTGCCTGGCTCAAACCAGTCGGTAACGGTCAACACCGCGATGTGATTGTTGACAAATGTTACATCCGGGTCGGCAGTGTTTTTGGTCTCCATGGCCTTGTAAATGGTTTGGAAATCTGCAGATTTGAACAAGTCACAGTATATGCCCTTTATTCCTTGTGATTGAGTTTCTGCTGCCGCCATTTGTTGATGGCGTATCGTAGGCGATCTGGAGTACCATGCACTCCGTTTCTGTGTTGTCGTCAGGGCCTAGCATACTATCGCTGTCACCGCTATTGATGCCAGAGTCGCCTGCGCTACTGCTGTTGTTGTTGCTGGGAACTGACGCATCAAAGCTGTCGCATGCATCTCCCGTTGTAGGCTCAGGAGGTTCATTAGTTTGTGGTGAACCAATGTGGAGGTGGGTGACTGGTGTCGTATATTTTGGCTCCTCCTCCAGCAGCTTCACCTTTCCCTTTTAGGCATAGGTTGGATGGTGCATGGTGGTCTTTGTAGATGTCGGGGAATCTTTGTTAACATGCACTTTGTGAGCACGTTTTTCTCTTAATGAACACGGCTGCTCTGCTGCACGCTGCTGCTCCACGTGCATGCAAAGTTCCACTGATTCATGATCTCGAGAGCAGCCAATGCCGTCATTGAGGAGATTCTTATTGAATTGATTGGAGTTCACAGGAGCAGTGGGACCCCATCCGGAAAATTCAGTGGCAATGCAATGGTTCTCACATCCTCTTCATTGGTGACTATGAAGCCCATGGATGCAGCCTGCGGTGCCACGGTGTTATCCGTGATGAAGACACAAACTTATCGTGGTCGACCGACGGGCCTCTGTGGAAGTAGCAGACATGCCACTTGGCAGTCCTTGGCGGAAAGCATTTGGGAGGCAATGGGCTCGTTTATTGGATGAGAAATTTTGGAGGAAGCACTCCACGTTGTGGGAAAATCCGTGGCAGAAGTACAGATGGTAGTTGTAGACAATGTGAGATGATAAGGGTTGTAATTGCATCTACCATATGTCTCCCAGTGGATCTAGGCTTCAGTTCCCATTGGCTGGCAAGACCCCAAGTTTCACGTTCCAATCAAACTGTCATATTGTGCATTTGGACCCCTTGTACGGATCCAGCCACGGTTCATCCAAATCTTGACATGAAAGGAGAGGTAGTCAAGTGATGGCGGCCTCGCAACACCCGGATGGACGCTGAGTCGTTTGGTGTGCGGGCATCTCCCGAGGTCAAACAAGTTCTTTGTCAAAATCAAAGAGCACCAATCATTGTTCAACAAATGTTAAGATCCCAGATTCAATGTTAACTTGGCCAAAATCCTGAACAGAATCATGGAATAAATGAATTCAAAGATCAGTAAGGTATGCAACACCATGAACGATTCAGCTACCGTTCACAATGATCGCAACAAATGGGAAATTTGGAGTACTTTAGCTCCTCCAACACTTGAAATGTACATGCGACAAGCCTGTTGTGAAGAAATACCTTGTGAGATGGGCCAGCTATGGACCTAAACACAACAGTTAGGAGCCTGATAGTTGAGTCTTGGCCGCCAAGATCAAGAACTATTGGCAAGTTCATGTGACCTCTTTTTGCACACATATCCCCGGGGTACCACACTAGCACAAGTCCCACACAGGAAACCTTCACTCATAACAGTAGAGACAAGAGCACAACGGCGGTGATATCGGATGCATGGGGATGCCCAGGCTGATGGTCGTGGGGATGCTCCTCATTTTAGGAGGAGGAACCATTAGCCAATAAACTATTTCGTGTGAACTAGGTTGATCCACCTATGGTCTTGTACCCGTGAAGGATATGAATATCCATGTCTTGTGATTCCCTCCCTATGCGATGGTGCATGATCCAATAGATGCAATTAAAGCATTTATTGTGTTGAACAACGTATAATGTCTGATTCTACCAACAACCAGTCTAGACCCTCCTGAACCAAGGACAGTTCACAATAGGGGAAATGAATGCAACAAACATGGCATAATATTTGCCACTTTGTTACATGAAATTGACCAGCGTAGGCATTCTTAAATAATCTACCATTTTATCAGCTAGAAAGATATGGGGACAATCCCAATCTTTGGCTGTCTGGACGGCAAGGAGGATTCCTCACCAAACACCTTTCCAACATGGAGGCTGTGCAGAAGCCTCTAGCTAGCATTTGGACAACCCAACAGTGCCTTGCACTATCCGGCCATTGCTTCAGGTCTCGCAACCTCTAGCAGTATACAAACACTTCACAAATATTCATGATGGTGTCCCTGTGGTCTGTGAGGTTGCAAGGGGAATGGCTTAATGCGACATCAGAAGAAGTCCTTCTCCATTGTAAGGTCCCTCATGATGTACCTGGCCTTGACGAGGGACTCGCGAGGAGCCACTGGCGCATATTTTGAGGCAAAAGTCACATTAAAGCCACCTTGACAAGGATTTGAATAATTTTTTCCATTAAACGACATAAAAAGGTGGCCGTTGAAGTCACGGCGGCGGTTTAAAGTCATGCTTTCTACAAAAAAAAAAATGCAACCTCAATGATTTTGTGGAAAACATGATTTTGAGAACTTCTTGGTCACATCATTAGACGATGAGGCATCGAGTGGTGGATAAATACCCCTTCTACACACGATGATACCTTCCCGCCACCTCCCCATTCTCAACAGTGCCATGGTTTTCAGGTTTCCAGGTGGTAAACAGAATCAAAGTAGAGGGTTGATGCGATGAGAGAGAGATATGAACCTAGTCAAGCTACCTAAATCCACCAACAAAATGGACAGAGAAAATGCTATCTTCCATCCTCTCTCTTGGTTTCTCCATGAAGAGACTGGACTCAGTATCCCAACCTCAGTCGGGGCATGCTTGTGAGACGAATCATTTGTGACAAGGGACACTTCACAATGAAGTCGCTCTCCACGACGAAACCTGCACAATTGTCAAGTGCAGTGGACCCCGAGGGCTCTCAGATCCACAGAGGCTCGCACATTGTTCACCCGCCACGTCACAGGAAGAGGACAAGAGTGGGAGATGAATCTCTTTTCTGGTCAAAAGAGTTTGTGAGAATCGATTGTTGATCTAAACTGTTTACAATGCTATACATGATGGTTTCTGACATGTCACATGTCAGAAATGCGTCTAAGAAAGAAAAATCAATGATTTTGTTACGAGTGCAACCAAGGGTCAAAAAATGGTGCCGACGCTAATAGATAAAGGGATTTCATTGTTTTTAGTGTAATGATATAGTTCAGGCAAGGGATGTGAACGCTCGACTAGAGGGTCTTTGAGCCAAAAAAAAGCTTTTACTGGTGACTAAACACAATTTATTTCAAGAACCACTTTGTTTTCTCGAGAAAAAAAAAAAGCATCTAGCACTATTGAGGCCTTGTTTATTGAGTGAACTCAAAATCAAGTTTCCTATGGAGACAATTCTCGAATTTTCTGCATTAATGGATCTGTGCATGGCAACATTAATGGAAAAGGTGACGCATACGTCTTATCAAGCAACCCATGATGCAGCAATAGTTTTAGGGAGCAACAGAGATAGATACAAGAAAGGAAGTCACAATGACCACTACATAAAAATGCATGGTACCAATCTCGCTGGACGTGGTGAAGGCATACATACCACGAGGAGCTCAGGCATGGCTTGTTGTGGATTCCAATAAAGAGGGCATCGCAATGGTGGTCGATGCAGCAACATATTTGACCTCTTCAGCCTTGAAAACAACAAATTTTGATCCACTCATCGCAGAGTTAAAATAGGTTTTCAATGATGAACAACCCCAAGGGCTCCCTCCACCAAAAAGCTTTGGCCACCAAATCAACCTCAAGCCGGGCAACAGTCAGCCAAGGAGATAGATTGGATGAGGTAACTTCAGAAATGTGAGCTTTCTTTTCTTTTAGAGATTTATGCAAAACATTTACTCGGATAGCACCTAAAAATGCATTGAAGGAGAATAGGTGTCCCTTTAATTCAATGTTGAACTCGTTCAATCCTGTCACCAACAGTCAGCCAAGTCGTGAGACTAGTGCGAAACTGTTGATTCATGCCGTGACTAACTTTTCAGGCTCAGCTGAAATCCCTTACATTGCCAGTCCACCGTGCACATCTGGTCCACAAAGTGGATGTCCACCAAGATTCAAAACTTCTTGTGGTTGAATGCTCTTTTTCTTACAAGACAGGGGCAAACACCCTACGCACATAACTTTCAACATGTTGTAAGTATCAAAAATTTAAAGGGCACTAAAGATGATACTTAAGCATTAAAAAATCAAATACTTTTTTTAAACGAATAGTACAACTAACTCTCATCCTGATTAAAGATCAATTGAGTATCCTTTTCTTCAATGAGAAACGTTTCTAGACAAACTCTGAGGAGGGTGATATTTCTCAACACTTTGTTTAGGAAATGTTTTATATCGGAAATGTTTAGAATAAAAGGACACTGATAATGTACTATTTCCCACTTACTATGGGCACTTTGAGTTTGCGATCATGCTATATGGACCCACAAAAACCGCTGTGATATCTCCAGCAAGAATTAACATTTTCTTTAGTCTTACTATAACAACTTTGTTGTCATTTATCTCAATTACATCATGGTGTATTGACACACACCAGAGGAGCACACAAGGAAGCATTAATGAAGTCGTTAAAGTTGAATAGAAGAAAAAAATGAATTACAATTTTGTTGACAATTTGATTTAGTTTTATGCTACATGTTTGGCACGAGGATTATCACGATGGGACCAAAAAAATGAAAACAGTCACATACTGGCCAACACCCATGGGAGAGAGGAGACATTCAATTTCTTCCTGCATTTAGTACTGTCAATTCATGCAGAATTATGTCAGAGTGTGAGTGCCTGTCTGTTCTCACTAAAAAAATCACCGAGTGAAACTGTGGAGACAAGAGACAAGAAACATTAAACTCTTTAAGAGACACTTTGACATAAGTGCCTTAACATTGTCAAATGGAGCACTGGACGACATCATGGCTGCCGATGCATCCGATTGAGAAATGAACACTATTCCCCTTCAAGACAACAAGAGTGGAGATAAACCTAGTCATGAACACATCTGAAAAACTGGGACTGGGATTAGACTGAAGCGTGAACGGAAACAAAAAGAGTCCGTGTAGGTGCACACGTTCAAGACGTGGTGGTGGTGGTTCCGGGAATGTTTTCAACCACTTCCTCAAACATAGGAAGACTCGGCCAAATCTGACTCGACAAAAAACTTGATGGATAGGGTTTGTGGAGCCAAAAAACAACAAATACATTGAGAACCAGCATAGAAATACATCCAATAGGTACTCTCAACCAGTTAACTAACTTGGTGGCTGATATCAACATATTGCACCTCGAATGAGATCCAGACATTGAGCGAATGCTTGTATGCAGCTACAAATAGTTTGATAAGCATGACATAATTATGTTCTATTTCGACACTCCATATTTGCGGCCGCAATTCACTTGCCACTCCTTTTTATGATCCAGCCAATAACTCCGTTCTATGCTATTGGAATAATGCCATGGCACTGGCCCAAGTGGATTTATTTGCAAGGAAAAGACACTCAATGAGCTCGCGAAGTACTAATGGTGGGACAAGATGCAGATTGACATTGCAAAGTATTGGATTTATTCGACGGCATGAGTTAAGATGAACCAAATCTTCGGGTTTGCATGAACCGCTGTCGGTATCCAAGGAGCCATGGTTGGAAGTGTCCATCGATTTCTTACGGGTTTGTCCTGTCCGTAACACTAGAGGATTTTGATTTAGTTCTTGTGATGATTGAAATCATCTCCAAAAATTTTCACTTTATTCTGTCTACAACTGTCATTGCCAAGAAAACACCATAGCTCTTTTCCATCCACATTGTCCGACTACAGTGCATCACCTCCTCCAACATAGTGACTTGTATGGGAGGTTCACCAAGACATCCAAAGAAGAACTTATGAGTTTCTATGGTAGTCGGATCCTGCTATCAATAACCATCCATCATCTGATTGACAGTCAAACCAAGTAAACCAATTAGACACAGAAGCAACTGCTTTGAACTTTGTGCGAGCCACATGGCAATAACCGAGCAGTCAAACCACTTACCACCGAGCTTGCATACAACTCTGCAACCTCCACGTCTACGGGAATAAGTCCTTTCGAGGTGGATGACAGATAAATCATTGCAATCGGGCAGGTTTGCAAAGTTCAAGAAAAATGCCAATAGGCATGGGAGTGACACCAAACTCAATGTCGTCCCTGGCATCCTAGGAAGCTCACAGAGCGTCAAGCAATGAAAAAATGACTCTGGGAGATTAAAACATAGGTGGTCATCATTTAAGAAATGTGGGGACTTCTCTTCACCAAGCTTTGCTTGCTCTTTCCTATGGCCACCCATCTGGTTTTCAATGTTAGCCGACTTAAAGCCTATAAGAACCTTAACAAAAACTCCATTAATAAGGAGGCACTCCTGTCACTGCCAGCTGAACTGGACAAGGATACATGATTCGTAAACAAGGATATGCATGGTCCTCAACATGTTTCCAATCATGTGAAAAACTCTCCGCTTTTGAGTTTGCTTGTACAAAATAGCTTTTATTGAATAAGATTGACCTTTCTAATTAGAGGGGGTGGATAGGGGATGGCTCTATGGGATGGAAGTGCTATTTCCGTTCGTCTTTACACTGACCCCGACACGTGCCCTGGATGCAGACAAGCTAGCAATGGCATTTCCCCTCATGCAGTGTACCTCCCGTTCCATGGACACCGTAGGTCCTCAGCTCCTACAAGCAATACCTAGCCCCATACTCAGGAAACAACCTCAGTATAGGCATGCTTGAGTTGTCGACTTGGTGAGATTTCAAGCCACCCAGCATCCACAATGGGAGTGGGAGGAGTTGTAGCGGAAGGCCACCATACACACGCGCCATGAGGGATGTCCATCACCACCACGCTACCTGCACCATAGGAAGCAAGGGAGCATTGGTTGCAATGGACGGCGACCAAATTCAATCGGGGGAACACGTTCAACTTCTGTGGCACCTTGAACAATTCCTCATTGCCATCGCCAAGACTTGAGTGACTGGCGTAGATATAGGAGCAACACCCGACAAGAGAGCGGCCGACAGTGACATGGGCAGAAGAGTTGGCGCAGCAAGTAGAAGCGGGGATTTTCTAATGTAGATGGATTTTGGAGGGCTTTGCTTGGAACAATAGGAGTATGGCAGCAGGGCCATCAGGGCTGACGTTGGATCACCTACGGCGGGTGGTGGTGAGGGGCGTGCGGCTCACTTGAATGTTGGCACAGTTTCTAGCTTCCTTTTATTGAAGACGACTCCATTTCATGGATTGGAAGTTCCTGGTAGCGTGCAGGCTCATCGCTTTGGCTGAGCCCGATGGTGGGTGCTGTCAACTACGGTGGGCGAGGTGATTTTGAGTATCCTATGTTTTTGTACGGATAGCAAATTGGCGAGTGGGATGGAGACGCCATTGGTGCCGTAGTAGCAAGCAGTGAGGATGTGGGCACGGTGACACGGTTATGCATACCATTATCAAGCACCTGGACGAGCAGGCGGAGAGGGGGATCATGAGGATCAATGTGAAGAATGGCTATAACTCAATTGAATAGAAGCCATCTTGGAGGTGGTGCGGGCTAGGGGTTTCGAGCAGCTGATCCCGACTCTTGCATTGTTTTACAATGAGCCCTTGGACTTGTGCTATCAGAGAAGGGCTCAGCTGTGTGTGCTTCTTTCATAGAGGGGTGTGATAGAAGGACCCCGTTGGCCCCTTCCTTTTTTACGCCAACGAAATGCACTTGAGGCTGAAGAGGCGGCGATGGTCAGTGCGGGACAAGTGCTAGTGACCTATACAACATGCTCTTTATGGGTCCGACAGAGGAGTTGGAGACATTAAAGACTGCTTTCGCAATGATGGGCATGGAGGTTGATCCTTGAAAATGACAAATGTTGTCCCAGGTGTGCTTTGTCAGAATCCCTTCTGTGGTGGTCAATGTGGTGAAACTGGGGTGTCAGATTGAAACAAAGGAGTTATACTTGGTGCAATTTTCCTGAAGGCACATGAGGTGGAGGATACCTTAGAGGCACTGGTGGATGTGCCGAACGCCTTGGGAGCCTTTAGCACCTTTTACGAGTGCACCACAAGCAGACTGCAACATCTCATGCGATTGGCCTCAATGTATGAGTGGTTGACGAGTGATTTTTCACGTTTCGACAAGAAGGTTGGCTCTTCTCTCCGTTGACTCCCATGAATGGATGCAATTAAGGGTGCAAGATGTGGCACATGCAAAGGGTTGGGCACAACTTCCTCATCGGCTGGGCGGACTGGTGACCATTTGAGTGCGGTCGTTCTTCAAATCGAAGGTTACCGTACTCAGGCAGTTTCCTTGTCTCATAATGCATTGGTAATTTGCGGCTAGGGGAGGGGGGAAGGGGGGGGGGGGGGTACATCTCGTATGTACACGTGTCTTGAAACTGTAGGAGTCAATTTTGGTCAACTGCACCAAAATCTGGCTGTTTTATTTCCAAAAGATCAATTAAGACTGGAAAAAATTATAGAAGGGTTGATTTAGGTGTAGATAGTTGTATGAAACTGTGAATATTCTTTGGTTGAATTTGTGATGACATTAGACTTTCATGGCACCAGGAACGCCTCAATTTTCTATAAAATATTAATATTTAAATTTAATTGATGAAATAATTGATTTAAATACGATGATTGATTTTTTTAAAGGATTTAATGCCCTAGAATTTAGGTACCCCTCATGCGTGTTCACACAATTTTATGTATGATACTGAAAATAATAAATTTTGAGTCAAATTAAATTATTTTAAAGTTTTTAATCTAATTTTCCCTTATTCTCTCGATTGTTTTTGCCGTTGTATAACACTCGTGCGTTCATAGAGGGTGGTACAAGCTGACAACGAAGGGTTGCAGTGACCTAGAATTAAGGATTTATTATCCAGTTCATCCTCGTGCCCGAACAACCTCTACTTGCGGATCGGCTCTCGCGCTGCAAGAATCCGGGTCGGCGAAACAGGGAAGCTCCTGGCTATTTCATGCTTCCACAGGAGTTCCATGAAAAGGAAACATATTAATGCGGTGGCGCTCAACGTGGATGTGACTGGTTACCCACGAAGCGGTCTATGTCAGCCTCGGGTTGCAGATGAGATAAATGGCAAGCCTGACGTGTGCTTTGGTATCAGGCTCGAAACTTGCTCTTTGACGAAAACCTCGACAATTCGAAGTTCAGTCTCAATCCAGGTAACATGTATCCGCTGTTGCTACTTTGGTCAATTCCGTCGAGCCGTCCGAAACACGGATTCCGTAGTCAACGACTTAAAATCAGTATTGAGCCGTGCCTCTCAAACGCGACTTTCAGCTGGTTATCAGAATATTTCAACCTCGGGTTTTATTGCACGAAGGTAAGTGTCGTCTCGATTAAAGCACGTCTGTTCGCTTTGTCCTCACTTGCAGATCTCAACTCTGAATTGCAAGAGGACTCTCATTCAACCTCGGAAAGTGGAGAACAAGCGGGAAAAATCAGCCAACGTTCCCGGCACGCGAAGTTGGCAGCGAACCACGCAACTCGGTACAAGTTTAGGAGGGTACACCTCTGCATCCATCCCTAATCCAAGTGGTGCAGTGTTTATCGCCCCGCTTTGGCGAAGACCGTGTGTTGGCCTGGCGGAGGTTTAAGGCACAACCTTCACATATCTTCTAGGCCCTCTTTGCAGCTGGTCCGTCGCTGGACGGCAGCGGCTCCTTGTTGACCGCAGGGGAGTCCCGCGATCCCTGCCACACGCCTCACCCACCAGTTCTCCTGCTGCTGCTGTCGCCACCCGCCTCGGCGGGTTTTACTGGAGGGCCGTTGTCGTCACTGCAGGCAACGTTGTCGGTGCTTGTCCAGGCAAGAGGAGGAGCAGGAGGAAGAGGAGGGATCGGAGGAGGAGGAGGAGGAGGAGGAGGAGGAGGAGGA
>SZWC01000983.1:90943-123992 GCA_023375785.1 Penium margaritaceum
GGGGGGGGGGGGGGGGGGGGGGGGGGGGGGGAGAGGAGTGATGCAGGCTTCTTGTGGGCCTGCCGCCTATTCACGCTCCGCTGCTCCCATCTACTTCTGGTTCCTTGCTTCTCCCATTTTGTCTCCTTTGCTGACAACCAAACCGATGTAGTTGTGTGCGCGTGTGCTTTCCATCGGGTGGTGTTGTGGTGCATGGGGCTTGCACTGCCGCACCGCAGCAACTGGACATCACGTTCCGCCGCGACCCCACCAACTTCCGCCCGCGCATCAACAAGCTCGACTCGATCAAGGACCGCGAGCAGAAGCAGGCAGGGACGTACTACTACCTCGATGAGTGAGGAGGCTGCTGCACAACACTGTGCCGCATCCGGGTGGGGGCGCCGCATGCGCGTTCGCCTCTTGCGACACACGTGGGAACCAGGTGCCCATGCAGAGGACCGAACAGACAGCGCGGCCGTCTGCTGCAGTTTGGACTGCCTGGTCTGAGACGTTCCGCAGGAGGCCACCAAACAAGTCCACCTAAGGCGTAAGTGCGGGAGAGCAAGCTAGGAGTCTGCGGCATCCGCTTTGCGCCACCTCTGAGGAGGATGAGGGAAGTGGGTGCAGTGTAGAGAAGCGTCATTGCAGGGGTGCTGTTTGGGGTGTGAGTGGGGGGGGAGGGGGGGAGGGTAATTTGGGGGCAGATGTGAAATTGTCGAGCAAGGAAACAGCGTCAGAAGTGTCTTCACTTCTGCCCCCACACCATCATCACAGGCTCCGAGCAAAGTCCTAGATTTTGTCTGATTTCTCTAGCGTAACAGCACGGGTGTCTCCTGTGGTGCCCCTCTATCCGCTAGCAAGGTCCTCCTCAAATTGCCCATTCGCTGTCGAAACATTTCCTGTCATGCCAAGTCTATTCCGCCTTGACAAGCTTTGTTGTCATCCAGACGGTGGGAGCTGGTAGGGTTGACGGGCAGGTCCTGTGTGGAGTGTGTTTGTGTTTGGCAGCACCCCTCATCAATTACAAGCAGAACAGAGTGCATTGTGTTCATCCTCTCAGTGGTATTGTCCTTGCCTTNGGGGGGGGGGGGGGGGGGGGGGGGGGTAATTTGGGGGCAGATGTGAAATTGTTGAGCAAGGAAACAGCGTCAGAAGTGTCTTCACTTCTGCCCCCACACCATCATCACAGGCTCCGAGCAAAGTCCTAGATTTTGTCTGATTTCTCTAGCGTAACAGCACGGGTGTCTCCTGTGGTGCCCCTCTATCCGCTAGCAAGGTCCTCCTCAAATTGCCCATTCGCTGTCGAAACATTTCCTGTCATGCCAAGTCTATTCCGCCTTGACAAGCTTTGTTGTCATCCAGACGGTGGGAGCTGGTGGGGTTGACGGGCAGGTCCTGTGTGGAGTGTGTTTGTGTTTGGCAGCACCCCTCATCAATTACAAGCAGAACAGAGTGCATTGTGTTCATCCTCTCAGTGGTATTGTCCTTGCCTTCGCTTGGCTCAATCACTCAAGGCTTTGGAGTTGAAAGTGATGTTCATAAACAAAGGCATGACAATTACCAGATGCACAAGCTCTTGGACTTGTGGTTTGTCACGTTCCTCTCGACATGTAGAGTTTACTATGACCACTTGGTCGTGTCCATTCTCCTTCAGAACCCTTAAGCAAGCCCTTGTGATATCGGTGCGTCATCTTGTGGTGAACTACCAGCTTGGAGCTTACGACGATCGCTCGAGAGCTCTAGACGCTACCCCGGACCTCTTGCAGTTTTTCTACAGCACGCAAGAGTTTATCATTGGACTGGCCGTGGGCCCGATTTGCATGTTTTTGCGGTGTCCACTGTTTGATGTCGGATGCATGCATGTGACTAGTCGTAGCGTCCGGCTTTTGATCCTGCACGTCGACGCAGTGTTGTGATATGTCTGCACAGAGTTACGACCAAAACAATGGTTTTGGGCCGATTTTAGGACAGATCTTGCACTGCTGCGTGCAACACCCGTCGTGCACTGCGGCAGGTTCTTATGCCATGGACGTGTCATTTGTCATTTCTCTCTGCAAATGCTATTGAAGCATTGTGACACTTTGCCATGTGTCTCCTGGCCAAACCCTTGCCGTTGTGTGAACGATTTGTGACTCTCGTCACCGTCTGACCAGGCACTGAGGCGTAGTCGGCGGCTGTGTCACTAGGAAGCTTCCACGCATCTTCTCATGGTATCAGAGCGGTGAAACCGTTCTCACCGAATTGCGCAGCAGAGACGCAGCAGAGCAGCAGCAGTGAGAGTCACCGTTGCAGCAGATCCACAGGGATCTATCGACGACGACAACCGATCGCTGACGACGTCGCTCATCATTACCACGTGACACTCCATCGGCAGTAGCTGCTAGCGGCAGCAGGCGACAGCTGTTGTAGATTGCAGTCGCCAACAACTGCTGACATTGGTGCATGCAGCAGTAGCAGCAGCAGGGCGACAGCAGCGGCGGCAGTAGCACAACAGCAGCAGCACAGCAACAGTGGCAGCAGCAGCGACGGCAGCAGCACAGCAGCAGCGCATCAGTAGTGGCAGCAATAGTGGCGGCAGCAGCAGCGCAACAGTAGCAGCGGCAGTAGCGCGCGGCGGCGATAGCAACGTATAGCAGCCGCAGCAGCAGTAGCGCGCAGCTGCTGCCACGGCCGTGCACGCAGCCCCCCGGTGGCCGCTCTACACGCAGACGCGCGACTACTGCTGCAGCTGACGCCGTTGCAGCAGCAATTGAGCGGAAGCTGCTGCACAGCTTCTGCGCAGCTTCCACGCGGCTGCTGCGAAACGACGACCTGCTCATGTAGAACCCACAAAGGTTGACAAAAAAAAGGGAGCTGACGTTTGCATGTTTCCTTGCTAATGTCATCAGGTCATGCTGACGTGAGCAATTTCTTGCCTTGGTGAAATTTTTGGTCGGAGGGTCAAAAGTTGTCAGCATTGAGAAATGCTCACGATTTTGCAATTCGACTACGTTGAAGTCTCGGCTCAAAATGAGCGGTGACATGGCTTCGTCCGGCATCAAGGGCAAAAGGGTACTTGATCCCTCTTCTTCCTCCTCAGGGGTCATGAGACCACATTCGCAGGCTATTGAGGACATGCGAAACCAGCAGGACGAGATGCGTCGCTTGCAGCGGGAGCAGACTGACGCCATCTGCACACTCACCAAGCTTCTTGAAGGTCATTCCACGACCACGTCAGACTTCTCAGGGAGCGGCCAGGGTCGCACCATCTACATTGCAGTCAGCTCCAACACCGGAGACAGGAGCTGGAGTCGACCCGCCACCACTTGATCCTTGGGACGAGGATCCAGACATGCCAGGCATGGAAGGCGACTCCCCCGAGCGCGAGATTCGTGAGCTTCAGGAGCGTCTCCGCCAGCTTCAGACCCCCACACACATCTCGCTTTCCCGAGTTTCGATCGTCGCCTGACCTCCACCACAGCGACTTCCCTCTTCTCGGCGTCTTTCCCATTCCTCGTCCTTCCCAGCCTGTGGTTGCTCTCCCTACGGAGCGACAACCCAGGGACTTCGAGACACCGCCTGCACGGTATGCCAGCAAGGACGGCTTTGACTGCTGGGAGATCCTCTATCAGGTTTTGGCCACTTCAGAGGACGTGTGCCCCTACTACCACAGTCCGTATCAGATTACAGACCGAGCACAGGTGCTGACAGCGGCTAGGGCGATGCGCAGACTTCTCTATGCCATGCCATGCGAGACCGTTGTCGACCTCCGCTCATTCCTTGGCGAGGCGGGCAGAGGCACCGGCGCTGATCCACGTGGGGGTTGGGACCTAGCATTATCCCTGCTTGCTGCAAAGACGCACGCTACTCGCGTCGCGCACATCCGTGCCTTTCACTCCCTTTGTCAGGGTCTTGCCGAGTCTGCAGCCGACTATTGGGGACACGCCATCCGCATTTACATGCGCCTTGGGATCTCAGGAGGTACACAGCTGTGGGCGCTCCCCACGATCATGCTCGGAGTTTGCCTTGAGCAAACAGACATCTTCACAAGGTACATCGACATCGTGCTCGAGCCTTTTTCGGCCTCAGTACAGTTTCTCCCCTGGGCGTACCAGCTCTTCCTCCAGGTGACTTCCGGCCGTGAGGCAACCGTGGCTCATCAGGAGACCTCCATTGCTGCAACAGTCATGGCATCACCACCAACGCGCCTCCTGCAGGCTCCTTCTCCATCCTCTGTAACGTCCTCCTCCTCCCCTTCCACCTCGATTACACCGACTCAGCCACAGGGTGTCCCGGTAGTAGCACAGGTGAAGAAGGGGCGACGGAGGCGTGGCTCGGGCGAGCAGCAATCACAACAGCAGCCGACATCAGGCAGTAGCATTGGACGCTCCGTTCACTACTACAACTGTGGAGGCGCCCATCGCTACACCAGTACATCCTCCGAGCGCGCGGCGACCACGACCGCAGCAATTCCTGCTTCACCACTTGCGACCAGCGGCGACCTTGACCCACATGACCGCACCATCACCGAGCTTTGACACCTTTTGGCGCTTCGCTTTCAGGGAGGTGCGAATGTGTTGTCACAGCCGGGTGGTTCACAGACTGTCTGTTTGTTTGTTCTTGTAGCTCGGGATGACTCATGTGGGGGGACACAGTCAGCATGTGATGACGATGGGCTTCACTGTACAGATTGGGTTCATGAGTGTCACCTTTATGCCCTTCTTCGTTCCTCCCCACCTGCTGTCCAGCGTCCGTCTGAGGCCGAGTGTTCCATTGCCCGTTGTACTGTGACGTCCTCTAGTCGTGATTCTGGTGGCAGTTGGATCATCGATTCTAGTGCCACCCATCATATGATCTGTCATCGTAGTGATTTCATTGTTCTCGGCCTTGTCGCATCTCTTTGTTCCGCCTGCATAGGCTCTGGTCAGTCCTTGCCAGTCCAGGGTGTTGGGGTCGTACGTTTCGATGGTCCGTCTGGCCCCCCTGTATCTTTCCAAGGTGCTTTTTGTGCCTGATCTTGAGCTCAGTTTGCTTTCTATACGTGCTTGCACACTGGTGGGACTCTTTGTGGAGCATATTGCAGAGTCCGCAGCTGACTGCTATTAACACTCGTAGCATTGTTCTTCATGCCTCTGTTGTGGATGGCCTGTATCGTGTCTCTCGGACTTCTGCTCCTTGCTCCGCCTCCCCTTCCCCTTGTGTTTTTGTCACTGGTGTTCTGTCTCGTGAACACCAGCGATTGCTTCATCGTCGCCTGTGTCATGTAAGCTCTGACACTATGTCAAAGCTCATTCGGAGACAACCCGCCCTCGGTCTTGACGCCGCTTCTTTCAAGAAGCCGCCCAAGACCGACTGCCTCTTCTGCGGTCAGGGTAAGATGCAATGTTGCACCTACCCTGACTCATGTTCACGTGCACTTCGCCCTCTCGACTTAGTCCATTCGGACCTTCTTGGTCCCCTTCCTATCAAGTCTCTGTCCGATCGGGGAGGATACGTCCTGACCCTGACTCATGATTTCACCTGGATGCGGTGGGTCTACAACCTGTGCCAGAAGAGTGACGCCGCTCTCGCGGCTTGCCTCTGAGCACCAGTCCCACCACATGCTGCACACCTTCCGCTCGGATCGCTGCGGCGAGTTTCTTGGCAAGATCGACAGCTCCTTTGTCAAGCACGGGATTTTCACCAGGTCTCCGCTCCTACTACTCCTCAGCAGAACGGTGTCGATGAGCGCTGGAACCGCACCATGGAGGATGCGGTTTGTGCTATTCGATCTGAGTGCGGTCTTCTGGAGTCTTTCGCTTTTGAAGGCTTCGCCTACATGACTTGGGTCTGGAACCGCCTCCCGCACGGTCCTCTTTCGGACCACGTCACACCGTATGAGCTCTGGTTCGGCCACCGTGCTGACCTGCGACTTGCTCGCATCTGGGGATCCTTGGCTTCTGTGTGGTACACCAAGGACCAGCAGGGGTTTAAGGTCTCAACGCGGGGTCGCTTGTGTGCCTTTATCGGCATCTCCCCGTGGTCAAAGGCATGGCGTTTTTGGGACCCTGCTCGTCGTTGCATTGTTGAGTCACGCGACGTGCTTTTCTTTGAGTCCCTCACCTACTGTGCTCTGACTTCGATCACGTTGCTATCCGACACACACGTTCCTACGTGTGAGGTTTCTCGATGGATGGGGGAGTCTGTGCTTGCGAGCACCGCTCGCTAGGCTGATGTGTTCGTTCGAGCTCCCTCCACTTCTCCGGCTTTTGATGACCCAACGATCATCGCTATCGGTCCAAAGATCTCTCCAGCCCCCCCGGCTTCTACCCGTGTCCCCTCGCACCCACAGGTACTGATGATCGTGTACTTGTGCGTACTCCTGTGACCGTACCTATGTCCGCAGGCACTCCTGCCTCTGTGCGTGGACCTACCTCACCTGCTCCTACTATGACATTGAGACCCATGTCTCCCACACCTGCATCTCCATGCACAACATCACCAGCTCCCTTGCCTCAGCCCTCCCCAGCTGCGATTGTGCCTGTTCCTGAGCCTGAGGTGTGCCCCTCGAACCCGGGTTACTCTCATGAGCCTGGCGGTCATCTTCGGCCATTGGACTCTACAGCTCAGCGAGTCTCTGGTCCCGCACCTATGCGCTCCGCTCGTAGCATCGTGAGTGGCGATCGTGGCACAAAGGACTTAAGCCTGAGTGTCCACACGGAGCATACAGAAGTACATCCAGCGTGTCCCATAGGGCACGACCTTATCACTCGTAAGTTTCATATCGCTTGTGATTTAGATGCCGATCTTGTGGTCATCAGACCTACCACTGAGGCATGCACTCTTGTCACACACAGCTCTCCCTCTATGGTGCTTGACCCGGGCACACCGAGGGAAGCTCTCTCGTCACAGGATGCTGACGCTTGACGTGCTACCTACGAGAATGAGCTTTGCGCCATTTGAGAGCACGGAGTTTACGAGCTAGTCGACCGTCCACCTGGGAGGAAGGCTATTCAGGTCAAGTGGGTCTTTCGCGAGAAAGTGAAGCCGGATGGCTCACTGGAATTCCACAAGGCTCGCTTAGTCATCAAGGGGTACTCTCATATTGAGGGCATCGATTACACTGACACCTTTAACCCTGTCGGCTGCATGTCCTCAGCTCAAGCTCTGTTCGGTGTAGTGGTTCAGTATGACTGGGAACTGCACCAGATGGATGTGAACAATGCGTTCCTCCATGGTTCTCTGGATGAGGAAATTTGCGTGGCTCAGCCACGTGGCTTTGAGGACGATGACAAGTTATGGCGCTTGCGCAAGTCCTTGTACGACCTCAAGCGGGATATGTCCAGAGTAAGGCAGATCCCTCTCTCTTCATTCGACAGATGCATGAGTGATTCACTGCCATCCTGGTCTATGTCGATGACCTTCTGATCGCGTCTCCTTTACTGGAGGTCGTGAAGGAGGCCAAGGCTTTCCTCTTGACTACCTACAGGATGAAGAACCTTGGTCTTACAGCGGTGTTTCTTGATATGGAGATCGTGCGAGACCGCAGACGTCGTACTCTACTACTGCATCTAGCCCGATACGCACGTGTTGTGGGGGAGCGCTTCAGCAAACTCCTCGATGCAGTGCCCATGGCTTCCACACCTCTCACGCCTGACGGGCAGGATGTCCTAAAGGTGGACAATCCCACACAGCTTGAGGAGACTGGATGTGACCATGTACCTCTGTCTCATCGGATCTCTAATGTACCTGGCCACTACCACACGTCCTGACATTGCATTTACCGTCAACCTCCTTGCGCAGTTCTTGGAGGCTCCACATGCTAGAACCCTTCACGTAGTTGTGCGAGTGGTGCGGTACGTGGTCTCCACACCGTACCTCGGACTCTGCTTTCGCCGACAGTGTTCGGTGGTCCTTGACGGCTACACCAACAGCAACTGGACCTGGAGCCCAGATGGACGTAGCTGTACCGGTTACGTGTTCCTGCTCGGTGGGAACACTATGGCCTGGCGCAGCGGGAAGCAGGACTGTATTGTACGTAGCTCATTGGAGGCAGAGTACGTTGCTCTGGGTGCAGGGGTTGCTGAGGTTGTATGGATGTAACGTCTGTTCCTTAAGCTTGGCCAGTCAGTACCCGCCATTGTGCTTCGTTGCAACAACAAGAATTCTCTTGCCATTATGGAGAACTCTGGTGTCTTTCATGCTCGCACAAACCACATTGCAGTTGAGCATCAACTTGTGTGTGATCTAGTGGAGCGAGACGTGATCTCCATCATTTGGGTTGGCATTGACATGCAGCGTGCTGAGTTCTTGACGAAGGCACTAGCACGCGGAAAGTTCATGGTGGCCATTCGTTCTGTTGGACTTTGTCCCTTGCTTGAGAGTGGTTGAGTGTGGGGTGTGTCTGTGTCCGTGTCACATTTGTCGTTGCACTCGTTGTTGTACTCGTCTCAGTGCTGCACGTGTATGGACAAGCGTACCATCGGGTCATGGGGAGTGCTGTGATTTGTGATGTTCCTGTCGACCTGTACAGTTTACTGTGACCAGTCGGTTGTGTCCATACTCGTGCAGATCCCTGATGCGGACCCTAGTGGTACCGGTGCGTCATCTGGTGGTGGACGACCAACTTGGAGCTGACCGACGACCGTTCCAGAGCTCTGGACGTTACCCGGGACCTTCTACACTTTTTCTTTATCGATGGACTGGCTGTTGGCCCAATTTGCATGTTTTTGCATTGTGTGTCCACCATTTCTTGACGGATGCATGCATGTGACCAGTCGTAGCGTCTGGTTTTGATCATGCACGTCTAGGTTCAGACGACGTAGCGTCCTGGCATGTCTGCGTAGAGTTATGGCCAAAACAGTGGTTTTGGGCCGGTTTAAGGACAGATCTTGCACCGCCGCGTGGGACACCCGCCGTGCGCCGCGGCAGGTACTTATGCCATGGACCTGTCATTTGTCATTTCTCTTTGCAAATACTATTGAAGCATTCTGACACTTTGCCTTGTATCTCCTAGCCAGACTCTTGCTATTGTGTGCACGACTTGTGAATATCGTCACCGTGTGACCAGGCACTGACGCCTTGTCGACGGCTGTGTCGCTAGGAAGCTTCCACACATCTTCTCAGGATTGGCTGTGTGGCGTGACATGTCTAGACTTGGGGCCACAGTGGTGCAAGTTGCACATCTTTGTGAGGGAAAATTTTCACTCAAAACTAAGTGCTAGCACTGCAAATCAATGTGAGCAATGATTGAGTTCACAAGAAAATGGATTTATGAGATAAGCCTCCTACACTACCACTGCGACAATGTTACTACCCACTGGGATGAAAAAAGGAGCTGGAGCCGTGGTGTTGCATGTTCTTGTGAACTGATGAATACGGAAGTGATCTCTCGACTCTTTGTTCTTGTGTGGGCTACCACCTGTTCTAGCGTTTCAGTGGCTCATTGACCACTGTCTTGCCTGGTGGCCTCCTAGAATGTAGAGGACGTCTACCGTGCGGCTCTAGTTTGTCTGTGATGCTCCATTGATATTGGATTACTGTATGTAAAATGTGGGATTTATTTGTTGGTTCAGACCTGGGCACTAGGTGGTCCGTACCGGTGTCGCAGGAGACCCATTGGTGCTTGTTGAGGATATTCTGCATCGGCTGCATCTTGCCGGCAGGGAATGAGAAGACCCCCTATAGCAACGCCTCGTGTGAGAGCACACACTGTGAGGAACAAAACGCGACAGACTGCTTGAAACAGTAAAGAGACGGCAAAGATACGCGTGAAAGAGCAAAATCTGAGAACAAACAAGCACACTTGTCGGACGTACTCTCGCCCACAAACGTGCGTGGAAGCACAACTCTAACCAACCAGTGGAAAATAGCCCAACCTCGGTAGAGGTTGCTAAACAACAGCTGGCAAGAACCCGACAGTCGTACCAACTCCTCGGCAATCCCAATGACAAGAAGAAAGAAGCAAGTGGTCCATAAACAGAAACTTTACGTAACTTGGTCATGAACAAGTACACATTGTAAGCAGCTGTGGTTGCTGTAGTGCGCAAGCAAACAAGCGAGCAAGCTAAGGGAGAGACACCATGGATCGGTTGGGGCAAGCTCACATTGTTGATTTGTGTGGCTTCCACCCATCACGAGCGACGACATAGTGATTATCCATACATCCAGTACTGGTGGTATGGAGTAGTGTTACTGGAGAGCACGACAACATGATCCATGATGCGGATGCATCTGGCACCAGGGCACCGAAGAGTGGTGGCTCCGTGCACTAGCAGCTGCCAGACAACTGCCACAACATCCCGGGTGCTTGCCGGGGTCCTTTCCGGATTTTCTTGCAGACGCTAGAGTTTTCTCGCTGGACTGGCTCTCAAGCCCGATTTGTATGTTTTGCATTGTCTGTCCACCAATTGATGCCGGACTTGTGCGTGTGACCGGTTGTAGCATCTAGCTCAAGGTTTTGCATCTCTAGGCTCAGACGGTGGTGCGCTTGGATACCTGTGCGCATGTTTATGGCCAAAACAGTGGTTTCGGGCCAGTTTTAGGACAAAATGACACTGCGCGTGCGTCACTTGCCGTGAGCCGCAGCAAGTATTTGTGTTCTTTTTAGTTGTCATCTCTCTGTGCATGTGTTTGATTTATTAAAGCACATTTCACACTGTTTGTGTTGCCTAGAAAAACCCTTGCCGTTTTGCGTCCGACCTATGTTGACGCCGCGACCTGACTGAGCGATAATGCCTAATCTCTGGCAAGCGTGCTAGGAAGCCTCCTAGCAATCTCATTTTGTTATCAAAGCAAACAAGCCACAGCTCGTTGTGCTGTGCAGCATAGATGCAACAGTAGTAGCAGTAGTGAGTGGAAGAAGCGGCAGCCACCCATAGTAGCACCAACACATCCTGGAGGGACCCACCACGACTACGTTGCAGTGGGGCGGTGGAGGCAACAGAGACAACGGCGGCAGCTGAAAGCAACAGCAGCCATAGCAGCAACATCGGCGGAAGCACCTGCAGCGGAAGCAGCTACGGGCAGCAGCCACTACAGTAGCAGCACCAGGTGGCTGCAACACCCGTGTCTGGTCAATGGTCTGTACACACACAAAACAAAAAGGAAGAAGCATCTCGCAGCAGCAGCTTGCGGTGGCTACGAGCAGTGGCAGCACACAGCGGCGGCAGAAGCTTGCAGCAGTGGTGGCATCAGCGGCCGCGAGCTGCACCAACCGGAGCAGCAGTAGGAAGTAGTTGTAAAAGCATTCGCAGCTGCAGCAACGGGCAACGGCCGTACCAGCAGCGGTAGAAGCAGGCACCTAGAGCAGCAGCCGCAACAACAGTGCCAGCAACCGCAACAGTGATGAGCAACTATAATAGCATTTGCAACAGTAGCAGTAGTAGCAGCAGCAGTAGCAGCAGCAGCAGCAGCAGGAAGCAGCCGTAGCAGCAAGCAGCAGTAGCAACAGTTGCTGCAGCAACCGCAGCAGCAGTTGCTACAGCAACCGCAGCAGCAGTTGCTGTAGCAGCTACTGTCGTCGGGTTTGAGGGGGAATCGATGCGAGGGACCCCGCCGGGGGGGGTGGGATCCCGTCGGTCGGGCCCGTCGTGCCGACGGAGGGCGCGACAGAGCATTGGCCAAGCGTCAGCGCTTGAGCTGGCTCGTGCCAGCCAAACGCCGGTCCCCCCGCCGGCTAAGAGGGGCAGGGGAGGCCGACGGGCGGCCTCCGACCGGCTGCACGGGAGGGGGAGAGCAAGCCTCCCCCTCCACTGCGCTCGCCGCGAGGGTTGAGCCAGACAACAACAAGAAAAGGGGGGGACGAGGTTTCCTCCAGTGGGGTACCGAGCAAAACCCCGGGAAAAGGTATCCGACTGGCACCGAGTGTTCAGTGACCCAAACCACACAAAAACAAAGGGAACAAGGGGGGCCCACAAGTGGGGCACCCGAGAAAAAAAAGGGGGTTGGCCGAGGTCACAATCGTCGGATGGTAACGATGACCGATGTAGCAACAGTAGTTGCTGCAGTCGCAGTGGCACAACCAGCAGCATTACCAGCCGCAGGGAGTGTGGCGGAGACCACCTTCGTCAGCGTTGACGGCGGCCGCAAGCATCAGCGGTAGTGGTAGCAACACCGAAGGCAACTTGAGGTTGCATATCATGCTAGCTGTGCGATAGCATCATAGCAATCGCGTAGCAATCGCACAGTAGCACACCACTAGCATGGAAGTGGCCATCCTCGTGACGACATTGTAGCACGTCCGAGAGATTGTGCTTTGATCGCACACCTCTCCCTGTGGCCTTGTGCCAGCAAGAACAAGTATCGTGTGCACTCACCCACACCAAGTTCCTAAGATGACCAGACTGGCGGGGCAGGGAGCGCAGCCGACGCCGTGGTTGTCACCGACACTGCATGCATGCCAGACGCCGCTTCCATAGTGGCAGTTGCAGCCGTGGCACACGCCTCACGCGTCTAACGGTTTTGCTTGTTACTTCTGCGGCAATGGGCACCATGGCTGGCGCCAGTGTCGCCAGCGCCCCGTCAGGTGGCGACCACCCTGGATACGTTTCCGCCCTTCTTCTTCACCATCCAACTCCAAGGCGTTGTCGGCCGACATAATGGCACCCCTCAGTGGAGCTATGGCGGTGTTGTATGCCGAGCTCCAAGGTCTGAAGCGCATGGTGCAACAGCTCATAGACCATGTGGTTTTCGAGCGGGCCGTTGCCACCATGCCCCTACAAACAGCTACATCTTCCTTTTTGCCATCCTCACCTTCGTTAGTCTCATCACCTGTTGATTCCACGCCTCCCGACCTTAGCTCCACATATGGCGCCCTCCGCTCTGTGCTGGATTCGGCTGGAGTCATCCTGACCGTTGACCCCTCCGCTTCTATGGTAATCCCTTCAGCTTGCAGTCATCGCGCTTGCACTCGGCACGTGAGGCAGCGGACGGCACGTTTGGCGAGACATGCCCAGGAGGCACCAACAGTTGTAGTAGTGGCAGACGTCACCACTAAGATGACTCTCTCATCCCCACTCACAGGGTTGGTGCAGCATCCCTTCGCAGCTTCTACCGGTGCATCGGTCGAGGGGGGATGGAGTGTCTGCCGATGACCACCGGAGAGTACAAGAGGGATGCAACAACTGGTGCTTCAGGTCAGGGCGGTCTCAGTGAGGACGAGACATCTGAGGAGTGGTCTGACGTGGAGTCGGAGACGGATGAGTGATCTGACACGCAAATGGAGGCAGACGTAGAGATTGAGATGGAGATAGAGACTGTAGTTGACGTAGCAGAGACCACAGCCATAGAGGCAGGTGTGGCAACAGTAGTGGATGGGGCTGTAGTAGCAATGGCGGTGACAGCCGACACATGTGGAGTAAACGTCCAGGCGGTGGGTGTGTCAACAACCATCAACGTCATGACAGTAGTAGCAGTTGCAGTCAATGCTACTGACAAGACAGAGACAATGGACGCCCTTGTTGATGTGGATACCACGATGGTCATCGCTCCTGTAGCAGCCAATACGGCCTCTGCAAGGGTAGACACTTCCTCACGCACATCATCAGTCATTGCAGGTACACATGCGGAGGGGTTACCCGAAGAGGCACGAGATGTCGAGGTTGTTAGCATTTCCGCTATGGTCGGTGCCAATGCGGTAGCTGTCTATGGAGGCGCAGCCGTCGCGGAGGACGCAGCTCGTGTAGTAGCTGATGCACCAGCAGCCAAGCGGGCCCCTGCTCTTGAGCATTTACACTCTGCACTTCAGGACCAGGAGGATGCAATGGCACGTGCAGACAGGCACCTACATGACCTCATGCTTGAGCTACGTCCAGTGAGCACACGTTGGAGTACCGCAGACGCTGTGGGTCGTCGGTTAGCGCCAATAGATGTTGAGGATGTGTACACAAGCCTTGAGGCTGTTGAGTGGACGTTTCACGGTGCGGTGTGGAGACGGTCGGACTTGCGCCAGCAGTTGGAGGAGGTGATATTAGTCGATGCTTCAGTAGTGACGACCCGTGCAGGAGCAGACGTTACCATGACCCACACTATTGACAGTCGAGTGGCGGTTGTATCCACGGCATCAGGTGAGCCTACAGTAGTCACCCCGACAGTCGCATCTACCATGGAGGATGCAGAGAGAGCTGGAAACCTCCGGCTCATGGCTGCCCTGACCAGCACCGCTGACACCATGGCGGTTCCAGCCGACGACACACCTACACACGTCCGATCTATTGTTCATGTACCCGAGCGCCTGTGCTCTGCGGTCCACGAGCAGGAGTTAGTCGTGGCTCAAGCGGAGGCGCACGTGCAGGGTCTCATGGTCAAGCTCCGACAGGCTAGTAGCCGTTGTTACACTACTGAAGTTCCAGCACAACACGCTGCCAAGGAGTATGTGGAGGATGTGTACACGCGTCTCAAGGCAGCTGATAGGTCTCTAAAGGATGCATGTCGGGGACAGGCAGACGTTCAGCAGTAGGTGGATGATTGGTTGCGCTACAGGGGTTGGGAGGAGCCTTGGCACATTGTACGGACTCCTAATGATGGCAAGGATGCAGTAGAGGTAGATTCATTGCAGATGCCGACGTCCGACCAGCAGTCAACGGCCGAGTGAGAGGTGTGTCAGCAGCAACCGATGCCTCTACATTGGTACCTCTTGCTGATGCAAACGTTGTTTATACCGACACGTTGTCTAGTGTTGACGTCCCACCAGTAGCTGGCATCCAAACGATTGGACAGCTGACCTACGCGATGAGGCAGCGAGGCTGCAGGAGGTCGTGGCTCGGGCTGACGCGCACGCGATTCAGGTGTACCATCAGGTTCGTTCTTTGACTGACCGCCTACATGTCGCAAATGCAGCCGCCTGGCCGACAGCCGCAGCAGAGTCTGACGAGCTGTAGACTTGTCTCGACGCTACAGATTCTGCGTGGCGATGTGCAGCTCAGCAACTGGCAGGCATACGGCAGGTGATGCAATTGGAGGAGGCCCTTAGCGCTGCACCAGTCACAATTGTATGTGACGATAGTAGTGACGACTACAACAGCAACGATGAGGATAGTGATGAAAACGCAGTGAGGTGAGGCTATGTGCGAGCACATCCGACGAGCATCATTGTCACCCTTACTATTGTCTTGCAGGGGTGTGTGTCCATGGGGGAGTCGTGCTCCTTCCTGAGGGATTGTGTTGGACGTAGCCATCAGCCTTGCTTGTACTGTCAGCCTCTGCAACCCAAGGGGCGGTTGGTGTGGGCTTTGGCCTAACACCCTTCTGAGGACAGCATGGTTAGTTTGTATCCGGCACGATGCTCCGATTGAGGTTATGATGGTCGAGATTTGCACACCTGGTGACGTGTACTGGTGTGACGTGGAGTGCCACTGCCTCTATATGGTATGTATGTTCCATGCATGCAAGCAGGTGTGGTCACGACCTGGACCACGGAGACAGGTTTGAGGGTCATGAGGAGACCTTGTTGCTTTGTACCTCTTGTGTACTGTTTGGCACTTGGGTGTGTGGATTATGTGTTGCACGGTCGAGACCCGGGCACTTGGTGGGTTACACCAATGTCATGAGGAGACCTTGCATTGTGGTTGGTGTTTATGATGGATAGTGAGTGTAGTCCCTCATTTGTCATTGTGGTGATGGCTGTGTCAGCCAGGGGGAGTTTTGGTTTGTGTAGCTTCCACCCGTCACTAGCGACGACGCGGTGAGTATTCGTGTATCCAGTGTTACTGGTATGGAGCACTATTACTGGAGAGCACGAAGACATGATCCATGATGCGGATGCAGATAGTGCCAGGGCACCGATGAGTGGTAGCTCCGTGCACTAGCAGCTGCCAGACAGCTGCCACGACATCGCACGATCTTGCCAGGGTCCTTTCTGGATTGTTTGCAGACGCTAGAGTTTTCTCGGTGGACTGGCTCTCGAGCCCGATTTGCATGTTTTGCATAGTCTGTCCACCGATCGATGCTGGACTTGTGCGTGTGACCAGTTGTAGCATCTGGCTAATGATTCAGCATCTCTAAGCTTAGATGGTGGTGTGTTTGGATACCTGTGCGTAGGTTTATGGCCAAAACAGTGGTTCTGGGCCAGTTTAAGGACAAACTGGCACTGCGCGTGCGTCAATTGCCGTGAGTCGCAGTAGGTATTCATGTTGTATTTTGTCAGTTGTCATCTCTATCTGCATGTGTTCTATTTATGGAAGCACATTTGACACCGTTTGTGTCGCCTAGACAAACCCTTGCCGTTTCACGTCCGACCCGTGTTGATGCCGCGAGTTGACTAAGAGCTAACGGCTAGTCAGTGGCAAGTGTACTAGGAAGCTTCCTGGCAATCCCATTTCACGTTACGCAAAGTGATTGAAGCACAAGTCAGTGAGAAAGTAATGAGCAAAGTGCTGAACGCCGGTGGACCGGGCCACCCACGCAAGTCTCTTGACGTGGGGCCCGGACGCCACCCTTGGATTGAACCTGACCTTGGAGCAAGCGAGCTCCATGCAGTTTCTCACACACTGGCATAAGCTGGATGTGTGGTCCCGAGGGATAAGCAACCTGGCTCACTAAGCTAGAAGCATGCAACTATGTAAGAACTCAACCACATCACGAGTGTATGCGGTACATGCACTCCTACAAGTATGTGAGAAACTGCTAGGAAGCTACCTAACCTTACTACTGTTGACGTAGCGACACTGTACAGTCAACTGGCGCATTAGCAAGCAAGTAGGTGCAAGAAACAGCAAGAGTCAGGCTAGGGAGATGCGCAAAGTTTCATAAGATTCAATAGCTAAGCAATGCAAAGAGAGTGAACAAATGATAGGTTCACTGCATGAATACCTACCGTGGCTCACGGCGGTTGTCGCACGCGGCAGTGCAAGGTCTGTCCTAAAACCAGCCGAAAAACATTGTTTTGGCTGTAACTCTTCGTAGACAAGTCAGAACGCATTGCCATCTAAACCTAAACGTGCATGATCTTGAGCCAGACGCCATGACTGGTCACATGCATGCGTCCAGCATGAAACGGTGGACACACAATGCAAAATATGCAGATCGGGCCCACGGCGAGTCTACCGATAAAATCCTACAGGCTACAGGAGAACTACAAAAGGTCTTAGACATCATCTAGGACTCTGCAGCGGTCGTCGGTCAACTCCAAGTAGGTGTTCCATCTCCAGAAGACGCACCGCCGCCACCTGGGTCTGCAATAGGGATATGCACGGGCATGGACACGGCCGAGTGGTCACAGCAAACTGTACCGGTCGACGGGAACGTCACAAATCATGAACTCCCCCAAGACCTGATAGTACGCATGTCCATACGCATGAAGCATGGAAAGTAATGGAACAAGTGCAAAAACAGTTGCCATACAAACACAGACATGCCTCTCACTCAACCACTCTTAGGCAAGGGGCGAACCCCAACAAAACAAATGGTCACTAGAAACTTCCCGCAAGCCAATGCCTTCATAAGAAAATCAGCGACCCCTTGGGGAGATGCCTACAAAGGCCCACAAGCGACCCCTTGGGGAGACCTTGGACCCCTGCTGGTCCTCAGCATACCACACAGAAGCCACGGACCCCCAAACATGAGCGAGGCAGAGATTGGCACGGTGGCAAAATCAGAGCTCATACGGTGTAATGTGGTCCGAAAGGGGACCGTGGGGGAGGCGGTTCCAGACCCACTTCATGTAGGCAAATCCTTCAAATGCAAGTGTTTCTAGGAGACCGCACTCAGACCGCATAGCACGAACCGCATCCTCTATGGTGTGGTTCCACCGCTCAAAGACACCATTCTGCTGAGGAGTAGTAGGAGTGGAAACCTGGTGAAAAACCACGTGCTTGGCAGAGAAGCTGTCCATCTCGCCCAGAAACTCATCAACACAATCCGAACGGAATGTGTGCAGCATGTGGCGAGACTTACACTCAGCCATCACTAGCTTGAGACAAACAACAAGAGTGGCATCACTCTTGTGGCGCAGGCTGTAGACCCACCGCATCCGTGACGTATTGTCCCCGATCGGACAAAGACGCGACAGGGAGAGAACCGAGAAGGTCCGAATGGACCAACTCGAAAGGGCGAAGAGCTCAAGAACGGAAGTCATGGTAGGTGCAGTGATGCATCTTATCCTGAGCGCAGAATAGAGGCCACGTAAGACCGAGTGCGGCCTCTGTCCGAATGAGCTTTCACATAGTGTCAGAGCCCACATGACACAGGCGACAATGTAGCAATCTCTCGTGCTCAACAGAGAGAACACTAGTGACAAACACACGAGCAGTAGGGGAAGGGGAGCAAGGAGAAGAAGAGATTTGAGAGACACGATACAGGTCATCCATGACAGTGGCACGAAGAACAACGGTACGAGTATCAACAACGGTCACAGTCGTGAAGTCTGTAGTGTGCTCCAAAGAGAGTCCCATCAGTGTGCAGGCACGCACAGAAAGCAAGCTGAGCTCAAAGTCAGGCACAAAAAGCACCTCAGAAAGATACAGGGGGTCAGACAAACCATCAAAGCACAACACCCCAACACCCTCGACCAACAACGACTTACTAGAGCCTCTGCAAACGGAGCAAACAGACGCAACATGACCGAGGACAACGAGGTCACTACGATGATAGGTCATGTGGTGAGTAGCACCAAAATCCATGATCCACGTGCCACTACAATCACGACCGGAGGACGTCCCTGTGCAACGGGCGATGGAACACTCAGCCGTAGACGGGCGCTGAGCAACATGTGAGGAGGTACGATAATGGGCACAAAGGTTAGATTCAAGAATGCAATCGGTACTATCAGGCCCATCATCATCACATGCCATATGTGCCCCCCCACACGAGTCATCCCGAGCTACAAGAACAGACGAAAAAACAGTATGTGAACCACCCAACTGTGATGACACACTCGTACCTCCCTGAAAGCGAAACACTAGAAGGTGACGGGGCTCAATGATGGTGCGATTACCTGAGTCTAGGTCGCCACTGCTCGTCGGGAGGGGAAGCGGGAACTACAGTGGGAACTGTTATGGGACCTAATGCGATCCTAGTTGTTGTGCGACCAGAGGTTGTGCTGCTTGATGCGGACCACAGTGCGTGGGCAGCCTGAAGACTACGAGTAATCCGCGCCCAGTCAAGTGGCTGCTGGCACTCGGTGTAGCGATGAGCGCCTCCACAGTTGTAGCGGTGAACAGTACGTCCATTACTACTGCCCGGTGAGTACTGCTACTGTGACTGTTGCTATCCCGAACTGCACCTCTTTTTCCCCTTCTTCCCCTGTACTGCTATTGCCGCACCTTGTATCTGAGTTGGGGTAATTGGGGTGGAAAGGGAAGAGGAGGATGTGCCAGAGGATGGAGGCACCAACTACGAGAAGGACGTCAGTGGCGATGCGATGACCATTACAACAAGGGGACTCTCTTCATATGCCACGGCTGCCTCACGGGCAGAAGTCACCTAGAGGAAAAGCTAATGTGTCCAAGGAAGAAGCTGAAGGGAGGTGGAGAAGGGCTCGAGCACGGCATCGTTGTACCTTGTGAAGAGGTCTACGTGCTCAAGACAAACTCCAAGCATGATCATGCGGAGTGCCCATAGCTGTGTACCTCCTGAGGTCCCAAGGCACGTGTAGATGCGCATGGTCCGCCGCTAGTATTTGGTTGTGGGTTCGGCAGGTCCATGACAAAGGGAGTGAAAGACGTAAATGTGAGCCGCGTGGGTGGCGTGCATCTCTATACCAAGCATGGGCAATGCCACACCTAGCTCTCACGTGGATCAACACCCGCGCCTGTGCTGGCCTCTCAAAGGAACGAGCAAATGTCCATGACTGTCTTGTGCGGCATGGGGTAAAGGAATCCGCGTTCGCCCTGTGCACGACCTGTAACCTAGTACGGACTATGATAGAAGAGTCATACTCCCTCTGAAGTGGCCTAGACCTGGAAAAGAATCTCCCCGCAGTCAAAGCCGTCCTTGTTGACATATCGTGGAAGTAGTTTCTCGAAGGCCTTGGGTTACCGCTTCGTAGGGAGAGAAACCAAAGGCTGAGAAGGACGAGGAATGGGGAAAACACCAAAACAAGGAAAGTTGGTGGGGTAGCTAGGGTAGAAATCAGGCAAGGATCGGATCTCGGGGAAAAAGGAGCCAGATGTGTGGGGGGGCCAAGAACTCGTCTTAAGCTGGCGAAGACACTCCTGAAGCACGCAAATCTCACTCTCGTGAGTACCATCCTCCATACCTGGCATGTCAGGGTCCTCATCCCAAGGATCAAGAGGTGGCGGGCCGCGTCCTGCTCCTGTCATCGGTACAGATGCTGAAAACTGTGTAGAGGGTATGACACCGTCGACTCCCTTGGAGGTCTGCCATGGGACTGTGGATTGACCAGGAAGAAGCTCAGTGAGCGTACGGATGGTGTCAGTCTACTACTATTGTAGACGACGCATCTCATCCTGCTGGCTCCGTAGGTCCTCAATAGCTTGCAAGTGTGGACTCATGATCCCTGAAGAGGAGGAAGAGGGATCTAGTGGTCCTATGCCTTTTGTCACCTGTCAGAGCCATGCCAGGGCTCAGTATGGGCCAAGATGTCAAACTGGTTGGATTTCACAACAATCAGCGTATCGCAACCAACAACAGCACTAGACACAAGGGTGGTCCGCAGAGTAGACACGACCTCAGGGGATGAAGAAGAGGCTGACTCCGCAGCTGATGCAGCTGGGGATGTAAACCGACGTGAAGTAGACGCTCTAGGTGCTGCTACTCCAGAGGATGGTGCTACTACACGAGGGGCAGCAAGATGATGCTGCTGACGATTTTTATGGGCAACAGGTTAGCTTACCGAGGATTGGAGAGGTCGGTGATCGCGTGGTGGCGCAGTGGCCAATTCAGTCTGCGCCGTCGGAGAGTCGTCTGCAACAGATTGGCAGTGGGCCGCGTAGTCTCCGGCGTCCTCCCAGGCATGGTAGCCGGCAGGATTGTAGTCCTCTCCAGGGTGATACCCCGGACTGCTACGACGAATCCTCGACCACACCTCTCGCTCCGCCCTCCTTTTGTAGTACACGACCTCGTCGTCCATACGGTCATTCTCACGTGCAGCTTTGGGCGATGTGGGAATCGGATCTGTTGGAGATAGGGACGCCAGAGCGCTGAGTGTTTGGCTGCCCAGCAGGCAGCCTGCAAAGGTAAGGGGTGTACCAAGGTGGTAGAGCCACTGCTACTGCTGCTAATACCACAATGTGGCGCGTGCCGGAGATGGTGAACTATCGGCTGAGAGAATCAGCGTAGGCTATGGGGGCAGCTGTTGTGCAGTTAATGAGCCGACCGTAGCATGGCCAAGGCTTGAGAGGAAGGGTGGCGGTGAAGCCGATGACATCGTTGCACTTGTGTTGTGCAAGAGATTGCAGCACCAAGAGTTGGTGCAAATGCGTGGCTGTAGTGGTAGAGGCAGTTGTCGTAGTCACTGTGTGGTAAGCGTGCGCACGGAGGTCGTAGCACGGTTAGTGACATGGGGTGATAGACGGCTACAGAGAGAAGCCTACATTGTAGTCACAGCTGCGATGTAAACAAGGTGAGCGCATCACGCAACTCGTGGATGCGGAACGTGCAGTTACGAGAGTGAGGGGAGGTGGCAGAGAGGTGCGAGTGCCATAGTCGTTGCTGCAAAGTGCACGAGGTGTTCGAACCACGTAAAAATGTGGGTACTAAGATATGCGGCTGCTAGGGTGTAGGACGGCGTCTGAGAGATCCCATGGCCGCAATCGCAACTGCATTGTGCATGGAGTCACCGCACCACACAGCTTGTGGGTGCAATGTGTGCGGTTGCAAGGCGTGAGCACGTGTGGATGCTGAAAAAGAGAAGCGGCAAGCGTGGCCACAGCGTGGTCAACGTGCGTGCGGATGCCGAGGAATGGCCAAGGGTGAGAAGGCGGCAGTGGAGAGTAGCTAGTGTAGTAGTACGTACCTGGCTTGCGCGGCATCACCCGCCATGTGGGTGTGACCCATGAAGGCCTCAAGAGAGTCCCAAAGAGGAATGTACCCTCCTGCTCTGATACCCGAAGGCAGCTGTGGTTGCTGGAGTGCACAAGCAAGCAAGCTGAGGGAAAGACACCATGGATCGGATGGGGCAAGCTCACGATACGTGAACTGAGTGAAGCACAATTCAGTGAGTAAGTACCGAGCGAAGTGCTAAACGCCGGTTGACCGGGCCACCCACGCGAGTCTCTCGACGTGGGATCCGGACACCACCCGGGGATCGAACCCGACCCTCGAGCGAGCTAGCTCTAGGCGGTTTCTCACACACTGGCATAAGCTGGATGTGTGGTCTCGAGGAATCACCAACCCGGCTCAATAAGCTAGAAGCATGCAAGTATGTAAGAACTCTACCACATCACGAATGTATTGTTGAAATAGTATGCACCTTGTCCACTGCCTAGCTGGCTAGCTACACATACAGACAAGGCATGCACTGCTCTATGGAGTCTGTCCCCTTGGTCTGTTATGAGATGGGCCAGGAATGCACTGCCCATAATGGGTATGTCACCTGTGGCTCATCATAGGAACCATACCTTTTTGGCTTGGTTGAATAGGCACCGGAGTCTCAAATGAGAGGTCGCGGGTTCAGACCCCGCGACGGCCACAATTTTCTTTGTGGCTAAAACTGGGACAGGAAGCTTCTAGGAAGCTTACTAGAGCCTGCCTTGAGGATGACACTTGGCGGTCTAAGGACGCGCCAAGTAGGACTGTAGGTTGAGGCTGGCTCCAGTGGAGCCACTACAAGAAGAATTTTTAGCAAAGCTCTGCAAGTATAAAAGCCTGTACCTTGCATGCATCCATTTACAGTTCTTGCCTTTGAAGACTCCTCACAGAGTGTCCAACCAAAGGTAGACACTAAAGACCAACATGCGGACTTCGTGAGGTTGCAAACCAAACAAACCTAAAATGTGGATCCCTCGTTCGAGGGTGATATGTTATCTTGGTTGCAATACCAAGAGCGGTTGGCGGCCTCCCATGTCGGGACCCGTTTTCTAGACCGTTGCTATCCGGTGCATTGACAAATGGTTATGGGCCCACACTTCTGGTTCTAAGGCACGCTTCCAAGACCGACTAGCGCGTGGTCTTGTAGGGCGCACAGGTACAACAGGGACATGAAGATCGGACGGCTTTGATCTACTCCATTGGCTCCATCGGCTTCTTCAGGTAGGGTGCGCGCATGTGGCGGACTAGGAGACGAGGAACAGCTCTGTCCATGTTGGACAAGACCCTCAAGCCCCAACGGGATTAAGCTCTACCCCACTTTAGAAGGTGGTACGACGGCATCATCGCCTTAGGCGATCATTGGCGGGAGGAGTATGCAACGGAACCAATTGCACCTTTGACAATGGTCACAGTCAGCAGCCTCATCAGCCTCATCGGCCTCAACGAAGCAGAGTAGTAGCAAAGTAGAGAAGACAAGCAACCGTAGGAAATGGCGGATCCGACTCAAGCCCGCCTTGAGGCAGGTATGTCCAAATTCACGGGGACAGGGTTTCCCTTGTGGAAATGGCAGTTTGAGATTGTCATGAACGTGCGTGGCTACCTTGACATCCTAAAAGGGACCGAGACAACACCCGCCGATGTGACTGTGACGATGCATGTGGCTGACCTTGCAGCATGGACGATGAAGAACAGCATGGCTCTCGCCATTCTTGTGATGTCCATCAACAAGACTCAACACTCCCACATCACAGGATGCACGTTGGCTACCGAAGCCTACACAAAACTCGTACAAGTGCATCAATCGAACGCCCTAGCAAGCCGAATCTTCATCTTCGAAAGGTTGATGTGGATGAGGATGAGCGAAGGAGAATCGATACCGGCATTTTTGCAGTTGTTCAACAACGTGCTGCAAGAGGTCCAGCAAATGGAATGGAATGTCGACTCCAACATGCGTGCCATGATCCTTCTAATGGCGCTGCCGGAAAGTTGGGGGTCCTTGATCACCATTTTTGGCGGTTGGAAGGAGGCAGATCTGACGTATGAGGCTATTGCCGGACACGTCCGCAACGAGTCCATGCGACACAGTGGTAGTGAGGCAAACATTTCAGCCTATGCCTCTCACTTCGGTGGACAAGGTGGAAGCTCTCGCTCTAGTCAAGGCAACAGCGGAAGCGGTGGCGGTGGAGGGAAAGTCAATGGTGGCGGGAAGAGTTCCAAGAAGCCCGGCAACTGTCACAGCTGTGGCAAGGCTAGGCACTAGGCTAGGGACTGCCTTAGTCCCAAGAAAGAAGGCAAGAACAAAGGTAGAAAGGAGAAGAAGGAGCTCACCAACATGATGGCTAGGGGGCTGCCCATGAAGGGCGCAGCGATCCTTAGGCCCGGGGTATTCGCCCTTGACTTGGGCACCAACCACCTTTTATCAAAAGAGAAGGTTGGATTTGTCTCCATGGCCGAATATGTCATGCGCATCAAGTGTGCAAACGACGGCGTCGTCCAAGCCATGGGTTAAGGGGACAAGGTGATCACATTCAACGTGAATGGTGCAGAGAAGGCGGTCAACCTTCAAAAGGTGGTGTACATGCCCTCCTTTGCAGCCAACTTGTTGTCGGTGTCACAAATCACAACAACATGACAGTGGTGTTTACCAACAAGGAAGCGGTTGCCCTAAAGAACGAGGACATCCAGATTTTGTACACCAAAGACGATCTCATGCTTCAAGTTCCAAGAGTCGACGGCCTCTACGTGCTTCAAACCAAATTCACCAAGGCGTCGGATGAGGGACTCGCATGTGCCACAAAGACAATGGCACCGGAGCCAAAGGATGCACCACCGGCGACCGCTGCGGCCACCACATCAACCAAGGACACTAACGCTGAGCTGTGGTACCGGCGATTTGGCCATGTGGCCAACAACACGCTGAAGAAGATGTAGGAGTAAGAGGTATTCCGTGGAATGGAAGGGAGCACCATGAAGCATGGCGGAGGGTGTGCATTGTGTGAACCATGCCTCCAAGTGAAGGCAAAGAAGAAGTCGTTTGGGAGAGGAGGTCAACGAGCGGAGCAGGTCTTGGAACTGATGCACAGTGACGCGGGTGGACCCTTCCGCACACCATCTAATGGAGGAAGCAAGTACTTCCTGACCTTCATTGACGACCACAGCCACAAGTTGTGGATCTACTTCCTCAAAACAAAGGGAGAGGCCAAGGAGAAGCTCCTCGAGTTCATCGCCATGGTGGAGCGGCAAACGTCCAAGAAGGTGAAGATGCTCCGAAGTGACAACGCGGGTGAGTAGGAGGCATGCAAACCTTGGCTCAATCATCATGGCATCCACCATAAGAAAACCACCCCTTACAACCCCCAAACCAATGGCGTTGCCGAGAGGATGAACCAGACCCTCCTCGGCATGGTGCAAAGCATGCTCTTCGACGCCAAGCTCCCACCTTGCTTTTGGGCAGAAGCAGCAACGACGGCCTGCTACCTCTTGAATCTCACACCAGCAACCGCCTTGCGGAAGAATGCAAAGGAGCAGGACAAGCAGCTAAAGACCCCACAAGAAGCATGGTCGGGAAAGAAACATAACGCATCTCATCTGAAGGTGTTCGGGTCAACTGCATGGGTGAAGATCCAGTCGGGAGAAGGTGGAGGTAAGCTGGACGCACGTTCCAGGAAGTGCGTCATGGTTGGGTACGACACAACACACAAAGCCTATCGGCTTTGGGACCAGGCAGCAAGCAAGCTCGTGAGGAGCCGCGACGTCGTGTTTGACGAACGCACCCTTGAAAAGGGAGAGCTACTGGACCCGAACCTCCCTCCCAAAGCGGGAGAGAGGATAGTGTTGCTTGAGTCCAGAGACCAAACACCTGACAACTGGCTCGCTTTGCCAGCAGGTGGTGGAAATGGGAGAGCAGCTGTGGAAGATGACGCAGCATGTGACATGGACGCGGATACCGAGGCATCCGGGGCTTCCGAGTCTGACTTGGAGTCTGACGACTCTTCTAATGACGACGACGACGACGACAACAAACCACCACCTGTGGAAGCACCAGCACCAAAGCAAGAAGCCGCACCACTACCCCGGCACAGTTTGCGACCAAAGAGACACCTTTGTAGTATGAGGATGATTGGACTGGCCTTAGCTGGTCGTGCATGGCTCAAGGAGAGCCATCCACAGTTGCGGAGGCGATGAATGGCTTAGATGCGGCCAAGTGGAAGGAGGCAGTGGATAGCGAGCTCTCGTCCATTGCCAAGAACGACACGTGGGTGCTGGTGGATAGACTCGACAAGGCCCACGTGGTGGGATCCAAGTGGGTCCTCCGAGTGAAGAAGAAGCAAGACGGCAGCATCGACAATTTCAAGGCAAGGGTAGTGGCTAAGGGGTTCTCTCAACGCCCGGGCTCCGAGTACTATGAGATGTTTGCGCCCGTCGTGACCTTTGCCTCCATCCGCTCTCTCCTTGGAATTGCAGCCGCAAAGAACTTAGAGATACACCAGATGGACGTCAAGACAGCTTTCCTTTATGGGAAGCTTGACAAGGAAGTGCTGATGGAGGTGCCCGAAGGAGTCGAAGCTCCCAAGGGCAAGGTGTGTAAGTTGGTGAAAGCGCTCTATGAGCTGAAATAGGCCCCAAGGATGTGGTACAAAGAGATGGACGGTTTCATGACTGGCCTCTCCTTCGCGCATTGCCAGAATGATCCGAGCATGTACGTGCGCGATGATGGGACAAGGTTGATGCTGGTTGCGCTGTACGTGGATGATCTGATCATGTGCTCGTCTTCGGTCGGGCTACTAGACGAGCTGCAGTCTGACCTCAGGAAAAGGTTCAAGATGAAGGACATGGGTCCTCTCGAGTACTACCTCAGGATTGCCATCCACCGCAACCAAGTAGCAGGCACCATCGAACTCAACCAAACCAAATACATCGGTGAGGTACTGAAGCGCTACCACATGGAAGACTACAAACCTGTCAGCACCCCAATGACGACCGATACAAAGCCGAAGGCCTCCATGTCGCCAAGCAACAAAGCAGAACAAAGGGAGATGCAAGACATCCCCTACCAGTCCGCCGAGGGTAGCATCATGTACGCCATGGTAGGGACCCATCCGGACATGTGCTATGATGTGGGACAAGTCAGCAGATTCGTGGCCAACCCTGGACCACAACATTGGCAGGCAGTCAAGCGCATCTTTCGCTACCTGCAGAAGACACGTCACATGGGCCTCATCCTTGGAGGCCAAGAAGGAACGGACCCCCTTTGCCTGAAGTGCTACACCGACGCTGATTGGGGAGGAAATCTCGACATCAGGAAATCCACCTCTGGTAACGTGTGCATCTTAAATGGCGCTACCATCTCATGGGCCAACAGGAAGCAGGATTGTGTTTCCGTGTCCACGGCTGAGGCAGAGTGTGTTGCTCTGTCTGAGGTGTGCAAGGAGACTCAATGGTTGCGCAGCCTACTTGGCAAAATGACAGTTCCACAAAGGGATGCCACGGTCGTACACGTGGAAAACATGAGCACCATCTTGATGGCTGAAGACAAGATCATCTCCGGCGAACGAAGCACATCGACATACGCTACCACTACTCACGTGACCTGGTCATGAAGAACGTGGTGGACTTGCAGCACTGCAGAATGAAGAGCATGCTTGCTGACTGGATGACCAAGCCGTTGGAGAGCGACTTGCACTATGCAGGCATTCGTGGATTCGGCATGAGGAGTGCGGCAGAGGAAGGGTGAGTCCCAAGGCATTGATGGAGCCCAGTAAACGACAGATGGACAGAGGTGCAAGGGAGAGATTTGTTGAAATAGTATGCACCTTGTCCATTGCCTAGCTGGCTAGCTACACATACAGACAAGGCATGCACTGCTCTATGAAGTCTGTCCCCTTTGGTCTATTGTGAGATGGGCGAAGAATGCACTGCCCATAATGGGTATGTGCCCTGTGGCTCATCATAGGAACCATACCTTTTTGGCTTGGTTGAATAGGCACCGGAGTCTCAAACAAGAAGTTGCGGGTTCAAACCCCGCGACGGCCGCAATTTTCCTTGTGGCCAAAACTGGGATAGGAAGCTTATAGGAAGCTTACTAGAGCCGGCCTTGAGGATGACACTTGGCGATCTAAGGATGCGCCAAGTAGGACTGTAGGTTGAGGCTGGCTCCAGTGGAGCCACTCCTCACAGAGTGTCCGACCAAAGGTAGACACTAAAGACCAACATGCGGACTTCGTGAGGTTGCAAACCAAACGAACCTAAAGTGTGGATCCCTTGTTCGAGGGTGATATGTTACCTTGGTTGCAATACCAAGAGCGGTTGGCGGCCTCCCATGTCGGGACCCATTTTCTAGACCGTTGCTATCTGGCACATTGACATGTATGTGGTGCATGCACTCCTAGAAGTATGTGCCCCATTTCATAATGTAACAATATGTAACATCAGTGTAATAAAGCTCTCCATAGAGTTGGCATTGGTGTTGTGGCCATCACTTGGTGGCTTGATAGTGTTGCTACAACTGTTCGCTCCATGTAGTTTCACAGCTTTGCACCAAAGAGCTTTACTCCATGTTAATCACCTGTAGTGATGATGTGTGTGTGGGCATAGAGTCAAGAGGTCACTTGCGCGTGTCACAACCACAACCAACACACATAACACTACATGAAAAGTGGTCTCCAAGAGCTCGTCACTGAGAGAACTCACGAGGATGCTTTAGCTGAAGCTGATGCTCTGAATATAGCCGTCGAGCGTCTCGGTATCCCGGCGAGTTAGTGGTGACAACTGCAAAGGTCATCGTGACTGACATGCCAATAACGTCTTGCCGGTGGTCAAAACCCGGGCATTGAGTGGTCTGTATTAATGTCGCGGGAAATCCATTGGTGTTTGTTCATGTTGGTTTGTGTGGCATCCACCCGTCACGACCAACGCCGATGGATTACCCATATACCCACGTAGGTGGTATATGGTAGAGGAGGGCGTGACAACACGACGGGCCTCCGGAGCCCCTCGAGACTTCTCCAACATCTACGACACTACCGGCAAGACGCGATCGATGCGTTTCGGCATCCCTGTTGGCTTGTTGGGAGCTAGGAGACTTTTCTCTATGGGTTGAGACCTGCGTACCCTGTGGACTATACGGGTGCGACGAGGAGACCCGGTGGCTGTAGTAGTGCTTCCGATGTTCGGAAAGCCGTTTGTGATGTCTGGACGCTGATTCTGAGTGTTTCTAGCACTGCTTGTATTTTCTCGTGGTCAAGACCCGGGCACTTGGAGAGCTATTCCGGTGCCTCGAGGAAACCACCTTTGTTTCTCTCATGGTGTTTGCAGTGTGTTCTCCCCGCTGACTCGTTTGGGTTCAATGGGATTGACGGGGCCCGGTGCGGCTAGCTGCCGGCGCCCCTAAAGAGGCCCGCTAGGGGCTCATTTGTACTTTCTCCTTGTTCTTCCATCCTATGCATTCTAGACCTAGCCAATTTCTTGTCGTTTTGCAATTCACTCACACACCGAGCTCATGTTCATTTTTTGCATGGGCATGCATTCCCTAGTTATTTTTCAGCTTGGTATCAAAGCATTTTCTCCCACATAGGATCGCCGGCATATTCCGGTTTGTCCATCTCCAAGGGCTTGGTCGTCTACTGCTTGGAGCAGCAGCCACACCTGCTGCCGCCACACCTTCTGTTCTTGGAGCAATTTTTTCTCCTTTAGTGGCATCAGCACTCGTCGTAGTCGCAGCTGGTCAGACTCCCTTCTCCGGGCGTTTTGTGGTCGTGCAGCTCGTCCCGTCTGATTACACTTGCTGACCCCGACACTGTGACCTACAAGGGTGACCTACAGTATCTCCCAGTGTCATCCTTTCCCGTGGCTTGGTGTTCAAGACAAGGAGTAGGTGCCCTCTGCACCTATCCACCATCTGGTGCACGAGATGAGGGCACATACATCTGAGCAGTCGCCCTTCGCGTTTGCCTGCTACCACTTTTTCGCATGGGCTTGCATGCCCTAATAAATTTCCAACTGTTCATGATGTTATGCTCTGGGTGCTTCTTTTTTGTGGTCCAGACCCGTGTATTTGGTGGTTTAATGTAATGCCTCAAGGAGACCCCGTGTTTTTGTTTGAGCTTTTGACAATTCTAAAATTGTTGTTTGGACTTTGTGTGTGCATGGTTTCCACATTGTGCATTTTGCATAGTTTCGAGCACCCATAAACATGTTCCGGTGCTTTTTGGATGTCTTTTTCACATGCCTTCTTGTTCTTTTGGTGTTTTTTATTCCCACATGCTCATTTGGGCTCGGCAGGCATGATGGGGCCTGGTGGGCTAGTCGTCAGCGCCTCCATGTAAGCCACGCGCAGGCTCATTTGTAGTCTATCCTTGTTAGCGCGTTCCACGCTAGGTAGATGTGGCCCAATGTAAGTACCCTTCAGACCCTTCACTCATGTCAGCATTACATGGGCCTGCATGCCGTAAACTTTTCAACTCTCTTTCTACACACACATCGCACATGTGACTGACATACATCGAGCTCTCATCCGCCACAGCCTGGGTGGAGCTGGTGAATTGCGTGGCCGAGACATCTTATCTGGAGTGCAAGGATTTTCCTGCACAGATAGCCTCTGTTGTATTCGACATGGATGTCGTTGAGAGGTTGTGAGTTGTAGTTAGTAGAACATGTGTGCTGACATTGAAGCATGGAAGCATGAGCGTCAAAGTGGTTATATGCACCCACATACTCTTGCATGTGTCCTGCTTGTGTGAGCATTCTTCACGTGTGTTATCGGGTTGCTGATCACATGAGGACCACACGTCCGGGTTTACCCAGTGTGTGAGAAAGCCGCTGCCCGCGACCTGCAGGTGGAACCGGTTTGATCCCTGGGTGGTTGCTGAATCCCACGCAAATCACTCGCATGGGTGGTTAGGTTGTCTGGCATATTCCGCCACTCTCACTCACTTTGTTTGTTTCTTGGTTATCAAGCATTGACTAAGTGTTACGGCCGCTGTCCCTTTTCATGGCGTGTGTGTCCTCTAGCGTATCCTTGTGTCTTTGAGCTACACATAATATGCTCGTTATTACTAGCTTCTTCTACCTGCTAGGATCAGAGCAGTAAAAAGGAAAACCTTAGCCTCAAGCTGTTGACGCCATAGTAGCACATCACATCCTACTTGTGGACGCCACGGCCATCACCGCATCTCACTTGTGGCCTCGACCGTGTCTTGGCAGCAGTCATTCTGTACTCTGCCCTACTAATCATTAGAGCTCCTGTCAGCCATGAGCGGGAGCTTTAGCATTAGCACTGCAAGCGCCGCAGACATCGTCTGCAACTTGCAGTGCTAACTGCTTCACCGGCAGCCATACTGCACAGCGATAGTTGAGAACTTGCCCAAGGTACAGAATTTACAAACCTCAGCTGTAACCGCACCAGCACACTGGCAATGGAAATTGGCAGTCATCAGTGCTAACCAACCATAGGTTCTAGTGTTTGGTTGACTGCTGTCAGCCGGCGGCTGTCCGTCATCGCAAGTGGATTGCACAACGGAGAGCAGCCACAGCCTACAGTTGGCACCTACGACTGCCAGCTCGACAATCATTGGCCGTCAAGCATTGGTTGATGGACAGGGATCTAACAACCGTCGTACAGCAGTGGCCTTCTTGGTCGGCTCCCACGTTGACTGGGAGACATTTTCCGATAGCCACTGCTGTCTTTCTTATGACAGCAGCTTCAACGGGTGGCAGCGATAACTGCCGATGTATGATCAGCAAAGACAACTGTAGCAGCAACATTCCACCTCCAGATAGTGTGGCAACAGAATAAGCAGTAGGAGCATTGGCAGTAGTTGTGTAGCAGTTGTAGCAGCACCAATAGCCGTGTGAGAAGCAACAGTTGCAATTCTGCAACTGCTGCAGCAGTAGAAGCACCAGCACTTGCAACTGTAGATAAACAGCAATGATAGTAGCTCTTGCAGAAATTGTAGCTACTTAGAAACTACAACAACAGTAGCTACTGCAAAAGAAGCAAGCTTTATCATTCATAGTAGTGTCAGCAGAATATTAGCATCTCTGCAGGTTTTGTAGCAATAGAGGCAGTAGCTGCTGCTACTTCAGAGCAGGAACAATGACAACAATAGTGTGAGCAGAAGTCTTCGCAACTCAACAGCTACTGTAGGAGAAAAACCAATAGTAGCCTCAGTTGTAACATCAATCAATGACTAATAACAGCTTTGGCTGTTGTAGAACCACAACACTAGCATCTCAACCAGCCACAAACCCATGCAGCCCGTGAGCGGAACTGTCTCAACAATGGAATTGCCTATTACAAGGAATGTCTGGAATGTCAGCGGTGTACGCGCTACTTTCAAAGTAGTCTTGGGTAATACCCAGGGGAGGAGTACGACCCAGAGGAGGTGTATGAGCACAAGGATTCAGTGAACTGAAGATGCTACTACTCGGCCTCAGATGACTCACCAACTCAGCAGGAAGCGCCACCAACGGGTCTGCCACGATATCGCCGGCCTTGACCAGCTCCAATAATCGCACCTATTGCCCTTTGGACTCATCGACAAAGTCAATGGGCGGAATTTGGTGGAGCTACTGGCACCACTCCCCATGACTTTCCTATGGTGTGTCCCTCTCCTACATCTACCTCTTGTTGAACGTCACATGCATCCTCTTTGCCTTCTGACATCTCCTTTGTTCTTGAGGTTTTGCCAGACTCTAGTGCTACAGTTACCTCTACCTTTGCAATCACTGTGCTGCCTGTGCACCCACAGCACTGCTGCAGATGTAATCAACGTGCCATTCATTTTGCCAACGTTTTGAGATCCGTCGCCTTTGTAGCAGCAGCAACCGCCCATGTTGTTGCCATCATAGTCACCTCCATCCGCACCTCAACGGCTCAAGCTACGTCTGCTCCATTGGCTTGTATGACTGCATAATACATCCTCAATTGTGTGTCTATATTTGCAACTGTCTTTCCCTCTCTGAAGCTGCCCTTATGGGTGTTGCCTGTCTTCTTGTGCTCACTGTGTATACTTTTGTGGTGCTTGCGGCATCAGCCACCGCCACCCTCCTGCCGCTTTTCTCTCTTCACCGTTAGGGTAGGGTGAGGCTCCTTCTCTCTGAGTTTTTCCTCTTATTCCTCAGTGAAGTTTATCCTTCCTCTGTGTGTGTGTGTGTGTGTGTGTGTGTGTGTGTGTGTGAGTGTGTG
>SZWC01000983.1:134864-159251 GCA_023375785.1 Penium margaritaceum
GAGAGAGAGAGAGAGAGAGAGAGAGAGAGAAAGAGAGAGAGAGAGAGAGAGAGAGAGAGAGCCATGTCGACGCTCCACCGCGAACACACCAAACCCTGGCATAGTCGCACCTCGGCGCTTCAGAAGCCGAAATGACACACACACACACACACACACACACACACACTTGGGGGGAGGGGGGGGAGGGTGGTGGCCGCTAGCCTCCATCCATGCTCACGCTGACTCTGAATTCCGCCAACGCATGTCAAGGACCAGTACAACGTACATGGAGGTGTTATGCAGCCAATCCTCATGCAGTACTCACGTGCGACAAGGGACGGAGGTGACTGGAGCGCCTCCATTTGCGCACATGCAGGTTTGGCAGCCAAGCTGGCATCTGCGCATGCAGGCCGTGTTTCATTGGCCTCATTGTTTACGAGTGTACGTAACGTCAGCATGGCAAACAAGAAGCAACAACAAAGCCAGCGGAAGAGCTCTATTGTTATGGAAAAAAAAACATACCCCTTCTGTTTTTCACCTAGCGGATCGCCGAACCAATTATTTCTGGGGCCAAATAGCTCAGATACCCATAAAAGTGTGACTCTGATCCGCCCAGCACCAGAAGAAGAATAACTGAAAAGCCCAGTCGGAAATCATCCTCGCTCACGGCACGAGTCGACGCCCGAGCAAAAAAAAAGTCGTCATGGCCATCCGGCCAATCGACGGTCAAGGACGAGAGGCGCCGATCGCACCTCGCCAGCCGTCGATCGGCCGATGCTCGATCCACGGCCTGCGAGGTCCATGATCAGCGACTTTCGTCATTGATCGTCGATCGGCCGGAGTCCTCGATGACGAGGGTGACTCCGGAAATCCTGCATCGGCTGATAGGAAACAGAAGACAAACGTAAGCCGTTTGGCTTTCAAACCCTTGGTTGAAACCACAAACCTAAAACAATTCAATTCAAGATTAATTTTGGAGGGTTTGGGTTTTGTTTTTAAACTAGCACCTGTCGGGCCCCGCAGTAGCGGGGCCCGGCAGGTGCCAGTTTAAAGCATGGGGAGTCTCGAACTCCTCACAAACGTTACGAAAATGTCCGCAGAAAGTCTCACAAACCCTACTTTTTTGGGGGTTTGTGATATTGTGGAAGAGGCATCATGTTGTGCGTCAACGACGCATGATATGGTGCCTCGACATCAACGTTTTCCTTTTTTCCTTGTTACTGGCCTGGCGGTCGCAGCATCAGATGGGTAGCTAGGTTATTTCTCGCTCGACGAAGGGCGAATGAGTTTTATAGTTCTGAAAAGTGGGTCTATCGTGACCGAACCCTTATTTCTGTATATATGTGTACAAATTCACAGTCGCATTGAACCTCATGCACCGTCTTATTGTATGGACTGCGGAAACGATGGTCAAAAATTGATTTCACTTGAAAAAGTGTAACAACGAGCCCATCGTGCAACACATATAACGCAGGTACCGGTAGTCCTTGATAAGTGAAAGTACCATGGGTGGACGGGTTGCTTTCCCTGAGAGCGATGGGCGGATGGTTGTTTTCCTTCCGAATGACTGGCGGATGAGAGTCACACTTTGCGTTTTATGGGTATCTGAGCTATTTCACCCTTTATGATTTTAGGTCTACACGGACTTCTGTTGGGCCTTGTAGTAGCGGGGCCCTGCAGGTTCCCTTTGTACTCATGGGGAATCTCAAAATCCCCTCAAACTCTGGACAAACCGCCCCCCGCTAGCATCATGAATCCTTCAACGAAGGGTTTTGTGATACTAGCGAGGGGTGGAGGGGGAGGGGGGGGGGAGGGGGGGGACACCGCATGTCATGCATCGTTGACGCATGGCATGCAGCCTTGCCATTCCTTTTTTCCTTCTTCTTTGTTCCTCGCGTGACGGTAGCAGCGGCCGATGGGTAGCTGGAGTATTTTTTGCTCAAGGACAGGCTGATGAGCTATACAGTTCCAAAAATTGGGTGTATGTGTCTTTCACCCCTTTGGAAATTCAATGGCTTTGGAAAATTCACGAACATGTTTTTAGCTTTGATTAGGCGTTCTAGGCACCACATGACTAAGTTCCACATTTTAAAGTTTTGAATCAATGATGTAGATTTTGATGGAGTACGTCACATCAAAAGGGACGAGCTCTTGGTGTTTCAGTCGTGAATGGTCACAAATGAGGTTGGCTCTACCGATGATGCTGTTACACGGACTTCACCGCATCGCGTCGTCATAGAGCAAAACTACCCTGCCGAAGGTATTCCATGCATTTGTGAACGAAGTTATGATCATGTCACAATTGTATCTGTTGTGACTCCCAATTCATTTTGTGCTCTCCTTTCCCTTTAGACAAGAGCCTTGTTTGTATATTCTATTAATCTGTCGGTGGAATAACTACAATGAATTTTAGGTTTAGTAAAACTCTCTCATGCACTCTGTTGATATTGGCGCTTTAGGATGCATCTCTTCATAAAACGATGCCTCGTGACATCTCATTTGTGATATGGGTCTTTTGACCTCATTGAAGTCCGAATGTGACCTCTAGACCCCGTTGTCTTTTGTAACGAACACATGGCTCCCAAACTCGACCGTGCCAGCTAACATGGTCAAGGTTTGGCTATAAAACTTGAACAAAATCAACAAGAACGTCACAAAATTTTCTCAATACATTCCTCCTCCTTTAGGACCAAATCACCTTGATTTGTGATCTACCTTAAAAAAAACGACCTGCACATTAAAAAAAAATCAAAAGCAAGGAGGAAGAGTCTTGTCTGTATGGTCATCATACTTTCTAATAATGGTTTTTATACTTGAGATCTTCTCCCACTTTGTAGTGCAATACCAGATTTGAACCTTTGACAAGGAAAGACGCCACGACATTCTAGTTCCATTTTGGCTTGTGGTTACAATAGATTTTGGCATCGGAGACTTTGGCTCCCATGATTTGTGTAAAGGACCACAACCGGCCCAATGCAGGAGGTACCTCTTGATCACTTGTGCGTAAAGTACACATTATTGGTGTTGGATGATACAGTGTACCTCGCATTGGCCTTCAATGACAAGAACTCCTGGCGGTGGTGGTTCAATTGACCCGTTTTTCATGTATGGTGCAAGAAGGCTCGCGTGGAAGACGTTGTTGATGCCCATCGCAAAGGAGAGTGCCAAACAATAAGTCACTATACCCACCACGTGCATGATCACGATGGATCCTAACCACTTTGGCAACATAACTCGTGCACCAGACATCTTCCGCCGTAAGTTCCTTGTGTTAAGGATCACTGGCTCACTAATGGATAACTTTACCTCATGTCTGAACTTTTTAGTAGAGATCCTTGGATGTTGTAGAGCTGTGTACAGGTGTACCTTTGCAACATGCAACAACATGTCCATCTCCTCGAAAAGGGCTTGGACGGAGAGAACCTGATTACCGCCACCCCTGTGCTTCACTGTTGAAGCAGGTACCATTGAATGTCAACCATGATTGAGAAGGAAAAGGATAAAAATATTCAACTTGGTCAAGAAATTATTGACAAAAAATCTGCTGATGCAAGAAAGGCATCCCAATTCTCCATCAAACGGTTGATACACATGTACAACATCTTTTTTTCTAATGTGCGGTTCATGCGTTCAGTCTGCCCATCTTTCTGTGGGTGGAATGTTGTTGAGATACTTAACTATGTTCCGTATCGCTCATTGTGTGCTTGCCCAAAGCGACTTGCAAATCGAGGATCACGATCAGAGATGATCTTGAGTAGGAGGCTATGGTACTTCATAATGCCGGAATAGAAGAGGCATGCTCTTTCCTCAGTGCTCATCCGTGATGTTGTGGGCATGAGTTTTTCCATATAGGTTACACGAATTGTTACCACAAGTACCGCATAATGGTCCTTCTTTTTTTTGCGGATGGACGATGATAAAATCTATAGCTACACATTCTGATGGGGAGTTGGGAAGCTCCAATTGTTGATGAAGCCCTCTTGTAGCTTTGTTGCTTGCTTTGTCCAGAGGCAAACGTCACAGACCGCACATTATCATCATACCGCTTTGCTCAAACCCAGCCACCAGTTATGCTCAGACAATGAATATCCTGGTCACTTTGGACCCACGTGCCCAACCATCAGGGGTTATGAAACTGTAACAATATCTTATCATGAAGCGTGTTGGCATCTAGGACCACCACTTGTTCGCCATACCAATGAAGTCCCTTAGTCTTGGTCAAATTGTGCCGTTTGATTTTTCAAGATTATTGGAGCCATGGATCAGTCATGTAATCCATGAAAAAATGATTCTTGAAGGGGTTCACCTAAATGAGTGGTTTCGGTACTGGACGGAGTGGATTTGCACTTTGAGTCAATGCAGTTGCTATTGTGGAAAAGGTGTGGTCAGAGGTTTTCTGGTAATCCCCCATGATTGCCACACACACAGGATTACAACTCAACATATCTATCACATTGATGTGGTCAGGGCAAGACTGCTATGTGAAAGTGAAGATGTTTAATTACTTACTCTAGCATGCTTGCCGTCTCGATGAGTTTGATTGTTTTTGGAAATTTGTAAGGGGGTTATGGTCAGTAACCACCGAGATCTCCCCTTTTGATCCCTCCAGGTAACACCACCACACCTTGAAGTCATGTACAACTACAAGGAGTTTTTGGTCTCCTATGGTGTAGTGTGTTATGACTCTCATATGCCACTGGATGACCGTATTGCATGAGGACAACTCCAACACCGACAATTGATGTATCACATCTGAGTTTTCATGACTTTTGGGGATTAAGAAGGACAAGTACGGGTGCTGAGGCCAACATCCCTTTCACTTTGACGAAGGTTTTCTTGTATCATTTTTTCCAACGCCAAGCAACTTTCTCTTGTGTGAAACTTGTTTGCAGGCTGGCAAAGGTCGCGTAACCTGTCATCCTGTGTCTAAAACTATTTGGGAGACCAAGAAAAGATCAAATCTGGCCTATGTTGAAATAACGAGGCCATCATTTCAATGCTTGCATGTTTTGAATATCCACACAAATTCCTTTGCCACTCACAATATGTCCAAGGTACTCGAGCTCTCTCTATGTGAATTTGTACTTGCTTGTTTTGCAAAGAACTTGCTCTCACGTAGAATCTCCAACACCTTGTGCACCTCTCATGCTCCTCTTTGATTTTTTAGAAGATAAGAATGTCATCCAAGTGCACCAACACGGAATTTCCTACCTCATTACAAAACACGCTGCTCATCAAAACTTAAAATGTATCCGGTGCATCTTTTTACCCAAAGTGTGGCACACGGAACTGATAGTGTCCTAAGTGTTTGTAAAAGGCAGTCTTTAGTATGTATTCCTCTTAGGTTTTCATCTGGTGATACCCTTGCAGGAGGTCAAGTGACATGAATATCTTCGCTCCTTGGAGCTGATCAAAGAGGTCTTTGATTTGTGGCAATGGATAACACTTTTTCATCATAAGCTTGTTCAGCGCACAATAGTATATGCACATTTGCAAGCCTCCATCCTTCTTGCTCACAAAGAGGGTTTGTAAACCAAAGGCAGATGAGATCAACTCAATCCATTCCTTGCGCAGGTGCTCATTGATCTATCTATCTACATTGTTTTGCTCATCGAGACTGAGCCGATGCATGTCTCTGAATGGAGGTGTTACATTGAGCTCTAGTGGTATCATGTGACCCACTTCCCTCACCGGCGGTAGTTCATCTAGAGGTTCTTGGAATACATCCTCAAAGTGTGTAATGATGGTTTTGATGCCATGTGGGATGTCATGTACAAACTCTTTGTCTGTTTTTCTCAAATTGGCTCACAAGTAATACCGTAGTGTTCCGTAATTTTGTGGTCCGAAGTAACTTTAGGTTTGTAACATAGGTTCACACCTGATGTTGCATTATCTTCCCGTTTCCTAGTAACTACGATTTTACCTGGATTGTAACTTGAATTTCATTTTGCAGTGCTCTATTTTGGAGGGTTTTTTTTAGCCGAAAGCGACTGGTTCGGCTCTGTGCTGTGTGCGAACTACTGGCTGATCGACTTTGTGCACGATTCTCACTTGTCTGCCTTCGACAAGGGATAGACAAGTGAGAATCTTGATTTCGTGCCACGCTGTCCAGAGTGGACGACGCAAGTTGCCGGTTATCTTTGGGTCGCGTGGGTGTCAAGCAGCACGGCTTGGCCTGGACGAATTGTTTTTGCGTTTTCGAAATAAACCAAATAATTTTGAACCCGTATCCTAAGTAGGCACATTTCACACCAAAAAAATAGTTTATAACGAAGTTACGGAACACTACGGTAACATCCTTGTCGCAATCTTTATTTCACTTGTGGAGTAGTCAATACAGTCGGTGTGTAACTTTCAGGCATTATAAAATGAGATATTAGTGAGACGGTGACATATCATTCTCCTTTCATCAATTACAATGTATTTAATCAAATTCGATTTCTGCCTTGTATCTCACCAACCAAGGGTCATCCAAAATGAAGTCAAATGGGTCCATCAGGTCAATAACTATAAGGCAAACCCTTGTGCTCAATCCTCCAATAGAGATCCATACCACACAATTGCTAATGGTTGGTACTTCCCGGTTATTGTCCACTAGCACCATTCCTTGTCGAGGGATGTATCATAGACTAATGACACTCAAGAATGTAAATTTCACAAATCAATCTTCAGCCCCGGTGTTACCAAGGATTTGGGTTGGGGGCTCGTTCACAATTCCTCAAAACTGCCTGGTCATGTTTGCACTAGCCTTTTGTGCAAACAAGCTCACTACCTGCAAGTGGTGAATCCTCTAGCTAGAGAGCTTCAACGTAGCTCCACTGTATTGCCCACCTTCTCCCACATGCGATGACCACGTGGAAAGGTTGCAACTAACATCCACTATTTTTTATTGTGACATATCACTTCCTTCATATATGGACACAATTATTGTGGCTCCGGTCAATGATTGCGTCTCATGAGCTTGGTGTGCCTCTTTTATGAGTTCAGTCAATATTTCCTTCAAAACTAAGACAAGGCATGAATGGTTTTTATATTCTCCTTTGTGGCATACATTAGTGGACAAAGACGACTAGAGTACAAAGAGTCATTATGAATGAATGATGAAAGGATTGTTGAAAAACATTGTGATGACAAGAACTGAAGTTTCTGTACATCTTTGTCCACAAAAAAAAACGTCCTCTCATTGTCCATGCCATCAAGTCCCCCAGAAAATCGTCAAATTTCTACTGCTGGGGGTGGCAAAAATCCTATTATAATCCATGTGCCTTTACTCTAGTATGTTTGTAACCATCAACCTTGTCTGGCACGCGAGGGTGTCTATGACCACTCCATTGTCCACGCACCCAAATCATCTGAACAACTCCAAAGGCTGGCTGCTGCTGTCCTCCAGGGACACTCCCTAAAGCACCATTGCCTCCTCAAGTTCCAGTGTGTTGCCCACCGGGAGCACCCGCTGGTGCTCCACCACCAATGCCCTGTCCAATGCGCGCACCATCATGTTGGTGTCCCGGCATCCCTTGTCGGTACTAGCCCCCATAAGGCCTGTCACCTTGTCCTTGACGAGCAGCTGGCCCTGGTTGAGGGTCATGTTGCCAAAGATATGGGCAATTCCGTGCAATGTGTTCTGGTTTGATACACTCCCTACAGGTGAGAGATCCACTTTGTTGAGGCTTCTAATGCCATGATTGAGTCTTCTTGAGTTGTCCGATTTGTCCATTGAAAGGGAATTTGCTTCTGCCGTTCCCAAGGAAACTCCGTGCCTTATTCCTTGTTGTATGCACTAGAGTTTACGTATCCCACAAGGCCGAGTTCTTATTGTACGTCTCAAGAACATACTTTGGCACTACTCGTAGGCTTGTCCGCCACTTGTGTTCTTTGTCTGCAGTGCAGTGAAACTTCAGCTATTGGCTGGCCAACCCATTCAAGAATAGTGTGATCTTTGCCTCTACTGTTATGTTTCATGGCTGGAGACGCTAGGTGGTGTTGTTAAAGTGCTCCACACATTGCGTCAGGGTTAAGGTCCCCTGCCTGCACTTGTCTAGCTTGACCTTTGCCGCTTGCGAGTCAATAGATTTAGAAAACAACTCTTCCATGGGTCCCTCAAACTCCTCCCATGTGGGGATTCCTTCCAGGTTCTTTGCAAAACTCATCCCCGTAAGTTGCTCAAACTGCTCACTATTCACCACTAGCATTCTTTGTGCTCCCCACTTGTCTAATGGAATCCTTCTCAACTACAAATAAGTTTCGAATCCTTGTAGCCACATGTGTGCATTTGACTTACCATGGCATCTGTCAGCTGAGTCAAGCATGAACCAGCTTGTCAACCTTGCTGCCTGTGGCCCATGGCTAGTGATAGGTTGAATTGTGTCGTGCTGGGTGGCGGTTGAGCTCGAGTGGAAATTATTTGTGACTTTTGTTCGTGGCGCTTAAAAGCAAACTCGGCCGCCTCTCTCACCGCATGGACTGCTGCTTCCTTAATAACATGTGACACTCAGTATTGCTTTGCCTTTAGCATCTTGCAAGCAGTGACTTCTTCTTCAACACGATTCAAGGCAAAAGCAAGCTCTTTGTATAGTTTGTTATCCTCTGTGGTTCACTGTGTGAGTGTGGCTGTTGTTTGTCCCGAGGGAGACAACCGTCTTCTCATGGCCGTGTGCCATTTCACCAATGATGTCTATGATGATGTTGTGGTCCTCGCAGCTCAAGTTATCCTTTAGCCTCGTTACATCTTCCTCGGCCTCGTGAAGACGGAACGCTTTGAAGAAAGCGTGTTGGATACTTTGAGAGCCGGCAAGGCCAATCGAGCAAAGGTTGTCTTTCTCAACCACGTGTGGCCTAGAAGCATTGTGTTGTTTTTCGACAGCTATATGCATGGGGCCAAGTTTCTCAAACTCTTGCCTTATAGCTTCAACGCTTACACCTTGATTTGGGAATGACACCCCTCCTTCATCATCCAAGTCTTGCACAAAGTGAGCACGATGCCTTCCACTTGTTATGGGGATAGCAGCGCACGTCTCTTCTTCTATTGTATGTACAGTGTCCTTGAGTTGTTGCTTGTTTCTCTCCTCATCAATGACATTATTTCCGTCAAGCTCAATGGAAGTGTCAACTTCTTCCTCTCTAGCTTCATCATCACCACATTTCTTGTCACTTGTCACCTCATCCTCCGCCACCGCTTTACCTGCCGCTTTATAAGATTTACAGCGTTGGTATCACCACCCACCATGTTAGAAGGGTGTTCCTTTTTCACAGTTGGTTATGAGATAGCCTCGGGATTTTCTTTGAGACCCTATTGTTCAACGTTCTCACAAGACTCTTCATGCTTCCCGGTTGTCTCAAAGACCAAATGCTTGTGACTATCTTCCACATCAAGTGTGTACGGTGGCAAGTGATAGGGACGGTCAAGAGCTTGCTCCCAACAGGTCACATGGTCCTCACCTCAACGTCCACCCTTTCTCCCACCTCGATGACATGATGGAATCGGGGTAGAATCGTCTCTCCCCCTTCATAGCATGTAACGGATTGGTGAGTGACCCTTGCACTTCCTTTTGGGGATAAAAGGAAGTGCAAGGATCCACCTTTGGAGGAGGACTGCCAAAGAGCATGGATAATTCATTAGCTTGAGCCGTCATGAGTTCAGTAGTACAAGTACCTCACGATCTTTCTTTGAGGTTGTGGGTGGAGTGCACGCTTCCCTTCAATAATACCACACACTTAAAACCCATTCTACCCCTCCTCTTTCTGTTTCCTTTCTCTTGGGATGAAGTGCACACTTATACCTACTTGATGATAGTTTCTTTAAATCCTCTTTTCTCAACAAGGTTTGGTCTCTCTCTCTCTCTCTCTCTCTCTCTCTCTCTCTCTCTCTCTCCTAGGTGGAGCTAAGTGCAAAATTCAAGGAGGGGATTCTGTTGCTCCTCTAAAAATTACCTTTCTTACTCTACTATGTAGTTCGTGAGGAGGAGCTCCACTCACTCACTTCCAGATGCACACATAGTCTTTAAAAGTGTCTTTCACACGTTTTGAAGACCACACACTCATAGGACTACCACACCACTATCCCAACCAAAGAGGAGATTTACTCACTCANTCTCTCTCTCTCTCTCTCTCTCTCTCTCTCTCTCCTAGGTGGAGCTAAGTGCAAAATTCAAGGAGGGGATTCTGTTGCTCCTCTAAAAATTACCTTTCTTACTCTACTATGTAGTTCGTGAGGAGGAGCTCCACTCACTCACTTCCAGATGCACACATAGTCTTTAAAAGTGTCTTTCACACGTTTTGAAGACCACACACTCATAGGACTACCACACCACTATCCCAACCAAAGAGGAGATTTACTCACTCAATCTGAAGGAGTTTCAAGAGGTAAGAAATGAGGAAACCACAACACAAAAAACTATTAATTCGACCAAAATTAGCCATGGCCGAGTGGCACAATACGGCCTTTACATGTTCAGGATTGAAGACAGAGCCTTTTGGTACATCCTCAGGAAAGGATGGCTTGTCAATCAGACCTTTTTGGGAGCAATGAATTCATTAAATTCTTGGATCTCAATCCAACTCTGGCCTGGTTTTTTAGCTCCCCTTCCGCGATGATGACCTCCACAGAGCGAAAGCACACGGATGCCAGCTCAGTTTCTCATAGGCACTAAGTGTACGAGCATCCCATAGAGCTCACGTTGTGCTAGCAGCTGATGCATGGAGTGCTGCGGAGGTGGCAGACCAAAGATAGCTACGGCAATGAGAGGAGAAGGGTGTAGTCTGTATCCCCCAAGAGACAGAGGAAATGGTGCACAGATCTGGCCAGATAACTGATGTGTCTGTCGTTGCTGCTTATGGTATGAAGGCTGTTGTTGCTGCTGTTACTGCTAATGTCTCTCCATCAATGGTTTCTGAAGAGCAGGACATCTGTCCCATAAGTGTCCAGTCTGATTGCAGTAGCTGTACCTTTGATTTCCACTACCACATCCGCGGCCGCGACCGGAGTTTTTGGACAAGCCCCAGTCCCTACTTTTGGTAACACTGATAATAGTAAACACCACTTGTGTAGATGTAGTAGCTACGACAGGAGAGCTCATGTGAGCGTATGCTGTTGGTGTTGCAACTGCCATGTCACAGGTCTCACCCTTTTAATGTTTTGTCTTAGTTACGCAACTCTTTGAATACAGACGCCACGTCAATGAGCTCAATTTCTACGACTAGGTGGTGTCGGAGGTAATGTTGGAAATCCTGCTATTCATGACCGAGATGGAGCAAAACAATTTCTAACCATTCAAGGGTGGAGCAGGTAGTCCCTAGGCCTACCCTACTGCTCTTGATATTCGATATAAACTCTTTTTTAAGTCGTTGAAACTCGTCGAAAATGTTGCTTCGTCAAATTTAAGAAACTATTAAAATAATTTCAAAGTTGAAAAGTCGAATATCAAGTGTCCCCTCTGGATTTTAAGTCCTGGGTTCATAGTTCGTTGGTATTTTCCACTACAACACTCCATACAGTAGTGGGTCGTTCAAGTCTATCATTGTTTATTTCCTTCTCTCGATGTTCGGCTTCCACCACGAGTCATGTGGCGAAGCACGAGATCGGCGGGTCGAGCGGTCAAGCCCTCGATCGCTCGACCTACCGAGAGCGAGATCTGGCTGTTCGAACGTTCGAGCGTTTCAACGGCCAGATTGCGCCAAGGTCCTGGTCACTTTCTGACGTCGATCGTCGGAATTGGAAAGTGACCCGGACCGATCGTCGAATATCAGGTGTCATGGGGTATACAAAAAACGAAATCAAGGGTATACTAAAATAATTACAAGACACCATTTTCATGATCGAATTAATTATGCTTAAATCCATTCGTCGAATACAAAGCGCAGTAGGGTACCAGAAATTGGTGTATGTCCATGGCCTCATCCCATTGCTCACCGATGGGATGCGTTGGGCTTTGGATAGAGATTACAAGTAAGATCTTTGAGTATCATGACCAACGTTATGCCCTGTTCCTCATGACGTGTGGAAAGGTGGCATCAAGTTTCATACGGACAAGGGGCGTCACCACGTGGATCATAAGGATCTTTGCCTTTCCAACAAAAGCCGACATGGCGCAAAGTATAGGCTTAGGAATCTAGAAGTGCACGGGTTAGAGCATTGAATGCACAACGCAGTACAAGATCACTTGCCATGGCCGGAGGTGGCTTGAAGGAAAAATCCTCTAGCCCATGTTCTGTCACCCAAGAGAGGAGAGGATGGGGAGGGGAGAGCTCCTTCTGACATAACCCAAGCTGCACCATTGCTTTAGCGGTGATAGTCATGGTGGGTGTGCCACAAGTGCTACAATACTTCTGGCTCCATCGGTACCGTTGACACTTCTGGCATTGCCATTATCTCCTTCTACCTCAATCATGATGCTGGCAGAGTGGTTCTTGGTGTCTCTTTAGCACTGAAAAGGGAACTAGTTGGCTGAGAAAGTTTTGGCAGCAATTTGCCGGGCCCACTTTGGGCCCTGTTTTCTGCCGAGTACCCTAAGCTCTATGGGAAAGCCTCCAGTGCCGACCTGTGGCCCTGCAAAACCAATGTTGCCACCCCAAACCCCTCCCCTACCCTTGGAATTGTGGTTGGGCACCTGGGATGGATCAGGGAGGGCCGTGACTGCTCCTTTCCCTGGCCGTGCTTTGGCAGAGGCCCTGGCCACTTGCGCGGACCCTTCAGTAGGCTGCCATACCTCTTTCGATGGATTTTGACGGCTGAAGGAGGCGTGTACGTCATCCTATGCCTTGCTGACCCTCGCTCACCTGGAACGTGGGTGATATCCGCCCCCTTTGTCATCTCCTACGGTCTCCTCGTGTGTTGGTCAGGCTCATGAAAGGACTCTGATACCGTGAGAATGGATTTACGAATCCAATGAGACCAACGGAACTCATCTTCATGGTTCAGGTTCACTTCGAAAAGAAGTACAACATAGTAACAAGCTAGCTTAGTCCTAGGGGTGAGCCGTGCTAGTCGTGAATCACTTGTCGACTAGCGAGCAATGCTCGCTGGCTTGAGGGCAAAGTCGCCTTCTGTCCATGAAAAAGAGTGGCGATAGCAGCGAAGTCCTTGAATTGGCCATACTAGGCCAAAATCACCTCAAGCTAAGTGAGTCCTCGAGAAAAGAAAAGGCAAGGTCTCATCTAGGTCTTGTTTCATAGAACATCAAATATGCCAGAGCTGGATCAAGGGCCCGTATGGGATAGACACGGGTAGAGAATCGGCAGACTACAAGAGACAAGAGAGTGGTCCTTACATTCTCATCCTCAAGACTATCGAGGAGCATTCTGTTCTTCCAGCATATTTTTAGAGGGTATTTTTCCTTTGCCAAAAGAGTGATGCATCAGCTGCTATTTGTGATTAGCTCCTCGTTGTAGAGTCTGAGTGTGGGTTACAATCTTGCCACTTCTGTTTTGACCGGGGTGGTGAGTTTATGGGGGATGTGGGTGCTTTCCTCAGCATCATGGACGTCGGACATGAGACCTCAACACCCTATACTCCAAGATATAATGATGTCTCTAAGTCAGGTTTATCCGAAGGCTTCTTCTTTGAGGCCATGTCATACATGACCTGGGTCTGGGACATAGTTCTCCATGGTTCCTTGCCAAGTCCTGTCACTCCATACCAGCATTGGTGTGGACATCGTATAGATCTTTGTCCTGCGTGCGTCTGGGATTGCATTGCCAGCGTTTGGCTCCCTAAGGACCAATGGGATGGTAAACTGGACCAATCTGAAAACCATGTATCTGATTCCACCTCTTTGGCCACTAACTTTGCTGACCATGCAATAAAGTCCACTTTCATGGCTGTTGACCCCGCCACCCACGCGACCAAGTCTGTTACTCCGGCTGTTGACTCAATTGGCCTTTTCGAGAAACTCTCCAACTCCCTGATTGGGTCACTCTCGTGGAGAGACCCAGCATGTCCTTATCTCCTCAAGCTTAGCGTGTCTAATTTTGGTCTGACATATGAACACACTCCTGGTGGTTGTCTTCATCCACGCACCCTGACACCTCCATGAGTTTTGCCTCTTGCCATTGCCTGGCCACCCCTAGCCAGTGCTCTCCATCCCACATCCCCTTCTGATACGTATGTGAGTGGGAATCCAGGGACAAGGGTCTGACTGCCCTTGCCATTCTCATAGTGGACCATCATCCTGGATCTACATTGGGTTATGCCTTGATTTCTCAGGAGCATCGACACGCTGTCTATGTCTCGTTGTTTCGTGCCCCAGTAGGGCTTCGAGATACTTGTTTGTTAATAGCCATACCCTCTTTATGGGTAGTCAACCCACAGAGCCTCTCTGAGGCCAGGGCCGCACTTGATGCTGCCTATTGGGAGGCTGCTTGCAAGAAGGAACTGGTTGCTATCAATGAGCATGAAATGTACAAGCTGGTCTACGTGCGCAAAGCCATTGGGGCCAAGTGGGTTTTCTGTTACAAGTGGAAGTTTGATGGCATGCTAGACAAGTAGAAAGTCCAAATCACATCCAAAGGCTTTGTACAGGTGCCAGGAGTGGATTTTGGCCAGGTACATATGCCGGCTAGCTGTTTCACCACCTGCTGCATGCTCTTTAGCATGGTCGCACAACATGGTGGGGAGCTCCACTAGATGGACGTGAGCAATGCATTCTTTCATGGGAATATTGATGGTAAGGCACTCTACACGGTCCAGCCTCCAGGTTTCAATGATGACACTGGTCATGTTTGGTGACTTCGCAAGGCCCTTATGGCCTCAAAATAGTCGTCCAGGTGCTAGAACATGGAGATCAATAACACCCTCTTGAAGGGTGTCTTGATGTATAGCAACGCACATCCGACCCTCTACTTCACCCTAGTGGACACCACCCTTATCGTTGTGCTCGTCTATGTGGATGATTTGCTCATTGCGTCGCCTGACCTCACCGCTATTGAAAGATCTTGTGCTTGCATAGGTGTTTCTGAGCATGGAGATCGAGCGTGATGTCATCCAAAAATTCTATGTGTGCATCAAGTAGACTATGTGCAGACATTGCCCAAGTGCCACACCGATAACTCCAGACACATAGATCAATCTAAAAGCTTCTAATGCCAACACGCTAGGTATGGCTGTGGACGTCACTATCTTTATTCTTGTCATTAGCTCACTGATGTTCCTTATCACCACCACGCAACCCGACATTGCCTTCCCCGTGAACATGCTGGTTTAGTTCTCCCAGTCTCCATACTAGCTACACCTACATGTAGCAAGTTGTGTGGCATGGTGTGTTATCTCCACCCCACGTCTTGAGTTGACATTCCGCCACTAGTCGGTCGTAGTCATTGATGGCTACACGGATAGTGACTAGACGGGGAGTGCAGATGGCAAGAGCCGCATAGGGTTGAACTCTCTTGTCGGCGGCACAACTGTCTCTTTGTATAGTGGAAGTTAAGGGTACGTCACACTGAATACTGCAAAGGTAGAATGCATGGCTTGAGGTGTAGGTGCATGCAAGGGTGAGTGGCTCCATCATCTGTTGTGTGAGTTTTGTCAGCCTGAATTGTCCATCATAATGCATTGTGAAAATGAGAATTCCATCACCCTTGCAGACATTGATGACATCCATTACACGCTAAAGAAAACAAATCAATGCATAGTATCACTACATGCATGCTTCATTGCACGAGGGAAACATCGAGATTCTGAGGGTCCTGATAGTGCGACAACTGGCTGACTTCTTGACCAAGGTTGTCAAGCATGTATCATACAAATAGTTGTCTCTTTGGTTGGTCTACATCCATGATAGTACTTTCTTGCATCCGTGAGTTCCCTTGCCTTTTTTTTCCCTCATGTATGTCTTCCCTCGTTTTGTACTCATCTTCACACTTGTGTGGACTTATTGGAATATGGGGGCATGAGAGCATGGAGGAGCGTATCTTGTGGTGTGCATTGTGGATGTACGACCTCTGCATATGTATGTATCCTAGTGCCCACAGGTCATGGGGGAGTGTTTTGATTCGCAACTGATCTCTGCTGTGACTTATCAGTTGGTGTAAATGCTCGTGCTTGTGACTGACGTGGCGAACATTGACGACGGAGGACTCTAAGTGATGGAGGCGACTTTGTAACATTTTGAGACACGTGACTTCCGTCTCCTTGTATGGAGTTACCCACTTGCTAGTACTTCATTGCCAGCTCCATTGGCAGTAGCCGCCATCACTAATGGAGGTATAGTTAATGGATGCCCTTTAATACACACATGGACCTCTGTATTAGCTCACTTGTGCTCTCATGGTAGTTTCTTGGGGGTTTCCTTGTGGGGGGAGGGAGGGAGGATGATGGGAAAGTGTATAGGGCAAGTTTAAGGGGTGGTGTATCATTGTTGGAGTAGTAAATGTGTCCCATTCTTCAACAAGTGTATTGTATAGTTGGATGTGTTCCTTGGTATGATTGACCACTGATGGGGAGAGGAGTGGAGGGGAGGGGGGGAGGATGGGAAAGTGTACGAGGCAAGTGTATAGGATAGTGATATACTACTTGTAGTGAGTGTATCGCTTTTGTATACATGCGCAAACTACAGTTGGATATGTTCATTGGAGTGAGTGATCAATGTAAGGGACAGAAGTGGGAGGAGAGAAATGTGTATGGGGAAAGTATATGTGGTAGTGTATCACTGTCTTGGTAGTAAGTGTGTATCGTTTTCATATGTATGTGCATCATATAGTCGGATATGTTCCTTGGTGTGAGTGATCATTGATGGGAAGAGGGGGGGAGGAGGAGAAAGTGTATGGATCAGTGTATCATTCTCCATGTAGTAAGTGTACAATACACATGTGTATTGTATAGCTGGATGTGTTCCTTGGTGTGTGTGATGATGCCGGTGAGAGGGGGAGGGGGGAGGAGGGGAAAGTATATGGGGCAAGTGCATGGGATAGTGAATCACTGCCATAGTAGTAAGTGTATAAATTCCATACACGTGTACTGTATAGTTGGATTTGTACCTTGGTGGGAGTGATCTCTAATGTGGAGGGGAGGAGGAGGAGGAAAAATTGTATGGGAAAAGTGCATGGGGTACCCTAAAAAACTTTGAATTCGATGACAACAAATTTTTGCTTCATCAAATTTCGTCGAAAACGAACTTTCATCAAATTCATACGTACCACCAAAATAATTACAACATAAAAAGTTTGAAATCAAGGTACCACATCCAGATTTTCATTTGTAGGGTCCTAGGTTCTTTACCATTGGTTCCTAGATGGAAAAGACTCTTGACATGGATTGTATGGTCTACAAATTCAATTCGACAAACTTCTGGTAAGTCTATGCCCAATTTTGCTCGGTACGTCCGTAATAAGCACTTCATTTATTTGTAAAAGACGAAACACTCCAGCAAAGTACTAGTCAACAACGTGCAAGAGAGGGAAATGACTTCTTACGCATGAAATAAAAGTACTCCAACATGGACATCACACAACAAAATCATCTTCCTCTGGCAGGTCCAAGTGGAAAAGCAGTCAGCCAGCAAATGGTGACGCTGCCCTCTGGAAAAGTGGATCGGATACACGAGGGAAGTTGGAGCGCGACCACGAATTTCTCACGAGGGGCTCGGATTCACGCAAGTACTCCCATGCATCAAAGAACCATCCACACGATTCCTCCTTCAGCACCTGCATGCCTATGGTCATGTTCCCCCCCTCTGCCGAACGTTCCACACCCCACTGTGAGAATATCTCCTCAAGCTTGTTTTTGAATGGGCAAACAATGCCTACGTATGCCGGCTATGCCTTCGATGTGCAGCCGGCGGGGATGTACGGGGTGTGGATGTACGGGAAATTAGTCCGCAGCCACTCCTGGAAAGTCGGGCTGCACTGCGGATGCCAAACATCGAGAATGAGGAGCACATGTGCCTCTCCGTTACGGAAACCAAGAGCCTGGCATGCCCAACGGTAGTACTACAGGACAACGTTGCAAACCCACTGCTTTGTGATGTCCCCGTTCACCCAATGAGTGGGCGGGAAAGTCAGGTCCCAGCCGGCTTCGACCAATCGCTGCGCTTTTTCTCCACGTGGAAAACAGCGCGTGGTTTTGCCACCGAAAACCAGCTGCATCGGAAGAAGTTCACCGTTCATCGATGATGTCACCATGGCTATCACCTGTCGCTTGTCTTTGATGCCGATGATGCCGATGTTGCCGGCACCACGAGGGGCGTAGGTGTGGGTGGCAGTAGGCATGAGCTGAACGCCGGTATGATCGGCGTTCAGAACCATGAATGGCGAGATGCCATACAGGGTCACCATGCACGCCGCGTGGCGATGCATGGTGAGAACCTGCTCTTCCCAGTCGGCAGGAACCTTCTACGCAGCAGTCGTAGCAGATCGCCAAGCCCACCCGAGCTCCTTGGTGATGAATTTGTGCACCCATGTGCGGCTGAAGGTGCTCAACCCCATGCGCTCCAGCTCGTCCGGTGCATGGAGCGCCACGATGCCACGAATCTCTCTGCGGATGCCTTTGCTATTCAACGTGTGGCCAGCGCCGCGTGCTTCTGTCAGTCGCTTCTTGATTTCCGCGAGGATTGCCGGCCTGTCGGACATCCAGGCCCGTTTGCCCGTTGAGCCATGCTTACGCTTCTTGTTGTTCACAGGTGTTGATGGTGCTGCTGCTATGGAGGCAATAACAGTTGCAGCGTACTGTGGCTTCAAAACTTTGGAGCCATCCACGAACCACCCGTGAACAGTGGATGCTACGAGTGTGTCAAAAACACAGTATCCGTCAGGGGTACGGAAAGTGCCCTTCAGATGTTGTACCACCGCGTACGCCGTGCCATGTTCCTTGTATGCCTTGTAGATGGTTTGGAAGTGGCCACTTCCAAACCAATCACAGTAGCGCCTACATTTTCTGTTGGTACTGTTGGACGAGGAGCCCGTGGTCGCCAATTGCGAGATCGACAAGTGCAGGCACTCAGTGTCAGTCGAATCATCCGAAGACTGTTCATTGTCGCTCCCGCTGCTGCTACAGCTGTTGCTGCTGTCCTTGTCGGAGCTGCCGTTGGATGTGGAGGAAACGTTGATGACGGTTGGCTTGGATGCATGCGGAGGACTTTCGTTTTTTTCTAAACCGAAGTCGGGCGACTGGTGAGGGGTCTGCCCGGATGGAAGCAATCCATCCGAGATGACCAACGATGCAGAATGTGCCCTCCTGCGAGTAGAGGTTGGAGGAGATGGCTTCGGTGTGTCGTCCTCACGCCACTTCCCCTTTTCAGCCGCAGTTGGAGGACGGCGGACGGGGTTCACCGTGGGAGATGGAGCAGGCTTGGTGGGCAAGACGGGCTCCTCATCTGTGCAAACGCGAGAGGGCCCTGCACCTGGGCTGTAGTTCCACACGCGCGGAGCTACCTCACGTGTCATGCATGGAGTCTCATTGATTTTCTGCTGTGCGCCAGCGTCAGCGATGACAAGGGGGACGTTCGAGGGAAGCGAGAGCATGGATGTCGGCATGGGAGAACCCTCTGGATACGGGGAATATCCCTCCGGAGTCGTCTTCTTCTCCACGGTGTCCTCCATGGTCAAGACCGTGAGCTTGCGCGGATGTCCAACAAGACGCTTGGGCATAGGGGGACGCGGAGGGGGTCCCTGACAGGGGACTTCCACAAGCCTGTGTGTCCTCTCCTCAGACGACACCTTCACTAGGAAACGGTGCATAGTGCTGGTGCTGATTTGGCACAGAGAGTGTGGGTGGGCAGACTGATGCAGACAGGTGTCTGACAGGACAGGGAATAAGGAGTACATGCACGAACGCAGATGAGCCTTGCTACGCACTGCGGTACGGTGCACCCGGACCGAACAATCGTTCCACGCGACAAGCACGAATCCTTGCGCGCCATCAATGGACATTTCACCATTCAAAAAACAAGCGCTCGAACGTTGACGCGACTTTGAGGTTTGTAAAAAACTAATAAATGTCCACGTAAGATAATCAAATTCAAGGTATCACCCCCCAAGTTTCGTCGATTTTAAAGGTGCCACCTAAATTATTTGAACCCGGGAAAAAACTCGTCGAATTGATTGTGCTTCAGGTTTTATAGGGTAGTTTACCACTGTCCTGGTAGTACCTGAATCATTTTCATACACATGTGTATTGTATAGTTGGATGTATTCCTTTGTGTGAGTGATCACTGATGGGGGGAGGGGGGAGGGACGAGGGGGAAGTGTATGGGATAAGTGTATGGGGTAGTATGTCACTCTCCTCCTAGCACTTGAAAGGTTCAGAAAATATCTTTTGATCCTTTATTTTGTGTTTGTATAAATTTTTTGGGCTCTAATTTGTATGTGTTCAAGAATACCATTTGGCCCATGGCTGTGCTTCACAAAATAGAGAAAATGGTACACGAGTTTGGGCTTTGTGACTTAGGAATTGCAAGAAGCACATGAGTGAGTACTCAGTGTGGGGGGGCCAGCTCGCGTAAGAGAAAGCAATCTTTATTGGACAGAATTGTGTGAGTAAATGTATAGACAGGTTCACAACGATGCACAGCAACCCTAACCGTGTGCCTCGGCGCTCAAGCCGCCAGTGTTTGATGGGTGAAATTCAAAATTTGATTTTCAAATATCTCGAGGCACAAAGAGAGCAAGCCAGGACTTGAACGAGCTCACTTGACCGACTAAAATAAGTAAAATGTGTTTCTGTTTAAGTAAACCACTAGATTTTGTGTTTGTGCAAAATACCCAATGATACAATTTTTCCTATGTAGAAACTAGAATTTTTTTTGCACAACCTTTCAAGTGCTAGCATTGTAAGTGTAACGCCTTCGTACACATGTGTATTTTTTAGTTCGGTATGCTTGTGTAGTGTATGGGATAATGTATCACCATGTCGGTAGTAAGTGCAGCATTTTCGCAAAAATGTGCATTGTACAATTAGATATGTTCCTTGGTGTGAGTGATCACTCATGGAAAGAGGTGAAGGGGGTTGGGAGTGTATCAGGCAAGTGTATGGGGTAGTGTATCACTTTCTGGGTGTTAAGTGTACCGCTTTCATACACATGTGTGTTGCATATCTAGATGTGTTCTTTTGTGTGAGTGATCACATTAGTGTACACTAATGTGCATCACTTTGCATCGCTTGTGTACAAGTAAAGTGTCCAATAGATTTATCTTATTCATATTTCCCTCCTCCTCCTACACCTTGTTCCCTTATCCCTATCTTCACACCTGTCTCTCTGTCCACTAAGCCTAGTGGTGTAAAAAATGGATACATAAGGGTGCAATTCTTTCAAGACTTCACTAGAATGCATGTTCTCTACCCAATACACTTACCTCATACATTTTTGGAGAGGGGAAGAAAGCATAGGGCACGTGTATGGGGTAGTGTATGACAATGTGGCTAGTAAGTTTGTCATTTTCATACACATCTGTATTGCATAGTTGGATATGTTCCTTTGAGTGAGTTATCACTGATGGAGAGAGGGGGGGGGGAGGAGTATTGTATGGGAAAAGTGTATGGGGTCATGTACCACTATCTGGGTGTGTTTTCTTCATTCACGTGTGTGTTGTACAGTTAGATATGTTCCTCAGTGTGATTAATCACTTAAGTGTACACCAATGTTTGCATTGTACACTTGAGTGCAAGTACACTGTCCATTACATTTGTATCATACATGTTTCCCTTGAGTCCCCCTCCCTCCCCATCCCCTTATCCCTAACTACACACCTATTGCTTTGCCCACTGAGTCGGGTGGTGTAAAAAATGGATGCAAAAATGGGTAATGCTTTTCATGATTCAATAGCAAAAGGGCCAAATTGCTCAGATACCCATAAAACGCAAAGTGTGACTCTGATCCGCCCGGTAGCGGCAAAAAAAAAACTCCAAAGCCCAGTCAAAAATCATGCTCGCTCGCGGCATGCGTCGACGGGCGAGCATGAAAAAATCCTGCATTCGGAGATCGCTCCCACGCGAGAATCACGAGGGAGCGATGACCGCTTTGTTTTCTTCTTTTTTTTTGTCATGCAAACCCCCTAGTTCAATTTAGGGTTTTGTATGTTTGGCGCGGGCTCCGCCCGCGCCAAACATAAAACCCTACATCGAACTGGGGGGATCGCGTGACATTAAAAAAAAGAAAACAAAGCGGTCATCGCTCCCTCGCAATCGAGCGAAAACGTCCTTCTTTTGTTTTGGATAACTTTCTGTAAACGCAAACCTATCATTTTAACACACAAACTGCATTCAAACCATACCCCGAATTACATTCGAGGTTTAAGTGTTTTGTTTTTGCGCGGTCTCCTGCTGGAACCCGCTACCGCGGGGCCCAGCAGGTTCCCTTTCAATGCATGGGGAGTCTTGAACTCCCCTCAAACTCTAAACAAACATCCCCCCGCTAGTATCACAAACCCTTCAACAAAAGGGTTTGTGATACTAGCGGAGGGCGCCGCATACCATGCGTCGTCAGCGCATGGCATGTGGTCTCGCCATGCATTTTTTTCTGTTTTCTTTGTTACTGGCGTGGCGGTAGCGGCGGCTGGTGGGTAGTAAGGTTATTCCTCGCTTGACGACAGGAGAATCAGTTTTACATTTCTACTATTTGGGTATCTCGTGACCGAACCCATAGAAGAAATATTCAATTTCCAATAAAATTACCTTATGCATGTTTAGAGGGGGAGGGGGAGCGTGGGTGGGCGAGAGGGAAGTGTATGGGGCAAGTGTATGGATTAGTGTATTACTATCCAAATAGTAAGGGTTTTGTCTTTTTTTATTAATTCATAAATTAAAGTATGTTTATAGGCATTTTTAAAAGGCTCTCCAGTTTCTTCGTTCTTATAATCAGTCAATTGTTCTCTAGAAAAAAACAGGTCTAGTAAATCTTGAAAATTATCTTTGTTTTCTTCTATTGGAATATCTAAATTGTTGAAAGGATTCACAATAGGTGCCGATTTAAATGAAACACTTTTATCTTCAGCCATAGAAACTGTCCTAAAGAAATCAGTAAATTCTGTTTTCCATAATTCACTAGATTTTCCATTCACCATCCAATTTACTTACATCATACACTTCTGGAGAGGGGAAGGGAAGAGGAGGGAGTGTATGGGGCGATTGTATAGGGAAGTGTATCACTGTCCGGGTAGTAAATGTATTGTGTTCATACACATGTGTATTCTATAGGTGGATATGATCATTGGTGCAAGTAATCACTGATTGGAAGATGTGGGAGGGGGGAGGAGGAAAGGTGTATGTGGCAATTGTATGGGGTAGTGTATCATTGTGCCGGTAGTAACCCTATGTTTTCATACACATGTATGAGGGAATCGTATGAGCTAGTGTACTACTTGTATTTTATGTTAATGAATATTGGTAAAGTTGTAGAAAATGTCCTAGGAAAAAAAGTGGAATTGGGGTGTTTCTTGTAAGCTTCCAATATCTTGTTTCTCATGGAAGGAAGGTTCCAACTCAATGGTCATATTGGTGTAGAAAGGTACCTCGTACTTTCACTTGCATATGTACCATGCATCTATATTGATTGTAGAGTGTATGGATTTGGGTGTATTGGTTGTTAATGCACTAATGTCACTTATGTTTGGTATGTGTCAGTGCCTGACGGTGATCCCTGGCCTTGTTTTACACTCACCTCATTGATGCAGGTGACCGACCAGAGGAAGAACCACTGGCTGCTAGTACCACTGGCTGCTCAACCAACTCGACATGATTGTAGAATCGGACAGCCTCGTGACAAGTAGTTCAAGAACTTCACCAGCCTTGATTCTCTTACGCTTTGGCCACACAGACGTAACATATGCTTGCATGACTTCTTGTCTCCAACTCAGTGGTGGATAGCCAGATTCTCCCTCAAACCTAATTTTCGCAGGTTTCTTGACCGGTTATGGACATGACAGTTCTTGGCAAACTAGGTTGGGTGGTTATTCTTGTCCAACCACGCTCAAGGATACCAAGCGTGCTGCTCACTCGCTTGCTGTCCCTCACTACCTGACACCAATTCATGCCATGACTTGTTGCTCATGTCACGCTCACATTTTTGCTCACACTTGTCAAGCATCCATGGCATTTCTTTGCCCCATTCCTTTCTTGTGCTAGCCTGTTATCGCGGTTGATTCAAGCAGGACTACCTACTGATGTTATAGCAAACTTCATAGGGGTAACACGTTTACATCAGCCAAACTTAAAATTGGGCCAAATTCGTGGCCCTAACTCTTTGCGCCACACGTTTATACACAATGTGCAGAATCGTGTCTGAGCAGCCTAGGGATCAACCATTTTACAATCTACATATAGTGTAGCGGGAGGGCCAGTTCGGCCCTCCCACCTCGCGATAGCGAGGGGGTGGCTGCAAGCCACCCCTCGCTATCGCGAGGGCTGGCCGGTGGCCAGCCACCCGCTGGCTACCGGCCGGCCGGCGGCCGACCGGCTGGGTGGCCGGCGGCCGGTCAAGTGGCCGG
>SZWC01000983.1:165925-178058 GCA_023375785.1 Penium margaritaceum
GCTATCGCGAGGGCTGGCCGGTGGCCAGCCACCCGCTGGCTACCGGCCGGCCGGCGGCCGACCGGCTGGGTGGCCGGCGGCCGGTCAAGTGGCCGGCCGGCCACCCGCCGGCGAGCCATCGGCCGCCGATCGAGCTGGTGGCTCGATCGGCGGCCAAGAGGCCACGAGGGCCTCGAGGGCGAGGCCTCGTGGCCTCGTGCCCTCGTCCCCCCTCGCCCTCCTTGCAAACGAGCAAGAGAGGACGAGGGATAGGGGGAGCGAGGGTGAGGACAGAATGTCTGGCGCGAAATCGCCAGCGTGCCTCGCACGCGACGATTTCGCGCCAGAACGACAAAACAAAACTTGAAGTTCGTTTACGACGAACTTTGACGAAAAACAAACGGAATAACTCGTGCGAACACACGAGTTCGAGGTAAAAACCCCCGGTTTGGGTCCCAAAACCAGGGGTTTGGTTAAAAACGGAAATGGGCCTCCGGAGACTCGAAATATTCGAGTCTCCCTGCTCTGGGTCGTTGATGACGATTGCCCCTCAGTCTCGCAAAGGGGGTAAACCCCTGACGCGGACTGAGAACGCCATTCTGCGAACTCCGACGACGACTTCAGAGCAGGAGCTGGAGATCCGGCCCGTTACATATAGTCTCATCCCCTATTCCTTCTGCCCTACAATGTTTGTGGCAGTCCATAGAAAACGGATAGCCGTGTGTAGCTAGCATTGACAACTGCACTACTTGCCAACTGTAGGATAAGCAATATCCTACAATAGTAGCCCACAACATTAGTGATGTATAGCAATATCAGAATTAGACTCCAAAGGCAACTATAGCTACGACAACGTGGTAGTAGCAGTAGTAGCAGTCATGTAATGCAACATTTAGTAACACGAGCATCGGCGTGCAGCAACAACATCAAGCTGTAGCAGCATTGGCATGCCGTAGCCGCGACCACTACTGTAACAATGTAGTAACAACAACAAGTAGCAACTTGCCCCTCCATTACACTTGTAGTAAGAGGAAATAGAAATTTGGCTATGGACCTTAGGATGGAGGAATACAAAAATGGTTAGTGTACGCTATACCAAAGACAACCTATTTAATTTATAGCATCTCATAATGTAGCGTGGCAGTGCCACGCCGACCGGTTGAAAGAGCCACGTGGCTCGAGCGGGGTCACCTGGGACTGTGGGCGGTTGGACGAGATGGCTTGAGGGTCAGAGACCCTCAAGCACCACGGTTTTGGCTTAGTCGGCCAAGGATTCCGTCCAATCCATTACATTGGTATCAGAGCTCCAGGGCTTGAATCCCACGTCAGGATTACCGGAGATGCAGAGGCGGCTCTCACTCCTAACGGGGGGGAGTGTAGTGCGGTAGTGCCCTGCCAACCGGTTGAAGGAGCCATGTGGCTTGATCGGAATCACTTAGGACTGTGGGCGGTTGGACGGTATGGCTTGAGGGTCGGAGACCCTCAAGCACCGTGGTTTTGGCCTAGTCAGCCAAGGATTTCATCCAATCCGTTGCACATAAGTACATGCCTTACGAACCAAGAGAAACATGTGTGGCGGGAGGGCCGGATCGGCCCTCCCCGCCCTCGCAAATAACGACAGCTGGCTGGCGGCCAGCCCTCGCCAGCAAGGGCTAGCCGGTGGCCAGCCACGCTCTTGCCACCGGCCAGCTAGCAGCCGGCAGACTCGGCGGCCGGCCGCCGGTCAGGTGACCGACCGGCCACCCGCCGGCTAGCCCTAGCCGCTGATCAAGCTGGGGGCTCAATCGGCAGCCGAGGGGCCACCAAATCCTTGCAAGCGCGGCTGGTGGCCCCGCGTATTTGCCCTCGCCCTCCCCTCCTCGCCGGGAAAGGCGAGATAGACGAGGAGAGGGGGTGAGCGAGAGAGGCTGGCGCAAAATTGCCAGCGTACTCCGCTGGCGACAATTTTGCCCCATTGCGTAAAAACATATCAAAGTCACAAGTTAGTGCAACTTCGACATGTTTCTTAGTAAAGCTCGTGCAAACCCACGAGTTCGGAGTAAACACCCCTTCTTCTCGTCTAGAAACAAGGGGGTGAGGTAAAAAACGGAAACGAACCTCCAGGGACTTATAACAGTCAAGTCTCCCTCCTGAAGGTCATTGATGACAATTGCTCTTCAGTTTTGTGAGAGGGAAAATCCCTCACGCGGACGGAGATCACCATTCTACAAACTCCGACAACGACTCTGAGCATGAGTTGGAGACATCAATTGCTACATTGGTAGCCAGAGCCAATACGCCCTAAGCGACTAACTTTGCAATGTTTTTGGCGGTCGAACAGTACATCACACGCTGCCGCCAAGGCACAGTAGCAATAGCAACGGCAAAAGGGGGTACGAAGAAGAAATTAACATTTGGAGCTCCGTAAATTATGTTGGGAAGGTATTGACGATATGTGCAAATTTTTTCTACATTCCCCCGGGATCTTCCCATGACCAGAGAGCCACGAGCATTTTTTTCGTAAGGATAGGGTGTTTCATTACTTACAAAAGCACAGTTTTGGCCATTTCTCAAGCTTTCATGCTTGTTTCCTTGGTCCAAGAAATTGTGCAGGGGGCCTCCTCATCTCCAACCGCCTCTAGGGGATGGTAGAACGCAAAAAAAGGAGGAGGCGCCTCCTTGAAGGTGTTTGGAGGTCCCACCATCGCCGCGTGCCCGAGGAAGACGCTCCACGACGACTCCAAGACGGCTCCAAGATTCAAAGCCAAGGCCAAAGAAAGATTAAGGAAGGAAAGATCTAAAGAGAAAAACCCACGTGGTGGGGAAAAGTGTGAGGAGGGTAGCAAATTCTTGGTTGGAGTAGCCCCCTCTCACCTCTCTTTGCTTGTGAGCGAAACTCACACTCTTGTTGATTTCCCCTTGTCTTTCCAATGTGTTTTCCTAGTTCCCAAAGGACTATCAAGGGCTGCGAGTCACAGCTTAAGAAGATAGACTTGAAAACCACGTGATTGTGCTGATCATTTCGGCCTAAGAAAGTAGCAAGTTTTAACGTGTGGTTGTGATGTCCTCAGCGACCTAGAAAGATAGCAATTGTTTTTCTAGTGGCCTCACTGATTATGAGTGTCTAGTCGGATCTCACGAGGGTTGCCCTGCTTTCATATTCTGAGGGACGCTCACTCTTGCTTGTCGTGCAAGTTGCATGCAACAACACCATGGATGGTGTCCGCCGGTCCCTCCAAACCACCAAAGGGCAAGTTGGTGATGGCTTCACCACGCGCCCTCGGCGTCCTCCAAGTTTGTGGGCCGTGGCAGTAAGCGCGGTAGGAAACCCAAAAGCTACCGTATCTCAAAAGGCAATACGTGCTCCTCTCGGAAAAACCAAGAAGTGTGTGGAAGCCGAGGATGCGCTCGACGAGCATGTCGACGTGGACGTGGACGATCTTCACGTGACGAGGGACCGGTTTGGGGGAGACAACCCGGATGTCGAGCATGAGGAAGAGCACGATGATGAAGATATTGACCGTGATCATTATGATGGTCGTAAGGAGCTCTTGAGCCGGTCGCTCGAGAAAGGCAAGGCATGCACTGAGCCGGAGGAAGCTGTCGATATCAACAACGTTGTCGATAGCAGCAAGCGTGCCGAAAGTAGCTATGCGAGAAGTTCTCACGAGAATTAGTCGCGTGGCAACGTGGACAAGGGTCTTCATAGCACTCGCCAAGACCTGGCGGATGCAGTCACCAAAGTGGCCAGGAAACTGCAAATCAACGTTGAGGACGAGGATGTTCTTTCTCACGGAGGAGCACGTGCCAAACCCGCCTTGTACAACGCTGAAGCTGTGGAGAACCTTTGCCACCACTCCTGCATGGCGTAGGTCGACAGTTTCTTCTACAAGATGGGGCTCCTCGAGGGTGCATATGCAAACAGTGTGCTCCTCAACTGGGCAAAGGTGCATGGCCGGTGCAAGGCCATGGAGACCACTGCTGAGACTCTAACGACACCAGAGCTCAAGTTGACGTTCACCAATCTCCTCGTCCATGCTTGACAAACCATATCGGACCTTGACAGGGACCGACAACTTCAATGTGTCGCGATGCACGCAGCGACACTACGGTGCAACAACCACAATGAGGCATTGAGGAGCGTGACCCAAGCATGGGGGGCACAAGAGCGTGACCACGACATGGTCGCTGACCCCACCGCCAGTGGCGATAGATGCCAACCTGCCTTGACGGCCTCAAGGCAGGCCATGAACACGTCATTCATCAACAGTGTGAAGGTCTTCCATAAGGGCCGCAAGCTAACTGATTGGCTGAATGGCATGCAACACGTGCTGCGTGTGCAGAAGCCTCCACTCAATCAGTGGGATGACCTTGCCTTGATGCGGTTGGAGACCAAACCCTTCAAATACGTGGTCAGTGAGTGGAGTGTGCATCACCCTCAGTTGGAGTGACAACCCGTTCCTTGGGATGCTTTTTGCTCCCATGTGCGCAAGAAGTGCGCACAATGCGAGGAGGCCCAGCAGGCCTTTACCAAGTTGAAGGAATTCAAGCAGCTCAGCATCTCGCTGGAGATGCACCCGATTGAGTTTATCATGCTTGTCAAGGAAGCCAAACGCTTCACAGAGAGCGATGGTACACCACTGTTCAGGTACCCATAGTGCCTATTGCAAGAGTTCTTGTGTGAGGGTACTACGAGCGAGAAGCTCAAGGACCAAACCACTACCACCGCTGTAGGTCAAGCTTGGAAGAGTTGGCATATCCCGCTGGACTATTTGAGCAAGGTGCATGCTGTAAACCCGAAGCAGTTCTCGGATGCACAGCCGGCTGCACGTGCATAGCAGGGGCACGACATGTGCATGGATGCTTCAAGGGCTAGAGGTGTAGCCGAGTAGCATGGTGGGTCTAAGGGCAAGCAGCATGCAAACCCCCTAGCCAAGAAGATTGGCAGGTAGAAGAACGCCAACCGCAAGTGCAGCATGACAACGACGAGCAGCATGTGGCGCGTGAGCATCACAACACCGCTTTCTTCAAGAGTCTCTACCACATCTGCATGCAGACTGGCCATTTCAGGGCTGAGTACCCTTAGGCCGCCGCCGGTGGTAGAGAGTGGGGATGTTGCACTAGCCGCAGCGGCGGAACCATACGGAGATGGTGCGGCATGCGGTTGCAGACAGGGTTCTTTTTACGGCTGTGGCCTTGGCCATGGGCGGGGTCATGGGAATGGCCAAGGCCGCAGTGCAGGTTTCCCCACCCTTGAGTGACGCTAGTGGGGACCACTCAGGGGGAAAAGTGGATCACGAGTGTGGGTTCATGTTTTCTGATGAGGATGTAAAACAATTCAAATTTCTAACGGTTTCAAATTTCTTGGTTGTGCTTGCCCCCTCCTATTGAACCGGATTCCATACTTGTTGATTAACACTGCCCACTAAATCTTTAATCTCCAGATGACATACATGATCGTACTTGCTTGGTGGTCGCGACAGCGACCACCGTGCATGACTTGCGTAACGCAAGGTGGTGAGCGCAATGACATTCACAGTACCATTGGTGGACGATTTTGATCCAACCTGGTTGAAAGATTGGAAGGTGCTCGCCGAATGCACACAAAACCATAAGATGTGGACACAAGTTGGTGAAGTACTCAAGTTGCGACGCCCACCACATCTATTCTGTGTTTACCACAAACTTGGGCTGCCATCGTCGAGTCTTTTCACTCGGAAGAGTGGGGGCAACATGACGATGCAGTTCAAAGGGCACTGGCCCGTGCCCCTGTGAACAAGCTGGCTGACACCAAAAGAGATGACTCCTTTGGTAACCTCGGCTTCACCGAATAGGTGGGCCTCAAGTATGAGCCATCAAATGCCTCAGTTGGTGTTAGTTACAACAGTACGGTATCCCTGATCGATACCTACAAAGCATAGATTTGCATTCAAGGTTACACTCAAAGGGTCACGCTGAAGGTTCTGAATCTTCTTGACCCTTTCGACATGGCTCTAGGCGATACGTGGCTTCGCAAAAATAATGCACTAATGTGATTTGAGTCAAAGTGTTTGATCCTATAGAAGGGGTTTTACCCCTTTACCCTTGTTCCGAGTACGGAACTGTCACTGACCCGACTCAAAGTCTAAGCCAGCTTGTATGCGATGCAGGTCAAGAAACGTATAGGGCAGAGTTGCCGATGTTTCTTGACCCAACTACAAAAGGTGGAAGACAAAGTGAAGGAAGACATGCCGTAGGAAATCAAAATACTGTTGGCGAAGTTATCAGACATATTCTAAGACCCACCGGCTTGGCTTCCATAAGAACGACACAGGCGACACGATTCTGCTTCAACTTGAGGCGACTCCCCCATTTAGACCCATGTATCCCCTAAGTCCGGCAGAGAGGCCAGAGGCCGAACGCCAAATTAAGGAGTACCTTACAAAAGGTTGGATCGAGCCAAGTAGCTTGCCGTACGGCACACCTATCCTTTTTGTGAACAAAAGGGTTGGTAGTTTACGCATGTGCGTGGACTACCGGGCGTTGAACAAGCTGAGGGTGAAAAAACAATTCCCCTTACCGCGGATTGAGGAACTCCTTGACCAAGTCCAAGGAGCGAAAGTCTTTTCGTCCTTGGATTTGTCACAGGGGTAACATCAAGTCCACATCTCGGAAGATGATGTACCTAGAACGGCGTTTCGGATGCACTTGGTACATTATCAGTTTTGAGTTTAATGCTTCGGGTTTACAAATGCCCGGGCAGCTTTCAAAGGAGAAATGAACCGAACATTCGCCAAACAACCCGGTTATCTTGTCTGGGTTTACTTGGATGACATCATTGTTTTCTCAAAAACAATGGAAGAGCAACTAGAGCATTTGTGTGAAGTCCTCATTATCCTTCGGGAAGAAGATTTCTATGCAACTGTGAGCAAGTGCAAGTGTATACAAGATGAGCTCGAGTACCTCAGACACATCGTGGGCAAAGACGGCATCTGTGCCGACCCACGAAAGGTCCAAGTCATGGTGCATTGGCCGCACCCAGCCAAATTTGGGCAGATCCGGTCTTTCCTTAGCTTTGCAAAGTACTTTTGATGATTCATGCAAGGGTACTTGACACTGGCAGCACAACTAACCAGACTCACGCAAAAAGACACGCGCTGGGATTAGACACCACACTGCAGTATTTTTTTTCTCAAAGTCAAGGAACTTCCGTCCATCACCCTCATCTTGGCTCTCCCAGATCCATCACAACCTTGGGAGGTGCATTATGATGCGTCGGTAGTAGGACTTGGGACAGTCCTCATGCAGAACGGTCATCCAGTCGTGTATGAAAGCCAAAAGATCATTCCAGTTACAACGCGGTACTCGATTGGTGATCAAGAGTTTCTTGCAGTGGTACACGCTCTTAGGACGTGGCGTTATTGCCTCGAGGGTTCCGAGGGGGGTGCAACGGTCATGACCGGCCATAACCCGTTGGTGTTTTTCGAAACACAACCAAACCTGTCAAGGTGAAAGGCGCGTTGGAGTGAATATCAGAGCCACTTCTCGTTCACATGGGAGTATGAGCCCGGCAAATCAACGTGACCAATGCACTAAGCTAACAACTTATAGAAATTAATGTAACCAATTACGTTCTTGGGTGTTTTATGGCCATTGCATTAGGCTCAACGCACACACCTGACACCCTTGTACCCTTGCGGTAACCACCCCGAGAGATTATCCACTACAATGGCTTTGTGAACACGATTCGAATGGGATACTGCGTGCATTCTTGGTTCCCAGACTATCGCAATCTTGGAAAGCACGGATTGGTGGAAGCTGCAGGAATTCAGTTTCATTGAGAACAAGTCGTTGTGCCAGACTCAGGAGATCTTCGAGGAAAGATAATCTCCAAGTTTTGCGACCCATCGGTGGCAGGTCATGCGAGACCGTGAAAGACGAGATAAGCACTCTTTGACCACTACTGGTGGCCAAGATGGAGCGTCGAAGTCTACAAGTATTGCATAACATGCGGCCCATGTCTCCGGAATAAGCCAAGTAATAAAGGACCAGCTGGACTCCTTCAACAATTTCCCATCCCAGGGACTCCATGGAAGTGTGTTTGTATGGAATTTATTACCGGCCTTCTGGACACGGCGTGTGGCCGTGATGAAATCTTGGTTGTGGTTGATCATCTGACGAAGACGACACACTTCATTCCCACAATCACTGATGTGAACGCTGAGGAGACCACTTGTCTCTTCTTTGAGGGTGTTGTGACCTATCACGGTTTGCGGCTACGCATTATCTCTAACAGAGATAGAAAATTTGCTAGTAAGTTATGGCAAGATATGAACGAGTACTTCGGGTGCAAGTCTTCCATGTTGATAGCATTCCACCCTCAAACGGACGAACAATCAGCAGGCATGAATCGCAATCTGGAGCAGATGCTCCGCATGTCCAGGACCCAGCAATGGACGTCTCAGACAAACTCCTTGCACCAGCAGAGTTTACGGTGAACAACTTTGTGAATGAGTCCACGTAGTTCACTCTGTTTGTGCTGAGCAATGGTCGACATCCAGTGGCGCCCTCTTCCTTGGTGAAGAGTGGGATCAGCAATGGACAGGTTCCTTTAGTTAGTGTTAAGTGCCTAGAGTCCTTGTTACAAGAGGCAAACGGTCACCTTCAAGCGTCTCGGCAACGACATAAGGCATATGTTGACAAGAGTCCCCGCGAGGTCACTTTTGAAATTGGTGACAAGGTGTTGCTTAACACGAAGAACCTTTGGTTGAAGTTGCCAGGGGCGCGTAGACTTCTCCCAAAGTGGATCGGGCCGTTTCCCATTGTTGCACGCATCGGGCTACTGGCTTACGGATTGTTTCTTTCACCGAGCATGAAGATTCATGATTTCTTTCATGTGAGCTTACTTGCTCCATATAGGGCAGAGGGGCCTGTTCAACCACCACCAGCAGTCCTTACTACGGAAGACGAATACGAGGTGTTACGCCTACTCCAACACCAAGAGCGTACACTCCGAAAGCGAGTCGCTAAGGAATACCTCATTCATTGGGCTTGTTATGTACCGGAACGGAACTCATGGGAGCAAGAGTCTCATTTGCCCACTGGGGTGGTCAACGAGTGCTGGAGAGAGTCAGCATCCTGCACGCATTGACGCATAGCACGAGGCACCAACTGAACGCCGATATAGTGAACAACATTCTCACTGGGTAGCATTCATGGAGAGACGGCCATGGGTAGTTGAGGACGCTCAACATGGTTGTCACGCGGATGCTCCGTCGTGAAAGGGGGAGGCCACTAACCGTGCTAACCTACTGGCTGTAGCTTGGGTCCAAGTGGAAAGCACGTGTTCGTGTCTTCGCTGGTGATTAGAGATTATTACAAGAGTGCACTTTTCACAATGTTGATGCTTCAATACTAGACACCCCTGCTTGTTGTTCATGAATGGAGACAGTTCATAACAAGTGGGGAAGAATGTAGCGGGAGGGCCGGTTCGGCCCTCCCTACCCTCGTAAATCGTGAGGGTTGGCCGGCAGCCAGCCTTTGCTAGCGATGGCTGGTTGGTGGCCAGCCACGCGCTGGCCATCGGCCAGTTGGTAGCCAGCCAGCTCGGTGGCCAGCCGCTGGTAAGGTGACCGGCCGGCCACCCGCCAGCTAACCCCAACTGTCGATTGAGCAGGGGGCTCAATTGGCAGGCAAGGGGCCACCTAAGCCTCGTGATCGAGGTTGGTGGCTGTGCGTCCTCGCCCTTGCCCTACCCTCTTTGCTTGCAAAGGCACGATGGACGAGGGGAGGGGGCGAGCGAGAGAGAGAGAGGGCGAGAGTGCGGGAAAACGACTGGCGCCAAATCGTCACCGTGCTTGCCAAACACCGATTTTGCGCCATCATATGAAAATGTATTGAAGTTGAAAGTTAGCGTGACTTATTTCTCAGTAAAACATGTGCAAACCCAGGAGCTTGGGGTATACACCCATTGTTCTCGTCTTGGAACAGGAGGGTGAGGTTTTAAATGGAAATGAGCCTCCGGAGACTTGAATTGTTTGAGTCCCCCTGCTAAGGGTCGTTGATGATGATTGCTCCTCAGTTCTACAAGGGGAAAAACCCCTCATGCAGATTGAGATCACCATTCTGCTAACTTGGACGATGACTCTTATTAGGAGTTGGAGACAACATCCGCTATAACATGAAACCATGGTTTTTTAGCAATGTATGGTTTGTTTGAAAACCTCCATTTCATGGAGTCCTTTATGGATTACGTCTTCTTTCCCATGCCAGAGCGTCAGTTTTGAGTAAGGGCATCCGTTCCCAAGTCAAACGAATGGATGGAGTGACTAGAGGAATCGTTAAAAGAAAGAGTTCTCGCATGGTAAACAAACATAGCTTATCGTAGGAAGTAGCGGTGAGGTGGAGCTTACTAAGGTGTCCAACTCATTGGCCGTAAACCACGTTCGACATGCTTATTGATTTCATTGACTTCATGGTGCCTAAATTTTCGTGTCTGAGTCCATGAGCACCCATGTGAGAGCACTCTTTTGCATGTAACATATAGGTTTTTAACCTTGTTTCTGTCACACTCTTGAAATCGAAGTGATACCATCCCTATGATGACGTGGCTCGTTGTGACGACATCATGCTCTTTACGAGGGAAGTGGACATGAATCAGTGCTTATTCAGAAAACAAGTTCTCATCCAAAAATCGTTCCACCATGGAGATGTACTATAAGTTGCAGCTTCTCGGGTGCTATAGCAAGTTTTTTGCATCTTTTAGACAATGTCCCATAGTACTTGCATTCATTCCGTGGGGTGACTTGAGAATATGTGCCCATGATTAAAGTCTTGCGTCACAGTAGATCGAGAAATTTAACATACTATCTGACCAAAGAGAGCTATTACGGCTGTGGTTTGAGAGAAAATTTCCAACCATAACCTTTGATACGTTGTATTTTGGATCTTTTCAGGCTGCCCTGTAGCAACTCTTCCACATGTCTGTAAGCCTATATAAATAAATCATCATATAAATCGACGTTGCCTCTCCAGAGGGAATGGACTGTGACACGTAGCTAAATGTGATAGTGAGAGTTCAAAGAGACATGCACGCAGGGCAACCAGGAGGAGGGGCATGCATATGCCTAGAGTTAAGCGTAAAGAAGCAAGCAAATGTCAAAGTAGATGATGTCCTTACAAGATCCTAAGGGGGAAAGTGCAGTCGAGGTCAGTAAGGGTCGACATGCCAATGGTGGCTAAAGAGGCCTAGTAACGACATGTCATCGGTGTTGAGCTCAGCTGCCCAGTGGCCAAAGGGCTGTTGCATGTAGCGAGCTTGCTCCCGATGATTCAACGATGTTAATTGACGAGCGGCTTTCAACCTTGGCTGCGGATGCTAAGGATGTGGAAATGACGCAGGGGAGGAGGAGCGCGGGTGATGAAAGTAATCTAGTGTTTGCTATATGTTGGGGCTGTTGTGGTAGCTGTAGTAGACTTGGAGCATGCCTATCACACAAGACGTCTAGGGAGAAGCATTGTAAATCAACCAAGAAAGGACAGGGAAACTGACCCTGCTCCTCATAAAACACTCAACAACCCTACGCAAAGTGCAATGTTAGATGAGGAAACTGAGTGGCCAGACAAGCAGAGTAGGGGCTCAACACTAGAGGTTTGTAGAGCTCATAAAGGAGGCTAGATGAATGGGTGGCTACGAGGTTTCCTTTCACACCATAAGGTGTAGCAAGTCCTCGCATTGAAGAACGACAAACTTCATTGTTGAGAGAAAGCACTCGGTCATTGCTTTTTGTGTGACCGACATTGACGATAGTCCGTTCCATGAGTTTGTCGCTCACGTGAGCATTGGGCCTTACGACTTGGGAGTTGTTGGAAATTGCTTGAGCTTTGAAGCTGTCAACTTCCAGGAACTCCGGGCTGCTATGCTCAAAGCCTTGTGAGCTGCGAGCACTTCATCTCTAGTTAACCCTGACATGGCACGGGAGTTCAGCATGGTTCACTGTGAAAGGACCCTTCTCTTTTCAGGGACTGGCGGCTTGGAGTTACTTCTGGGTAGTGTGAGAGCGGCCGAAGGTATCCAAATGAACCCTACTAAGCGTCCGCAATTCCACAATGGCTGAGCCAGGAAGGTGACGCTGTTTTGACTAAGGATCCGTGCGCATTTTCCGAAGGTTTCTCTTCTGAGGGATTCATTGTCCAA
>SZWC01000983.1:191666-210545 GCA_023375785.1 Penium margaritaceum
CTCGACAAGCTTATTATTTGGTTGAGTCTCAGACCTGCTTTTGGTGGTCCTGCAATGACATGTGCTGTGCCGGAGTCCCGCTGCTCTTGAGGTTGGCATCCAGCCACTGCCACATCAGACAGCCTGCGACACATTCAACCCTTTCCCTGTTGAGCTTTAGGTCCTTTTTCTCCATTGTAGCATTAGCACCAGAGGCAATGACCCAACTGCCGTGCACACCCTCATCTTCTTAGCCTTGCATTCTCCTCTCTTGTCTATCTCCTCAAGGACACTTTCTGTCCCATATAACCAAAAAGGTGTTGGGGTAGGCGCTGGTGTATGTATCCAAGTTTTGACCTGATTATGTGTTTATTTCTGTGCATGTGTCTGTCAGTGAGCCAAGCTTGAAATCGGGACTATTCGAGATTGAGGTGAGATTTTTCAACCTCGAAAATGTTATCTGTTGCTATCCGAGATCCCACTTTTTGGGTTCAGAGGGTGAGCACATCTCTGTCTCATGTCAATTTGCATTTTCCTTGGTCCGAATTTTGTGTCTGTCTCCGTTGCGTCCGAAATAGTGTTGCATGGTAAACCACGTTGAGGGGCAAGGTAAATGAGAAGGTGAGCAGCTAGAACACACCCACTTCGCGGTGGACTGCATAATCAACACAGGAAACATGTTCGAACGACTCCAACTAGACTCAACCTTGTTTCCTACCCAAACTCACCGGTTTAGACTTCAAATCACGGATTCTTCATATGAGGACATACAACGAGGAAAACTGTCGCGACTCGGCAACCACCTCGCACAATGACAGCAGGTATTGACTGCTGGAATTGGTGCTCCAACGGATGAAGTACTCTTGAAAAAACAGATTAACAACTAGTGCCATTGACGATCGACGATGATGTAGCCAAGTCTTTCTACCTAGTCAATGTGGTGAAGTTGTTGCAAGTGTAATTAATCTCCCAGGCATGTAGACTCATGGAATGTACCCGAGAAGTTGCTATGAAGCTTCCTCGCATTGCTCCCACTGGCGTGGCTGTTGGTTTTTGCTAGCCTCTCTAACCCGCCCCCGGCTGCTCCCTCTGTTCCGTCTCCCGCCCTAGTGGTCCCTTTGGACTGGCTCTTGGTTTTTTCCGCATCTCTCATTGTGCTTCGTTGTGTCCTCACGGCTTGTGTACATCGGCGTGCAGATGACTGACGACGAGACTTGACGCTGCTGGAGTGTCGTCCGGTGGAGCCGACGCACGCTGAGGCCTACACGCAGTTCGCCGGAGCCTCTTCTCTGCGTCAACGTGCTCAGCTCCATCGGCATGCCTCCTCGGTGGTCGAGCCGCCGGCGGTCACTGCCACCGCAGAGGCTGTCTGCATGCGTCCAGCGCTGGATCTGACTGTACTGTTGCGTCTGCAGCGTCATGCTCTGCCTAGGGTCCATGTTTCATGTTGTGTGGCACTGTTCGGGATCATGGACCATTGTAGGCACTGCCTGGGTTCGGGCAGCCATAGCTCTTCGCTATTATTGTTTTAGTTGTTCTTGTCTGCGTTCGCAACGTTGGTATCATGGTATGGTCCAATTTTCAGGCAAAACGGACGGCGCCCGGGTTTTGAGGACTGAAAATGAGTCCCCCCACCCCACAGGTGCCTTTGCAGCAGCTGCTGCTGTTATCACAGCTGCTGCAGCAGCCACAGCAGCCGAGCAACAGCAGTACCGGCTACTATAGCAGCAATCACAGTAGCAGCAGCAGTCGCAGCAGCAGCAGCAGCAACAGTAACAGCAGCAGCTGGAGCAGCAAACTAGCAGCAGCACCAGCAGCAAGAACAGCACTAGCAACAGCAGCAGTAGCTGTAGCAACACCAGCTGACATCCTCTGGCTGACACAGCAGCAGCTTCACCAACAGCCACTGCTCACATCAGCAACTTTTGAGCTAACGTCATTACTAACGTCACTAGTGACGTCATCAACAAAAAAAGCAACTATGCATAGAACGTAGCAGCATCTGTTAAAGTCAACCATCTCAAGTTGACATCACTGCTGATGTCAGTGTTGACGTCAGCAGTATAAGGAGAAAAAAAACCCGAGAGTGGAACAAGGGGGGCCAACGACCATGGCTACTAGCCCCAGTGGAGAGGGGTCCTCCTCTGTTGGGAGGGCCCCTAGTCCTCGTTTCCTGTAGCAGCTGCAGCAACTGCAGGAGTAGCAGCAGCAGCAGTAGTAGCAGGAGAAACAGCAGCAGCAGCAGCCACAACAGCAGCAGGAGCAGCAGCATCAGTAGTAGCAGCAGCAACAACAACACCAGGAGTAGCAACAACAAAAATAGGAGCAATAGCAGAAGCAGCAGTAACAACAGCAGCAGCGCCAACACCCTGTAGGCTCTATCATCGGTCATTATGACTCGACAGATTCGCTCGCTGCTTTGTGCCAGCAACTCGCAACGTTGACACAACAACTTGTGGCACTACAGCTCCCGCCAACGCCGCCACTATAGTAGTCGTAGTAGCAGCATCAGTAGCCGCCACCGCAACAGCAACATCAGCAGCCGTAGCAGCAGCAGCAGCATTAGTAGCCGCCACCACAACAGCAGCAGCCACCGCCGCAAGAGCCGCACCAACGTCAGCAAGCACAGTTCCCTCCACCAGGGTACGGGAGCCCTGCGGTTTCCTTTGCCACACAATGCTTGGTGCAGCAACACACCCTATGCCAACAACAGACGGTGAAGTCAGTCCTAGGCCCCACTCTGGGTGCTGGCCGCAGGCCAAAGGACTTCGAAACCCCACCGCCGCTGCTTCAAGCTGGCGATCAGTTCCGGAGCTGGGAACTCAGCTTCCGGATCCGGGCACAAGGCGAGGGCTTGAGGCCTTACTATGTCCTGCCTATCGACTCCACCCAGACCGACCAGGTCTATGACACCGGTTGCGCCATGCGTGCTCTTGTCCCTGTCGCCCATCCAGCCACACGCCTCGCCCTTGAGCCCTTCCTCGGCGAGCTCACCACTGGTGTCCTCCCTGACCTAGCAGCAGCCTGGCACGTACACACGCGCCCTCATCGCCTATCCAGTGATGCTGAGACCAGGCGTTTGGTCCGAGAGTTCAACTCCCTCCTCATTGGGGAGACCAAAATGGTCACCTCCTATTAGCAGCGCGCAGAGGACCTCCTACGCTGCCTCGCAGACGCTGCGCCACCCCCTTTCTCTACGCCTCTGACCATCAAGCGTGGCGCCACCGACTCCTTCTCCGACGTCATCGTTCACTACTCCCAGGAAGTTCTTGCCACGATGGCTGCCTAGGGTGCCCTCATGCCCTGGGCATACGAGCTCTTCCTGCGCATCGAAAGAGCTCGTCAAGAGTCAAACATCCATCGCACGGAGTCCCTCGCCTCTCCTGCTGTCGCCACAGTGGCTATTGCTACTCCAGCAGTAACAGCATCTTTCGGCGCCCCCTCGTATGGCAAGAAGAAGAAGAAGGGCAAGAAGGGCAAAGGGATTCAGTAGCAGACTAGGGGATCAAGCAGTGCAAGCGTCGTTTGCCACAACTGTGGCCAGTCAGGACATGGGTGGTATGCGTGTCCACTCCCGACTGACGAGGCTTGTGTCATCGCCACCATGCGTTGCCAGCGTGAGCGCCGCCTTGCCACCAGTGCCGTGACCGTTGCCGCTCCTGCCGCATCTGCGACGCCCGTGACGGCCCCACCGTAGCTTCCTCCACAGTTATCCGCACTCGCTGTTCCATCCCCGGTGCCTTCCTTTCCCTTCCTGGACTCCGGCGCCGTCACACCGTAGTTAATGTACTCCGTTGGACCCTCCGCCCGCGAGCGCCAGCTGGAGCAGTTCATTGCCCTCCAGTTCGGCCTTCCTCGCCCTCCTCCCCACGGAAGTGGGAGTTGCGCAGTGACTAGTTCCTCCCCACCATGCATGACCGAGTCGGTGCTCCGATCATGTCCTGTATCTCCGTCCGTCCTGTCCTTTGACGTGCCCTGTCCTCCCGCTCCTCTTTGTGATGATGTTGCCTGGTTCGATGACCGGCACTCCCGGTTTGCACCTCTGTCCACTTCGTCAGCGTCGCTCGCCCATTGCCACGTGACTGTCAGCAAACTGGCCACACCGGTCCAGGATCCGTCAGAGACCTGGATCATCGACTCCTGGGCAACGCATCACATGACGGCCTTAGGCAAGGTCCTTAGTGTTCTTGGTCCCATCACCGATGTCACCGGGGTTTGGACAGGCTCTGGTCGATAACTGCCCGTTCATTGTGTCGGTGTCGTTCGTTGCTACGGTCTAGCTACTGTTGTCTTCATGACTAATGTTTTCTTCGTCCCTGGCCTTGAGCTCAGCCTCTTGTCTGTCACTGCCCTTGATCGCATGAGCATGGACGTTCCGGGTTCACATGGTGTGGGCACTATGTCGTTGTGTCCATCAGGTGGTGTCGTTTTGCATGCCACTGCCCTTGGCAACCTATGGCACGTACCGCACCTGTCCACTCCTACCTCTATCTCCTCTTGTCGGCAGATATTGGCCACGTGTTTGTCACCAGCACCTTGTCTCCACAGTACACGCGTCTCCTGCATTGCCGCCTCTGTCACGTCCACTCTGCCTCTTTTGACCGCATGCTTTGTACACAACCGGCTACGGGTCTTGACTCAGCCTCCTTTCCTTTACCGTGTCCCACAGAGTACATTGATTGCGCTCAAGGCAAGATGCAACGTTCCACCTGCCCCCTCTCTGCCTCTCGTGCGTCCGCCCCGCTCGACCTGGTTCACTCCGATGTCATGGGTCCCCTCCCGACAGAGTCAGTCGACGAGCATGGTCGTTACGTCCTGACCCTTACGTCCGGACAGCTACACTCGCTATCGCTCGCTCCCACCATTCGGGACTGGCTTGTCCATGCTGAACGCGAGTGTGGTCGCCCTCTCCGTCGCTTCCGTTTTGATCGTGGAGGTGAGTTTCTGGGGGAGACGACACTCTTCCTCGCCTCCCGTGGTGTCCATCATGAGATGCCGGTGCCGTACGCGCGAGCCCAGAATGGCGTCTCTGAGCGATGGAACCACACCATGGTCGACGCCGTCCGCACTATGCGAGTCAAATCCGGCATCTCTGACGGCTTCTACTTTGAGGCCATTACCTACATGATGTGGATCTGGAACCAGATTCTCCACGGACCCATTCCTTGTTAGTCCATCCCATACCTGCACTAGTGTGGAGAACACGCCGACCTACGTCCGGCCCGTGTCTAGGGCTGCGTAGCCATCGTGTGGGTGCCTACCTCGCACCAGGGTGGCAAGCTTGAGCCTCGCGGTCGCCCGTGCACCTTCCTGGGCGTCTTGCGTCAGTTGAAGGCATGGCGTTTTTGGGAACCCACCCGACGCTGCATCGTCGAGTCCCGCGATGCCCTCTTCTTTGAGGAACCGTTTCCCCACGACCTTGTTTTCTTTGGCATGTTGATGTTCCTCCCGTCGCGTGGGGGAGTGGTGGGTCTGTCCTCTGTCTAACTGCGTCCGGGCGTTCCATCGTCTGTGCCCGTCGGCCCGCCTTCGCCGGCTGCCCCATCGGTTTTTGACAGCCCCTCAGAGCCGGCTGCCACGTCCGTGCCCGCCAGCCCCTCAGGGCCAGCTGCCCTGTTTGTGTCGGCCAGCCCCCCAGGGCCGGCTGCCCCGTCCGTTTCCGCCAACCTCTCAGGGCCGGCTTCCCTGTCTGTGTCCACCAGCCCCTCATGGCCGACTGTCCCGTCCTTGTCCGCCAGCCCCTCAGGGCCGGTTGCCTCGTCCGTGTCCGTTAGCCCTTTAGGGCCAGCTACCTCGTCTGTATCTGCCAGCCCTTCAGAGCCGACTGACTCGTCTGTGTCAACCTGTCCATCAGGGCTGGCTGCCCCATCTGTGTCCGACAACCCCTCAAGACCGGCTGCCCCGTTCGTGTCCAATAGCCCTTCAAGCCCGGCTGTCTCACCCTTGTCCGCCAGCCCCTCAGGGCCGATTGCCCCGTCCGTCTTTGCCAGCCCCGAGGGGTTGACTGCCCCGTACGTATCGGCGTGCTACACACGTGGTCCGAGCGGGAGCCTCAAACCTTGGCCGAAAGTTGGCACTGAAGCCACCTCCGCAAGTCCTTTCACCCCATGACCCCTTGTCATTCCACACAGATCCTCACCTCATGTCAGATCTAATCCCATGGTTGTGAGTGGGGACTTCGGCACCAAGGCTCTCGGCTTGGCCACATTGTCAGTCATCGTTGATCTACATCCAGGGTCAGCTCTGGGCTATGCCCTGCTCCATCAAGAACACCGGTATGCCGTTGCGGCCACACTCACACGGATGCCACCAGGGGCACGGGACGTGCACGTCCTCACTCTCCATCCCACTGAGCGACCAGAGGACCCAGCCACCCTACGCAAGGCTCGGGTGTCTCCCGAGGCCGCTCACTCGGAAGCTGCATGCGCAGAAAAGCTAGTCGCCATTCGGTAACATCATGTCTATGAGCTCGTTGACCTCCCCCTGGTCCGCAAGGCCATCGGGGCCAAGTGGGTTCTCCGGCGAAAGTGGAATCCAGACGTGTCTCTGGACAAGTACAAGGCACTTCTCACGACCAAGGGGTTTGCTCAGGTCCCTGGGATAAACTATGACCAGATCTTTGCCCTGGTCGGTTGGTTCTCCACCAACCGGGCGTTGTTCAGCCTGGTTGCCCAGCATGGGTGGGAACTGCATCAGATGGATGCGAGCAACGCCTTCCTCCATGGCTCACTGGAGGGCGAGGAGCTATACATGATGCAGTCTCTAGGCTTTGACGGCCGCTTTGGCAAGGTTTGGAAGTTGCAGAAGGCCCTCTTAGGCTTGAAGCAGTCACCGCACTGCTGGAACTAAGAGATCAGTCATACGCTTCTTAGTGGTGGCATACTTTGGAGCTCTGCCGACCCCATGCTATTCATCAGCCCGCGAGGTCAGACTCTCGTCGCTGTCTTGGTCTATGTTGACGACCTGATCATCGCATCACCCCATGTAGCCGCCATCCAGCGGGTCAAGGACCTGCTGCAAGCTACCTACTAGACGAAGGACCTCGGGTCAGCATGAGTCTTTCTGGGCATGGAGCTTGAGCATGATCGATCTACGGACATACTGCATGTCCATCAGGCCGCATACGCCCATACCCTGTCCGGGCGCTTCACTTAGGACGTGCCCCTCGTCCCATAAGCATCCTCACCCATGTTGCCCGATGGTCTGGCGATGCTCAAGAGTTCTGATCCAGCCATGGTGGGGGAGCCAGTAGACGTGACCACGAATTTGTGCGTCATTGGGTCACTGATGCTCCTGGCAACGGCGACGCGCCCAGACATCGCATTTGCTGTCAATCTCTTGTCTCACTTCTCTGAGGAGCCGCATCACCTCTACTTCAAGGCCGCAATCCGATTGCTGGGCTATGTCCTCTCGAATCCACGGTGAGGTCTCATGTTCTGCCGACAACCGTCTGCTGTCACGGTGGGCTACATCGACAGTGACTGGGCCGGTAGTCCGGATGGTAAGAAACGCACACGTCGTATATTTCTGATTGGCGACACGGCTATGTCCTGGCATGGTGGCAAGCAGGGGTACATTGCATGCAGGAACAACGAGGCTGAGTACGTAGCCCTTGGTTCAGGCGCATGTGAGAGCGTGTGGCTACGTCGTCTGCTATCCGAGTTGCGACAGTTTGTCGCATCTATCACGTTGCATTGTGACAATGAGAGTGCCATGGCCATCGCCAACAATGACAGCGTGTATCACACACGCACAAAGCACATCAATGTTAAGTATCACTATGTCCGTTTGTTGTTGCATGACCGTAGCATCAGCATTGTGTGGGTTGAGACACCACAATAGCTTGCTGACATCTTGACCAAGGCACTGAAGCGCGGCTCATTCAAGAAGTCTGTGAGTTCAGTCGGGGTGATTCCGTGAGTTGCACTCTTTGTCATGGCTTGCATCTTTATGTGCCCTGGGGGTGTCTGTCTATTGAATGTGTCGCTGCCCGCCCATGTGCACTGCGCCTGTGAGTCATGGAGGAGTGTTGGTTTTTTCCGCATCTCTCATTGTGCTTTGTTGTCTCCTCCCAACTTCTGTACATCGGCGTGCAGATGACTGACGAAGAGACTTGACGTTGTTAGAGTATCGTCCGGTGGAGCCAACGCACGCTGAGGCCTGCACGCAGTTTGCTGGAGCCTCTTCCTTGCGTCAACGTGCTTAGCTCCATCGGCAAGCCTCCTCGGTGGTCCAGCCGCTGGCGGTCACTGCCAGCGCAAAGGCTGTCTGCATGCGTCTTGTGCTGGATCGGATTGTATTGTTGCATCTGCAGCGTCATGCTCTGCCTAGGGTCCATGTTTCATGTTGTGTGGCACTATTTTGGATCATGGACCATCGTAGGCACTGCCTGGGTTCGGGCGGCCATAACTATTTAGTGCTTTTTTTCTAGCTGTTTCTGACCGCACCACTGCGTTTGCAACGTTGGTGTTATGGTATGGTCCAGTTTTAAGGCAAAACGGACGACGCCCAGGTTTTGGGCTGTCGGCCGTCTGGCAGGGCTCACCGAGAAAACCCTGCCTGCCAGATAATAGGTCTAGGACTGTTTTCTGATTGGCTGGTTAGCTGAGTAACAAGCTCTACAGAGCTGGGGGGGAGCTAGAACTTAGAGGAGTCTCCCATTGTTGTTCGTTCTTCACTCCTAATCAGTCACCTACAGTTTTCAGCTGCTTTCTAGCGCTAACACTGGCGCACGCTTTTCTGAGTAACAAACCCAGAGCATCTAGACTTAGACTCTAGAGCAGCAGACTAAGCAACCAGCATGGAAGCCCGCACGCTGCATCAACAACGCTGCTGCCCCAACCTACTGCCTAGTATTTCGAGCGCCGACAGCCCCAGTCGCACTTGCTTGTCCCTCCAGGCCGGCATCCTCAGTCTTGTCCTCTTGTCCCTCTGGACCAGCTGTCCTAGTCACGTCTGCCAGTCCCTCTGGGCCGGCATCCCTGGTCTCGTCGGCTGGTCCCTTCGGACCGGCAGCCTCGGTTGTACCCGCTGGTCCCTCCGGGCTAGCATCCCTGGTCTTGTCCTCTGGTCCCTCCGAACCGGCAGCCTCGGTCCGTTCTGCTAGTCCCTCTGGACAGGCAGCCCTGGTTGCATCCGCTAGTCCCTCGGGGCCGGTTCCCTTGGTCTCGTTCGCTGGTCCGTCCGGACTGGTAGTTCAGTCCACGTCGACTGGTCCCTGCAGGCTGGCAGCCTCGGTCACGTCCGCTGGGTCCTGTGGACGAGCAGCGTTGTTCGCCTTTGCTAGCCTCTCTGACTTGCCCCCCGCTGCTCCCTTTGTTTTGTCTCCTGTCCTACCACACTACACGCGTGGCCTGGGCGACAACCTCCAACCTAGGCCATCAGGGAATGCGCAGACCGCGGCACCGCGCCCTTTGGCACCTCGGCCCCCTGCTGCCCCACGTGTCTCGTCGGCTCTCAATAGACTACTTCCACAGTCGAGAGTTGGGACCTTGGCACCAAGGCCCTCGGTCGAACCACATCGGCTGTCATTGCAAAACTCCACCGGGGTTCCGCATTGGGCTACGCCGTGCTCCATTAGGAGCACCTGCAGGCCGTTGCGACAACAATCACACGCATCCCACCAGGGGCCTAAGACGCGCATGCCCTCATAGTTCGCTCCACGGCACGCCCAGACAATCCAGCCACAGTTTGTGAAGCTCACGCTTCTCCAGAGGTCGCACACTAGGATGCTCCATGTGTCGACAAGCTCGTTGCCATCCGGCAGCATCATGTATACGACCTCGTAGACCTTCCTCCCGGCTGAAAGGCCATCGGCACCACGTGGGTCCTCCGATGCAAGTGGAAGCCCGACGGGTCCTTGGACAAGTACAAGGCCCACCTCATAGCCAAGGGGTTTGCTCAGGTCCCCGGGGCCAGCTATGACCAGATCTTTGCCCCAGTTGGTCGTTTCTCCACTAGCCGGTTGCTCTTCGACTTTGTTTCCCAGCACAGATTGGAGCTGCATCAGATGGACGTGAGCAACGCCTTTCTCCATGGCTCGTTGGAGGGCAAGGAGCTCTACATGGTGTAGCCCCGAGGGTTCGATGATGGCTCAGGCAAGGTCTGGAGGCTACAAAAGGCCCTCTATAGCCTAAAGCAGTGGCCTTGCTCTAGGAACGAGGAGATAAGTTGCACGCTCCTCAGTGGCGGCCTCCTTTGCGGCACTGCAGACCCTGTACTGTTCATCAACTTGCAAGACCAAATCTTTGCCGCTGTCTTGGTCTACGTAGACGACCGACTTATCGCGTCACCGAGCACAGCTGCCATTTAGCATGTTAAGGTCCTGCTACATACCACCTACCAGATGAAGGACCTCGGGTCTACTCGAGTCTTCCTGGGTATGGAGCTCGAGCATGATTGCTCCCAAGGTGATTTGCATGACATCAGGATGCCTACGTCCAGACTCTGTCCGCTCGCTTTGCTGAGGATCTTCTCCTCGTGCTGAGCACATCCTGACCCATGTCACCTGGTGGCCAGTTGAAGATGAAGAGCATTGATCCAACCGTGGTGGAGGAGCCAGTTCACTTGACAGTGTATCTCTGTGTCATTGGCTCACTTATGTTCCTGGCAACAACGACGCGTCCAGACATTGCGTTCGCCGTCAACCTCTTGGCCGAGTTCTCCCTGGAGTCGCGTCACCTCCACTTGGAGGTCACGATCTGACTACTGTGCTATGTCGTCTTGACTCCACGGAAAGGCCTCATGTTCCATCGACAGCGGTCCGTTGTTGCGGTGGGCTACATCGACAATGACTGGGCCGACAGTTCGCACGGTAAGAGCCGCACTGACTGGATCTTTCTCCTTGGCGGCATGGCTGTGTCATGCTGTAGTGGTTAGCAAAGTTGCATTGCACGCAACACCGCTAAGGCTGAGTATGTGGCACTTGGCTCTGGCACATGTGAGAGCGTGTGGCTACGTCGCCTATTGTCCGACTTCCGTCAGTCAGTTGCATCCATCATGTTGCACTCTGACAAAGAGAGTGCCATGGTCATCGCCGACAATGATGTCGTGCATCACACACGTACAAAGCACATCAATGTCAAGTATCACTATGTGCATTTGTTGTTGCATGACGGTAGCGTCAACATCGTATGGGTTGAGAGAACACGGCTATTGGATGATTTCTTGACCAAGGTAGTGAAGCGCGACTCGTATATCTGCATATCTGCCTGGCTGTCCTCGGGGAGTCAGTCGGTGTGGTGGATGTGCAGATGCCCGTCCATGTGCACTGCGCCTATGGGTCATGGGGGAGTGTTGGTTTTTGCACACCTCTCATTGTTCTCTATTGTGTCTTCTCGGCTTGTGTACATCGGCGTGCATATGACTGACGGCAAGACGAGACGCTGCTGGAGCATAATTCAGTGGAGCCGACGCGTGCTGAGGTCTACACACGTCTTATCGGAGCCTCTTCTCGAGGTGTGACATGTGCTACGCTCCATCGGCGGAACTCCATAGCAGTAACGCCGCTGGCAATTACTGCCTCTACAGTTGTTGCCTGCGCCCATCCTATGCTAAATCTGACAGCGTCATCACACTCGCAGTGTCACATCTACTCTAGGGTCCGAATTTCATGTTTTTTGGACACAGTTGTGTTTGGGGTGATTCTGGCCTAGGCACCACCCAGGTTTGGGTAGTCATAACTCTTTGTTGCTATTTTTCGTCGGCTGTTTGGCAGGGCTCACCGAGAAAACCGTGCCTGCCAGAAAATAGGTCATTCTTCTGATTGTCTAAAAAGCTGAGTAACAAGCTCTACAGAGCTGAGGAGGGGCTAGATCTTGGAGGGGTCTCCCATTGTTGTTTATTCTTAGTTGCTAATCACATTTCACTCAGTTCTGTCTGCCTTTCTGGCGCTAACTCCTCAACGCGTAGTTTCTCTCTCACAAAGTCTCAAAGTAGCTAGAGGGGGCAGTAGTGCAAAGCAACGAGCGTGGGGCCATGCCTACTCCAACTGTGCTGCAACCCCAACTTGTCGCTCTAGACTAGTTTCCAGCTGTGGAAACAGTGTCCAGTCAGCTGACGCACTTGCAAGCAAGCAGCTGTAAGAAACAACAAGGGTTAGGCTAGGGAGACACGCAAAGTATCATAAACTCAAATAGCTTAGTAATGGAGAGAGAGAGAGAGAGAGAGAGAGAGAGAGAGAGAGAGAGAGAGAGAGAGAGAGAGAGAGAGTCTACCTCCACCAGAGGTGGTCCCCCTCCTTTGTCATCTCCCGTCCTGGTGGACCCTGTGCACACCTCGTCTGAGCCCTCTATGCCACCCGCTGCCTCTATATCTACAAATGCACTACTTGTTCCTCCTTATGTCGGTGGTGGTCAACTTCATGCCATGCTGTCTCAACCCCACGTGTCCTCTTCTCACTCTCATTCCTCTGTTCTCTCTGGCCCCAGTCCTACTGTCCGAGTATTGGACCATGGAGGAGCACCTAGACCAGGGGTCTCCGGTAAACCCGGCCTGCGGGCTCTTGGCTTGACCATCACAGGTTTTCCCATTGCTGCGTCAATGGTTCACCCCAGAACCTCTCTTGGGTACTCTCGTTTGAATAGGAGTTCCGCCTGCCTCATAAATCCTCCGTTGCTGGATATTTTGCTTCATGCTTTGCAGTTACCGGTCTCTCTCCTCTCCCACCTGATTCATTGACAGTGGAGGGCGCGCACAGTGCAGCCGTCTCCACTTTGTCGGAACAAGCCATGCAAGCAGAGCTCGATGCCCTTGCTGAACATGGTGTCTACGTGTTGGTGGATCGTCTCCCTAGGATAAAGCAGCGGCAGCCAAGCGGTTATACTGGCGCAAGTTGAATCTAGACAACACCAGTGAGCAATACAAGGCCTGCCTCATGGCCAAGGAATTCTCTCAAGTCCCAGTCATCGACTTTGATAAGACTTTTGCCCTAGTTGGTTGGTGCACTACGACAAGAGCTCTTCTTAGCTTAGTCACACAGCATGATTGGGAGTCGGAATAGATGGATGTCAATAACGTTTTTCTCCATGAACGACTTGATCAAGACATGTACATGGTCCAACCACCTGGGTTCAGAGATGGAACCAACCGGGTTTGGTGCCTGTGTAAGGCACTTTATGGTCTCAAACAGTCTCCACACTGCTAGAACCAGGGGATTACTGCCACTCTTGAGAAGGGATTTTCTTGAAGGTGTATTGTTGATCATGCTCTACTTCTCAGTGCTCCATCTGCATCCCTTGTTGTTATCCCAGTCTATGTGGATGATCTTCTCATTGCTTCTTCCATCACTACAGCTGTTCAATCTGCAAAGAATCTTATGCAGTCAAAACTCAAGATGAAGGATCTTGGCCTTGCTCATGTCATTTTAGGTATGGAGCTGGAGCGCGATTGCTCGAATCGCATACTACACGTCCACTAGGTTGCATACGTCCGGAGCCTGGAGGAGTTGTTTGCGTCCCTTCTGGCAGCATTCCCTTTGGCCTCCACCCCCATAACCCCAATGAGCTAAGGGATGGTAAAGTCACTAGATGTGTCTAAACTGGGGAAGACAATTGACCTGATCTTGAGAGTCATTGGCTCTTTGATGTATCTAGCTACCACCACTCGTGCTGATGTTTTCTTTTCTGTGAGCTTTCTCTCTCCGTTCTCCCGGTGTCCTAGAGAGTGTCATCTTGAGGCCGCCCTTTGCGTGGTGCCCTACACACTTTCCACATCACAAATAATGCTATGTTTCAATTCATAGCCCTTCGTCATTTTGGATGGGTTCTGTGACAACGACTAGGCACATGACACTGATGCACGGAGTTGAACAGGGTATGTCATCCTTATTTGTGGAACTGTTGTATCTTGGAAATGTGGCAAACAGGGGTGAGGCACCTAAAGCATAGCACAAGCTTGACATGTGGCACTAGCATCAAGTACATGTGAGGATGTCTGGCTTTGTCTTGTGTTGTAACAACAATGTGTCTCCATTCGTTCGATCGCCTTGTGCTATGGAAATCAAAGCGCAAAAGCCACTGCCAAGAATGATGGCATGTACCACCCTCGCACCAAGCAAATCAATGTCGAGCATCATTTTTTTTGTGAGTGCATTCTTGCTAGCATTGTTCCGGTTGCTTGGGTGGAAACAAGATCACATATGGTTGACTTCCTCACCAAGGCCCTGTACAAAAAACGTCTTCAAGTGTGTAGATTCCGCTATTGAAATCGTGTGTCTCCATGACCTTGGATGACATACATTTGGTGTTTGCCTATCTATCTACACCACCACGCTTAGGCCTTCTTGTGTGTGATATCTCATTGATGCATGTGGGCTGACTGCCTGCGGGTCATGGAGGAGTGTTCAAGGTAGGGTGTCCAGTTCCTGGTCGCTCACATCTATTATGGCCTCTTGTCTCACCACACATGCTCACACACACAAGTACAAGAGATTGAAAAATCATGCCTGTGCCCAGGGAGTCAGCCACCAAGCTCCTGAGGGATACCTCCTGGCATAACCAGCTGATCTTAGTCTCTCTCCTCTTGACTATCTTTCTAGGATGTGCAAGAGGCTAGGCCTCGTACATTCTTACTGCTGTGGTCTGCCTCATGATTGTTTGCTTTTAGGCTTTTGGGGAAGCTGCAAATTTTGTCCTAGGTGCTGATCCTTAGGGGGCCACTGTGTCGTTCATTGGCTGAACACTAGTGAGAAGCCACCCTCGGTTAATACAAAGAGATTGGGCTCGACCCCTGGGTGGCGGTGCATGCTTTCTCCAAGGAGTTACTTGATGCGGGTGTGCACTCACTGGTCCTTACACTATCGCTTTCAGTTCTCCACTCTTGTCTTTGTCTGTTTCTTCGAAAAACATCCACATCCATGGTGTGCGTGTCCCTTGGGATCTCCCACCTTCCCCCTCTTCCCTGATACTCCCTTAGGGTTGAACCTAAAGAGCAACTATAGGGTGCCACAAGGGTTTGAATGTGGCTCTGCCACACGGAGACTTTAGGATTAGATGAATGATAGGTAAATTCTTCACTACCATTACCTATGATGGCGTCGATTTCACCATGACGTGTCTCATCTAAAGAGGCTATGGCGGCCAGTTTCTTGGCTATCCCTGGACTTGATTGTTAAAGGCTTAGGTTTTGATTTTATAGTCAGTTAGCGGTTGTTAGAGGTGCACTTGTACAAGTTGCCCCTATTCTTGCCCAACCATCTTATGAACATCTCCCATTCTTTAAAAAATCGCTACATTGCCCCCATTTCTTAAACAATAGAAGCAGGTTGGGCCCATGTGTTATTAACTTATCTTTTGGTTCTCCTCTATCATGATTTTAAACTTACCTTTTCAATGCTGCATGCATGCAACATTTGCATGCTTAAGTGAGCATTTGTTTTAGAACAATCACAAACCTCTTTACCGATGGGTTTGTGATTCTTTGATGCGAGATTTTTGAGGGATTTGCACGGGGGATGTAAGACTCCCTATGCATTCCAAAGGAATCCGTTTGGCCCCATTGTCGGGAAGCCTTGTATGTGCCCACGTAAAAACGAAACCCGTAACGCCACACGTATTATGAAGGGGAGGATTTAAAGGTCATTTGAACACTGATAACATAATTCATATCATAAACAATGATTTCAATAGAGAAAAGGTGGTTCTAAAAGCCTTCGTTGGGAGGAGTAGAGCAAACGGATGAGAATCTTGGTCCACTGGGACAAAACCATGGTATTTGAGGGTCTCCGGCCCTCAAGTCATCCCATCAATTACCCCACAGGCCATGACTTGTTCAAACCACATAGCATGACTGGCGGTATAGTGAGAGGGAGGGTCTGTTACGTACCAGACGTACACGGGTACCTAATCTTTCCGAGTGAACATTTCTGTCAGTACACGAATAGCCCACCGCGCGTCGAGACCTCAATTTTCACTCCGACAGTCGAGGGCAATTTGGCCAAATGTCCTCCCCCTCTGGCAATCCTTCTTGCACCTTCTCACAACTTTGACCACTTTCAATAATCATCAGCAGAAGTGTCACGACCTTTCGGTAAACTTTTTGACACATTGAGATAAACCGAGATTCATGAAGATGCATCACACATCTTCGCCGTCGATCTTCAAAGCCCCCCGATTCCTCAGAGCTTCTCGATCTTACCACTCACAATGCGACTCCGCACGCGTCAGTCAACAATTGACTCGACGATCCCGAATACATCTCATTTGTAATTGGACACTTGTATATATGTGTTCGATCGTTTTGACAGTTGTTATCGAAGTACACTTACCACTAATTATAAATTGCTCACGTGTCTCAAATTCTCAAACTGTGTTCTGTCTCACAACTCATACATGTTCACCATGTACGCTCCATTTGGCATAACACTTGGTATCAGAGTGTAGCGGTGCTAGAGAGGCATATGACTAATGTGTTCATCCGGAGGACTACCTCGCAGAAGTCGACAGTGAATCTCGCACGTCAAGACTTTGCACACTTTGCGACTACAACGTGACGCGATCGAGCGCGCCCGACGACCAGGAGTGGGTCTTCGGCGACGACTTCGGCAATGGAGGAGCAGAACGTGACCATGCACGCAAACCCTAAGGCGATGGGGAATGCTTGCGTGGCAGGCTATGCGGCATCTGGGCCAGTCCTGACGGCTCCGACAACCAATCTGACCACGGATCCGACAACAATAAACCAGCCACCCCTACCAACAGCCTCGACGTCTGCAGCAAGAGTGACAGGTCACAACGGACAACAGGCGCGTATCAACGAGGAACTGGCAAACAGTATCTTTGCGCTTGAGGGAATCAACAGCCACCTCCTCCAAGAAGTCAACGTTGCATTGGATGCCCTTCGCAACGCAAGTGCATGAGAAACACACAACTCTTGAAAAAAATGACGATCCTCCCAGCCCCACCTGAACCATTCGATCCTGCAAACTCCAAACAACCAACAGTTTGAACTTGGCTGACAACCTTGGAGGTGTACTTTACCGCTGCTGAGGTCAATGAAAATTGTAAGAAAACTGAGCTCGCGGCCGCGCTTCTGCGTGGCATGGCATTGTGTTGGTGGTCCGACCTAAAGGCCATCCAATGGCAGAAGGAGACTAGCGGGGCCTCATCGATAGCCAACGGCGCTCGTCTCCCATCGTCAACCGGAGGTGTTCTATCCTTGGAGCAGATCAACCCACAATGGGAAGAAGCGCTGACGCCACCAACCGATTGGAGAGAATTCTTGTGCACAATGCTTGGACACTTTGGACGGTTGAACAAGATGTCTAAAGCTCGGTACAAGCTCCAACGTCTCAGTCAGCAGTCCAGGGTGGTAGAGTACACGCAGAGATTCTGCGAGATCATCACTGGTGCAGACATCCCTCCAACAAACTCTGTTTTCAATACAACAATGGCCTGAAATGAGAAATCCTTGAGAAACCGCCATCTGCGTATACATAATGAATAACCACAGATGATTGCAGCAGTAGAAAGCATCAGAAGTACCAACTACAATGCTTGGATCCAAGAATTGTACAACTGGCGACCTCCCAACCACAATTATTGTGGGAGCAGAAAAAGTCAGTTGGGGGACTCCTCGACTCCAATGGAAGTGGACGCTATTGACTTGAGAGACATGCACACTTGCTATAACTGCGAAAAACTTGGGCATATCGCTCAAAACTGCCGAAGCAAGCAGCAAGCCTAAAATGGGGGGGAAGTCGAAAAAAAGTAGGTCAGTAAACGACAAGGGGCAGGAGTGAAAGGCATGACTCTTGTCCGGGAGGAGCGATCTGTACCAAACGATCACCCATCTGAACAACTCACGATGCAGCAGAGGATTTCTGAGATCACTAAGTTCAATTATGCTCGTGCCAAATCACCATTCTCAAGAGTGGATGTGATCTCTCTGTTCCAACACTGTGGCAGCTGCTTACCGTTGTACAAGGCCTTGCGCAGCTGGCATGCCTTGTTGGTACCATCAATGAAGCCAGAGGGCTAGGTCATGTAGATCTCATCAAGCTTACCATGAAAAAAAGGCATTGTTCATGTCCATTTTCACAAGTTCCCAATCATGTTGAGCAAGAAGACTGAAGAGGGCCCTTGCCTAGGTGTAGCGTCCGACTAGAGAAGATATTTCATCAAAGTTGATACCAGGGATCTATGAGTACCCCTTGGACGTGAGACAAGCTTTATATTGCTTGACCAAGCTATCTCGGTTCAGCTTTGTATGATGAACCCACCTGGCAAAGACAACTTTTCTGCTCGGTGGGAGATTGACAAGCTCGTACACTCCATTCTCAGGAAAGCATTGAGTTCTTACTACATGGCTCATTCCCATAGAGTGGAATCAGCAGCTTTGCGAGCCTCATGGACAGTCATTGCCTCTGGAATCAGTGTAGAGAGACCACCAGCAGCGAAGCAATTTGCCACATATCCAGAAATAGACATGCCAAGGGCGTGCTAAAATTCATGTTGAATAAGAGAGTATCCAAGGATAGTGCTGGGGTGAAAGACTGACATAGAGGTGGAAAAGTCAGCAGATGTGGTGAAACCTACAGCATAGAGCCCAGGCTCACCAGAGAAGTTGGTGCAATCTATTGCAGTGGAACCATGATATAAGGAGCCATGAGCAGGGACAAAAGACATGAAAACTTGGACAGAGAGAGCATGCAGGAGGCCATCCCAAACATAAGGATACATGGGGGTTGCCACGAAGGCTGCCTGCAAGAGTAAAGAGAGAAAATTTGGAGGAAGACAGAGAGGAAGAAGGGACAGGATGTGCCAACAAGGACGAAGTGGGTACACGAAGTGCCGGAGAAGGATGCGGCATGCTGAGAAGGAAACAACAGAGAGATTGCAACCTGGGAGGGAGAGATAGATAGAGAGAGAGAGAGAGAGAGAGAGAGAGAGAGAGAGAGAGAGA
>SZWC01000983.1:214939-231934 GCA_023375785.1 Penium margaritaceum
CCTTGCTGTGGTTTCAAGAGGTAGCTGTGGCACCGTGATGGGATTCCGAGAATGGTGCACGATCTAGGAGATAGAGAGCATAGGAGGGAGGTCCCCTCCATTCTCTGATACCAGCTTTTCATCTTCTCAGAATGTAGCACCATGGAATGTAGCAAGGCAGAGTGTGGGAGATCCCTACGAGACATACGCCATGGCTCAAAAGTTGTGTTACTTAGTGAAATTCAAGAGTTACTTACAAGTGTGATCTAGGAGCAAGAGTTAAGCAAAGCCAGTGTGTGTGACTCCCGGTCGTGCATGATGCAAACTGATATCACACCACCACCTGGGGGTCAAGCCTGACCTCTCGGTATATACCGAGGGCGGCTACTTGTCGTGCCAAAGAATAAATCTAGCCAGGTGGCCTCCTTTGGGATCAGCACCCAGCTGGCAGAATGCGACTCTTAAAGAAACCAACCGACAGTTTGGAGATAGCCCTTGTACCCTGAAGCATCAAAGAGCTACAGTGAGATTCATGTAGAACACAGATCATGTGGCCACAAGCCATTGCTTGAGTGTGTGCTGCTGCTGGCAAAGTGTGCGAGCTTCACCACAGATGGCTCCCATCCTGTGGGAAAAAGCTCCAGCGCAGTCACAACACTCAGTCTCCTGTACATGTATGAGGTAGTGAGAATATGGATGAATACAAGAGAGCAGTACATGTGTGATGGACCACCAACTGAACCAGAAACACTAAGAGAAAATTCTGGAGTTTGTGAACCGCAAACATATTTTTATTGTTTAAAATTTGGCTAGTCTTGTCAACCCTGCCAACCATCACTTCACAATGAAATTGTTCTCTTATCGTGCCATTCAGTGCTCGAGTGTTTCTGATAGGTTCTTTACACGTGGCATGCTTCGGAAAAAAAATTGAAAAGCTTCCACTTTGGTACAAGAATCTTGTCGCTATCTTAGATGACACAAGACATGTCTTGGTCTTGTCTTGTCTCATCTTGCATGAGCCAAAACGATGTTTCTCAAATGGTGCGATACGAGACAGCGAGGCGAGAACAAATGAAGACAATCAAGAGCAAGACCAGTCTTGATCTCCATGTAAGACTACTACTTGAGATGTTTTCCCTGGGATAATACAATGAGCCAGGATCTTGGTCACATGAAAGAGAGAACAGGCTGTCAGCCGTGGAATGGACTTGAGCTCTTGGTCATGTGCTGGGGTGTGCGGGTAGCCTGTCGTTGGGCTGGCTTGGGCTCCTGATCCTCTGAGAGGGGAGATCTCAACTGAATATTGATTTCCAGGTTTTTGTTAACGAACGTTGGGATTGAGAAATGGTGGGATGAGAATGATTGAGTGTGGAAGAGATGCAATAGTGTGATCCGATTGGGGTAAAAATTGTACCAGTTATGCGGGGTAAGAGACTGAGGTGAGAACAATGAGCAAGCTATGACAATGGGGTGGAACATTACCAGCAATTACAATTGAAGCAATGCATGGGCTATGAACGGCTGATCCCCACCATGTGAGCAGTAAGCTAGCTACGGTGGGGAGATCGACTTACGCCACCCTGATGTAAGGTCGTCTCTAGGACTGTACAGGCCACTCTGTTGTTGTTGTTTTTGTGATTTTCTTGAAGTGCCCCACTGGCCTATATCTTGGCATCTTCGCTCATGTACATGCTCGTGTAGAGAAATGAATTTTTGGACGTTGATGCGTGGAACGAGAGTACAGAGGTAGCAAGGGAGCATGGTTTTAAGGATGGTTGACCGAACCATCCATTCAAGGTAATTGTTAAGAATTTGGCCACCACCGGCAATGAGCTGGTGTCGCTTATCTCATGCACCTAGAAAGAATTGACACCGTAATCCTTAGGGATCAGCAACCTGATCACACTATAGTAAAACCCTCACACATGCATACTACACCCACAAGTGTATGTGGGTGCATTTCACCTCAGCCGATTCCGCTACAATTCTGTGATGTACAGTGGGATACGGAGGCACGGTCAATCTACTTCTATGATTCTGTAAAGGAATGGAGAAATTTCCTTAGCGAGTGTCTGTGTGAGTGGATACACTGTGTGAGAAACGACATAACAGAAAAAACTTTTAAAGGTTCAGAGATGGCAAAGAAATGCTTCAGAATGTCAGAGTTATAAAACCAGAATGAGTGAGCAGGGGGGATATCCATTCCCCCCCTCTCAGTCTATCGTGCATGCATCTGCTGAACACAACTTCTAGGATGTGAAAGAACACCAGAAAAATTCCCTACCAGCTCCCAAACATCAGTTGGCCAGGTCTCTGGAACTGTACGAGGTGCTTGGTTGCTTGAATGAAAAATTCAGGGAAGCAGCAGAAAAATTTCTACACCATCCAGGTAACAAAGAGAAAATGCACTGGCACCGGGAAAATGGCCCCGGGAGCTGGCCACAAAGAAAAACACTGTGGAAAGGTACATAAAAGGTGAGGTTCTTACTATCAATGTTGCTATCGACTGCCATAGAAGTTCTGTAATTCAGTGGCTTGAACTTCAAAGGTCATCAAGATTGACACATCCATGACAACTGTCCATAGGAAAAACAGATGATGGCCGGGTTTGGGACCTTTGGTCGTGTGTCCAGGATTACCAAGTAAGATCCATTTCTGAAAAAAATTGGAATGCCCTGATTGGCTGGTAGATTGGCTACCAAGCCTCACAGAGGTGAGGACCTAGCTTAGGCAAGGAGGGGTTTTCCACCCTACTTTATTCTTGCTGTTAACTTGGCTGTTCTTCATAGTCAACTTAATATCTGGAATTAGCTCCTGAGTGCATGTTTTTCCTCGCACAAATGAGCAGCTAGTATTAGTCAGACGCTAAACCTGGACATTGCAGGCCACACACCTCATTCCAAGCACATAAGACAGGGAAAACAGGCCTTTTGAGAATAGCATAACATCCTTTTGAGCATGGTATTAGAGCTACAACAAAGAAAATGCGATAATTTGAGTAACAACAGTGGCGTAAAAGCACCAGCCAACATTTGTTGTTCCCCATATGCAGTAGGGAAAGGAAAGCTTTATTATGTTTTGCCATGAAAAGTTAATGGCAGCCTCAATACGCTCCCCACATGGGGGAAATGTTGATGGTTTCTATCCTTCATGACACCATCCCTGCGACAATGATAGAGTAGGCGGTTGCACAGCTGGCGCAGAGTAGCACATATCTGTCAACAAAGATGACTCATGCTATCATGGCAATGCCACGCTGCATGAAAGTTCCCCTCTTGCTATTCATTACTTCATTTAACTTCCCTTGCTCCTCAAAATAATCTTCCTACCCTTGAAACCTCCTCCCTCACGGTCTCCCCCATTACCTAGTTTAGCTGTGTAGTAGGTTAGGAGGTATCAGCAAAGGAGGAAAAAAATAGAAGGAGAAAATGAGATGCTAGAAGGGGAGAACACAATGGACACTGCATTTTTTAGCACAATTCCAAGTGGCAGTACGGCACCCACTGCCACCTGTATGCATGCAGTACATCGGAAACACTAATAGCTGCCATAGCACCATGAGTCAAAGTTGCATGCGGTAGTAACAAGAGCAGTAGCGTGCAACAGCTAATTGCAGCAGCTACAACAGTGTGAAGCAGCAGCCGCATCACAAAAAATCATCAGTAAGGTTCTTTTGTCCTAGGAATTATTGGCAGTGAGGCTGGCATCTAGTGCAGGCCAAAGGATATTGAGACATGCCCACTCCAGCTCAAGGTGGGACAGTTCGCTTCTTGACAGTTAATGTTCAATCTATGGGCTCACTGTGAGGTTCTCTAATCATTCTACACCCTGAAGTGTAACCACTCCGTTCCTAAGGAGCTGTTTAATGCAGACCGTGCAGTGAGAGCTGTTGTGATTCCTGTACCAGAGACCAATCGCACAGACCTTGAGCCCTTCAGAAATGATCCCACTGTCGATACTGACCCTGATCCCCATGAGGCCTGGAGCACCGTCATCCATCCCTGTTGTGTCTCTGGGTAGGCCACCATTGGTTCCCTCCTAAAGGAATTCAACAACCTCATGATGATCCATTCCAAGTTTTTCACCACTTATTGGCACTACAAGCAGAATCTCTGGTATCGGCTCTGGCAAGGCTGATGGCTGTTGGTGGCCGCCAGTTGTAAGGCATACGCAGGCAGATCAGGCAGTGGAGAAGAGGATGCGATGATAGGCATAAGGGATGTATGTGGTGGTGAGGAGGTTGCCCTAGATGGTACATTACATACACATGGTGGCGTAGGTTGTTTGCCGGAAAGAGTGGAAAATGCATGTTGCGGCTAGAGGGGACCTCTCTACTCACAAGAGATGCATTAAACACAGACAGCCATCACCGGGTCAGATGGAGGTCAGCACGACAACTGGGTGAGGTGTTTGGAGGGATCACACAAAAAGGGAATGGACCATGCATAACACAAATCCAGGCCCGCATCATGTATGCCATAGCCTTAAAGAAAAGCAATGCGGGCACGCGAGGTTGAACACACATAGAAAGAAGTGCATTGACCATGGTACAGTTCCAACATTCTGATACCACATTTTTTCATGAATCACATAATGGAAAATGGTTGTGGGTAACTCCCTGCTTTTTCAAAAAGCCTCTGGCAGGACCCTTGTACTTACAATCATGGTCAAAGTGAAGTGCATGAGGTGCTGGTTCATTGGGAATTTGGCCAAAAAGAGCCAGGGAGAAAGGGTTGCGTCAACATTTCTCTTTCCATGCAAGGGAACGACGTACCATAAGCACAAAAAAGCTGTCAGCCACAATTGGACGTAACATCCATGCTATTCTTGAGTCTTGGAAGGCATTGTACTCATCATTTCCAGATGGAAAATGTCCAGAGGTTCAAACCTTGTGGGCTCTAATGTGGGTATACTAATGTTGTGGATTTCACCTTGTAGAGAGGCAATCTAATGGGTTTTGGTTGGTAGACATCCGACCAAGACCAAGTGCAATCTGTGCCAACTGCCACTGAGTGGACATGGAAAACACAATGTTGGGATGGTTGCTTGGGCTCTGGGGATATCAAAAGAGGAAGCAAGGACAGCAGTGGTACGCACACAAGGTAGGAAATAGAGGATGGTGTGGGAAAATGGTCAATATCTACCGTAGGGACTTCGTAAGCATCTGGGAAGAAACACGGCAGACCCTTACAAAGACTCAAGCAGCCATGAAACGGACAGTCGACCGACATCGTAGCGATGTTGTGTTTAGCGCTAGTGATTGTGTCCTCCTCAGCTCTACATGCATCAAACTCCGAGGACAGAGCTTTGTAAAGCTCAAACTTCGTGCTTGTGACCATTTGAGATTGAGCGGATGCAAACCCCAGTCGTCGCTTGACTCCGCCTACCTGATAGCATGGTGATTCATTATGTCTTCCACATGAGCAAACTCAAGCACTACCGAGACCCTAGCACGAACTAGTGGACGAGGATACGGAGTGCTTAATTGAACTCCGAGACATCAATCATCTTATCGACAGTTACTTAAGCCATTATCGGCCTATGTCTACTAGCGCGTCCACCTCCTGCACAAGTGGACGAGGATACGGAGTGCTTAATTGAAGATATCCTTGGACATCGACGCCATGGAAAACAACACCACCGCGCACAACAGCTGGGAGCCCTACGACAACCTCCGAGACATCGATCATCTTATCGACAGTTACTTAAGCCATTATCGGCCTACGTCTACTAGCGCGCTGGGACGTTGCTGCTAAAAGGGAGAGAAGTGTTTCGTACCTGACGTATACGATTCCCTAAAATCCGTGAGTAAAGATTTCTTTCTTTACATTCATGGCTCACCGTGCGACAAATTCAGGATTGTTATGCTGCCTGACCAAGGGCATTTCGGCTAACTACCATGACCTCCAGTGTTCCGCTCCTGAAGCTTCTGACAACTTTGACCACCTTCCTCAATTGTCGAAAAAAGTGTCGCAATTGTTCAAAGTCTCGACACAATTAGACTTTTCTAAAGAAGCGCATCAATGTTCTCGAAGCCCCCCGACCTCTCAACGGAGCTTCTCAAAGCAGCTACTCATAGCACGACCTCACACGCATCGCTTGACGCAAGCATCGAGGACCTGACATGTGCCTAATTATTATTCTTGGTATTGTATGTTCTATACGCCACACGTACACGAGTCCCTAATCCTTTTGAGTGGGCATTTTTGTCATTGCACAAATAGCCCACTGCATAACAAGAGCCCGATTTTCACTCCGACGGTCGAGGGCAATTTGGCCAACTGCCCTCGCCCTCTGGCAAACCTTCTCGCACTTTCTAATAACCTTGGCCACTTTCAAGAATCAACGACAGAAGTGTCACAAGTTTTCAGTCAACTTCTTGACGCATCGAGAAATATCGAGGTTTGTGAAGATGCATCTCACATCTTCGCCGTCGATCTTTAAAGCCCCCTGATTCCTCGACGGAGCTTCTCAGCCCGACCACTCACAACGCGACTCCACATGGGTCGCTCCACGACTGACCCAAGGACCCAGACAATGTTCCATTTGTAACTCGACACTTGTCATTGAAGTACATTGCTCAAGTGTCCTAAATTCTCAAACGTGTTTTGCCTTGCAACTTCTACTTTTTCACCATCTACGCTCTGTTTTTCATAACAATATGTGTGTGTTCGAATCACTCGACACTTGTCATCGAAGTACAAATACTGCTCAAAAAGAAAATCTCCATTTGTTGCATATCCCTGAATTCTCCATTTTCTCGCACCTCAACTTTGTGAAATATCCACGTTCCACTCCGTGTAACACACTGTGTGTTACGTATCAGATGTACACGAGCCCCTAATCTTCCCGAGTGGGCATCTCGATCATTACACAAATAGCCCACCACTTGCTGAGACCCCGATTTTCACTCCAACGGTCAAGGGAAATTTGACCAATTTTCCTCGTCTTCCAACCAAACCTTCTTGCACCTTTGGACAACTTTGACCACTTTTGAGAATCAACAACATCAGTGGCACAAACTTTCATTCGACTTCTCATCGCATCGAGAACTATCTAGGTATAAAAATGTACATCTTGGATCTTTATTGTCAACCTTTGGAGTCCCCCGATTTCTCGTCAGAGCTTCCCGATTAGACCACTCAAGAAGCAACTCCACATGCGTTGCTTGACGATCGAACCAAGGACCCCGACTATGCCTGATTTGTAACTTGGCACTTGTATATATGTGTTCGATCATTTCTACACTTGTCATCAAAGTACACTTAGCGTTAATTATAGATTGATCAAGTGTCCCAAATTCTCAAACGTGTTCTGCCTCGCAACTTTTACCTGTTCACCATCTACGCTCCGTTCGGTATAACACTTGGTATCAGAGCGTAGCGGTATTGGAGAGGCATCTGACTACTTTATCCATCCAGAGGACTGCCTTGCACAAACCATCAGCACATATCGCACGTCAAGAATTTGCAGACTTTGCGACTTTGACGTGAAGCAAGCAAGTGCATCCGACGACCAGCAGTGGATCTTTGACGACGACTTCGGTGATGGAGGAGCAGAACGTGCCTATGCACAGGAACCCTAAAGCGGAAGTGAACGCTGGCGTGGCAGGCTATGTGGCAGTCAAATTAAATGGCTACAGCTCCAACGACTAACCTGGTCGCAGATCCAATGGCGGAAAAGCAACCGCTACTACCGACAGCCATGACGTTGGCAGCAAGAATGACAGGTGACACATGACAACATGCGCGGATCAACGAGGAATTGGCAAACCGTATCTCCGCGCTCAAGGAGATCAACAGCCATTTTCTCCAACAACTCAACGTTGTGATGGAGGCTCTTTGCAATACAAGTGCACGGGAGGCAGTGCTCGTTGAAAGAAACACCCAACTCTCAAGCAAACCTAAACTTTGTCCGGCCCCACCAGAACCATTTGATCATGTAAATTAAGGAACTGACGCTTCGGATATGGTTGACCATTTTGGAGTTGTACTTCACCTCAATTGGGTTTGACAAAGATCAAAACAAGATTGACCCCACGGCCGCACTTTTGCATGGCACGACACTAAGTTGGTGGTCCAATGCAAAGGCCATCCACTGCCAGCAAGAGACCGGCGGAGCCTCATCAATGGTCAACGGCGCACGTCTCATATCACCGACCACAGGTGTTTGACCCTTGGAGGAGATTAATCCGCAATGGCAAGATGCGCTGATGCCACCAACCGACTGGAACGAGTTCTTGGGCGCAATTCTCGCATGATTTGGAACATTAATTGAGAAGTCCAACGCTTGGTACAAACTCCAATGTCTCCGTCAACAGTCGAACGTGGCAGAGTACACGTGGAGATTCCGCAAGATCATCACTGGTGCAGACATCGCCCTCGGCAAGCTCTGTTTTCACTACAGCAACAGCCTCAAACGTGACATCCAACAAGAGATCACCATTTTCAGCACCCAAAATGACTTACTACAAATGATCGCGGAAGCAGAAAGGATCAACAGCACTGACTGCAATGCTCGGATCTAGGAATCTTCCGACTGGCAACCTCCTGACCACAGTTATCATGGGAACGGAAGAATTCAGTCAGGGGTCTCCTCAACTCCAATGGAAGTGGACGCCATCCACCAGAGAGACACTCGCACGTAATACAACTGCGGAAAAGTTAGGCATATTGCTCACAACTGTCGAAGCAGACGGCAAGCCCAAAACGGGGGGAATTCTAAAAAAAAAAAGTCGGAAAAGGGCAAAGGGCATGAGTGAAAGGCGCGACTCTTGTCCGTGAGAAGAGATCTGAACTGAACAATCATCCATCTGAACGGTCTACGACACCACAGAGGGTTTATGAAATCGTAAAGTTCGACGAGGGGTATGAGGACGACCAACCGGTGATACTGCTAAATGTGTCACCGAAAGGTTGCAAGAGTCGCAAAACGGTAGTGGCACAATTGGATGGAGGGGCTTCTCACAGTTTTGTAAGCAACAACATGGTTTGTAAACTGAATTTGCAGACCAAAGGGGTATTTGAAGGACAAACCTAGGAGATTGCAAGTACGGAGACTTTGAGAACCACTACGACTACAAGTGGGAGACCTGTGGGATGTAGCAGTGTGGAGGTCATGCCCACTTAGTGACTAAAAAATCATTCTCGGACAAGATTTCCTACACCAACACAATCTGCAGGTTGACTGGAACATTGACGACGTCAATGTGGAAATCGACAGTGCCCAGCGACAACATCCGCGCGTGGGGCAGAAGACATTAAGAGAAGCAACAGAGGTGGAATTAGCATTGACCAAGAGGCGGCAAATTGTATAGTCGATACTGCTCAACGTGGCCAAGTACTACATACAACGAGGAGCTCGATCGTGGCTAGTACATTCTGAGCCAATGGACGAAGCGGAAGTAGAAGCAAATGACTCATCAGTCTCATTGGCCTCATTGGCATCCACAAAGTCCGCTATGGTACCTGGAGAGTTCTCACCTATCATTGAAGAGTTTGCAGATATTTTCCCTGACAAACTCCCAAAAACCCTACCACCTCAACCTGGCATCAACCATCGCATCGAACTGAAACTAGGCAGCCGACCCATAGTTCAATGTGCATTTTGAATGAGTGATCACGATTTGATCAAGTTGAAAAAGCTTCTTGACCAAATGATTGGTCAAGGGTTCATCCGCCCATCCATGTCACCATATACCGCACTAGTACTGTTTGTGAAAAAGAAAACTGACAAAATGCGGATGTGCATGGACTATCGGGCGTTGAACGACACTACCATGAAGAAGCGCTACCCTCTCCCTCGAGCTGAAGTACTTCTCGACCAACGACAAGGAGCTCAAATTTTCACAGAACTCAACCTACACAGCGGATATCAGTAGATGCGCTTGGCAGATGCCGACATCGAGAAGACTGCGTTCCGAATACGCTACAAGGATTTTGAGTTCACGTTCATGTCATTTGGACTTGTGAATGCCCTAGAAACATTTATGACGAGGAGACAGCAAACATCAAGCGTTCATTGCTTTTTGGAATGCTCTGACCTTTGCGCCATCCCTAAAAACAGCCAATCCAGCAGTCGGCTACGTCATAGGACGCCTCAGATCAAGCCATAAGCACTGTCCTCATGCATTATCATGGCATTGGAGACTAACCGGCCGCATACATGTTGCAAAAGCTGCAAGGATCATCATTCGCCAATGTATTTGAAGACGCAGCCGGACCTGATTCTACTTCCAACCCGATGGATGGAGTTCCTTGAATCTGGGTTTGACTACGATATCAAGTACCAACCAAGAGAAACCAACCCAGTAGACTCCCTCCGGCACCGAACAGATCTCATGGCCGAGGAAACAACGCTACAACTGAGCAAGATCTGTATCTCAAATAGTTGTTCACAAGAGGCTACAACTAGCATGGCAGACATGACAAGTTGACGTTCTGGTACAACACACCCTATTGGCAGCGACGAATCGCTCGCCAAGTGGTTGTTCCCCTTGAACGATGAACTCCGCCGCATGCTGCTCGAACCAGTCCAGGTGGGTACTTCACAGAAGAGAAGATGCTGAAGAAGTTGGCAAAACATTATAGGTTGGACAAGATGCAATCTGACGTGGCCAAATTCTGCAAATCCTGTAACATGTGTCAGTGACAAAAATCCCGTCGCACATGACCACCCGGACTTCTGCAACCACTCCCCATTCCAACAAAACCGTGGACCGACATATCCATGGAATTCTTCACGGGATTACCAGCCACACCCGAGGGATATGACGCAATCCTTGTGGTTGTCTTGAGGGTATTCCAAAAATTTCACTCTATTCCAATGACGACCAGTGTAGTACGGTTGTTTCTAAACCACATCGTATGACTACACGGTAGGCAAAGAACCATCACAAGTGTCAGAGACGGTAGATTTACCATTCGTTTCTGGCGTGAGCTGATGACTCTCTACGGCAGTGGGATCCGGCTTTCAACGGCGTTTCACCCTCAAACTGTCGATTAAACCAAGCAGACCAATCAGACACTCGAACAAATTCTCTAAACACTATGCAAACCTCTTGGGACAGATTGGGCACAAAAGCTCCCGACCACCAAAATCGCATATGATTTACTGTTTTCATTGCAATAGGAAAAACTCCATTCGAAGTGGTGCATGGACAACTTCCCGCCACACCAGCTGGATTACAACGCCAAAGCAACATTCCCGTGGTTAACATCCAATGCCACGACTTCTCCACCATTTGGGAAGAAGCATGGCAAACACTTGCAAAGACACAAGCGGCGATGAAACTAGCAGTTGACCAACATGAAAACCATGATGTGTTTGCCACAGGCAACAAAGTTCTTCTCAGCTCGACAAACATCAAAATCCACGGAGCGGACTGTTTGAAGCTTAAATCCTGATGGTTGGGCCTGCTTGAGATCAAGCGCATGCAATCACCCGTGGTCACACAAATTAAGCTCCCCGACACCATGCAAGTTCATCCGGTGGTCCACATTAGCAGACTCAAGAATTATCGAGACCCCGGAGAGAACTTCCCCGGCAGGGGTGTCCCTCCCCTTCTCTTGTTCAAGTGGATGAGGATACATAATACGTCATCGAGGACATCCTCGGCCATCGCCAACATGGTAAAACGACAGAATATCTTGTCAAGTGGCACGGTTGCAATACCACGCATAACAGCTAGGAACCCTACGACAACCTCCAAGACGTCAATCACCTGATTGACCCATACTACCACCGTCACCTGGCCAGATCTGTATGCGCACAGGGACATCATGACTAAAAAGGGGGAGGGAAGTGGTACTAGACGTACACGATTCCACTATCTTCCCAAGTGGACATCTATGTCATTACACAAATAGTTCACAGTGCGTCGAGACCCTGATTTTCATTCTGACAGTCAAGGAAAACTTGACCAATTGCCCTCGTCTTCTGAAAAAACTTCTCGCACCTTCTCACAACTTCCACCACTTTCAACAATCGACGTTATGTCACGAACTTTTGCTCAAATTTTCAATGCGTCGATAACTATCGAGATGTATAAAGATGTAACTTTCATATTCGTCGTCGATCTTCAAAGCCCCCTGATTCCTCGGCGGTGCTTCTCGATCCAACTACTCACAACGCGGCTCCACACGCGTCGCTTGACGATCAACACAACGACCCCAACTATGCCTCATTTGTAACTCGACGCTTGGATACATGTGTTTGATCATTTCTTTTCATCGGAGTAAACTTACCGCTAATCATGAATTGCTCAAGTGTCCCAAATTCTCAAAATATTTCTACCTTGTAACTTCTATGTGTTCACCATCTATGCTCCGTTTGGCATAAAAACATGCCTCTTGACTTGAGGATATGTTTGTCACATACCAGACTTACACGAGTCCCTAATCTTTCTGAGTGGGCATTTTTGTTACTACACAAGCAGCCCGCCACTTCGCGAGACCTTGATATTCACTCCGACGGTCGAGGGCCATTTGGCCAACTGCCCTCATCCTCCAGTGAACCTTCCCAAACTTTCTGACAACTTTGACTTCTCTCGCAAATCCACGAAAGAAGTGTCACGACCTTTCAGTCAACTTCTTGACACACCAAGATGAATCTAGATTTATAAAGATGCATCTCCCATCTTTACTGTTGATCCTCAAAGGCCCCTGAATTCTTGACGGAGCTTCTCAAATCCGATCACTCACAATGCGACTCCACACACGTCTTTTGACTATCGACCCAACGAACCCAATTATGCCTCTTTCGTAACTCGACACTTGTGTATGCATGTTCGATCATTTCGACACTTGTCATTGAAGTACACTTACTGTTAACTATAAATTTCTCAAGTGTCCCAAACTCTATAATGTGTTTTGCCTCACAACTTCTACCTGTTCACCATCTACGCTCCGTTTATTATAAGGGTAGGTTTGTTTACCTCCGCATTGGCTCGGCTGTCCTCGAAACCTGCTCAACGCCCAGTCCAGGGCTCTGGGTTGCTTGTGCGACCGCCGAACTCGTACATACCGTGGCTGTCCAGCGGACGCTCGAGTACAGCCCGTGTAACGCTTGCCTTGCAGAACCATAGACATTTGGAGGCCAATGCGGAGGTATCCAAACCTACCCTAACACTTGGTATCAGAGCGCAGCGGTTCAGGAGCGGCATCCGACTACTTTACCCATTAGGATGACAAGCTAGTACAAGTCGTTAGCGTGTCTCACATGTCAAGATTTTGCAGAATTTGCAACTACGATGTGAGGCAAGCAAGCATAACCGAAGATCAGCAGCGGGTCTTCGGCGACAACTTTGGCGATGGCAGAGCAGAATGTGCCTATGCACCCGGACCCTGAAGCGGTAGCAAACCCTTGGGTGGCAGGCTATGCGGTAGCTGGATCAACCCCTATGGCTCCAACGACCAATCCTGCCGTGGATCCAACGGTGGTAAACCAACCCATCCCTACCGAAAGCCTCATCGACTACAGTAGGAAGGACAGGTGGCACCGGACGGTAGGCGCGGACCAAAGAGGTACTGGAAAATCGTATTTCCACACTCATGGGGATCAACAACCATCGACTCCAACAGCTCACCGTCGTAATGGAGGCCTTTTGCAACAAAATCGCACAAGAAGCGCTTCTCGTCGAGAGAAATACCCAACTCCCAAACAAACAAAAAATTCATCGGCCCCACTGGAACCGTTTGATCCAAAGACGTCTAAAGGACTGACGGTTTGGATGTGGCTGACAAGTTTGGAGGTGTACTTCACCGCTACTGGGGTCAACGACAAGCAAAAAATGATTGGCCTCGCGACCGCCCTTTTATATGGCACGTTGCTAAGTTTGTGGTCTGATCTAAAGAACATCCAACGGCATGAGGACATCGGCGGGACTTCATCAACAGCCAACGGTGCCCCTCTCATATCGCCAACCGCAAGCGTTCTGACTTTGGAGCAAATCAACCCACAATGGCTCAACGCAATGACATCACCAACCGAATGGAATGAATTATTGCGCACGATGCTCGTACGATTCAGAAAAATGAACGAGAAGTCTGACGCATGGTACAAGCTCCAGCGTCTTTGTCAGCAGTCCAGCTTGCAGAGTACACACGGAGATTCCACGAGATCATCACTGGTGTAGACATCGCCCCTGATGAACTCTATTTCCACTATAACGGCCTCAAGCGAGACATTTGAGGAGCAATTGCCATCTTTGGCATCCAAAACGATTTATTGAAAATGATCACCACAGGAGAAAGAATCGGTAGTGTTGACTACAACGCTCGGATCAGGGAATCCTACAGATTGAGACCCCCAACCACTGTTATCATGGGAACAGAAAAAGCCAGTCATGGGACTCCTCAACAATGATGGAAGTAGACGTCGTTAACTAGAGAGACATGTGTACCTTCTACAACTACGGAATAGTTGGGTACATTACTCGCAACTGCCGGGCAAGCAACAGGCCAAAAAGGTGGAGAAGTCACAAAAAAATGAGTCGGGAAACAGCAAAGAGCAAGAGTGAAAGGCACAACTCTTGTCCGCGTGCAACAATCTGAGCCAAACGATTGCCCATCTCAACAGCCTACAACGTCGCAAAGGGTTTCTAAGATCGCAATGTTTGATGAGGGGTACGAGGATGACCAACTGGCAAGACTGTTGAAAGTCCAACCTCAAGGATGCAAGAGTCACAAAACAGTTTCGGCACTATTGGATGGAGAAGCTTCTCATAGTTTTGTAAGCAATGACATGGTTTGCAAGCAGTGTTTCTAGACCAAACGAGGGGTGTTTGGAGGGAAAACAGTCCATGGGAGACTACAAATATGAAGACTCCGAAAACCACTACAACTACGGATGGGAGATTTACGGGATGTAACGGTTTGGATGTCCTATCCAATAAGTGATCACAAAATCATTCTCAAATGAGATTGCCTATACCGACACGATCCGCAGGTTGATTGGAACAGCGGCGACGTCTACGTGGATATTGACGACGCCAAACGACATCTTTTGCGTGTGGGACATAATGGGATAGATGAAACATCAAAGGTTGAAGGAGCAGAGGAAGCCGTGGTAGCCAGAAAGCGTCAACCTGTTCAACGGATACCGCTCAATGTGGCCAAATACTGCATACGAAGGGAAGCTCTTGCATGGCTCATGCATCTCAAGGCAATGGAGGAAGAAAATGTGGCAGCGGCTAATCCCTAATCGCCCTCATCAGCCTCATCAGTATCGACAAAGTTCACGATGGTACCAGACGAGTTCGCGCTACTCATTCTGGAGTTTGCAAGCATCTTCCCTGACCAACTCCCAAAAACCCTACCACCTTGACGGGACGTTGACCATCACATCGAGCTGAAGCCGGACAGCTGACCCATAGTTCAAGGGGTCTATAGGATGAGTGATCACAAGCTGACGGAGTTAAAAAAGCAACTAGATGAGATGCTCAGTCAGGGGTTCATCCACCCATCCATGTCACCATACACCGCACCTGTACTGTTCGTAAGGAGAAAACTTGAAAATGAAGATGTGCATGGACTACCGGGCATTAAACAACGCTACCATCAAGAACCGCTACCCTCTTCCCCAAGCCAACGAGCTTTTTGACAAACTGTGAGGGGTTCAAGTTTTCACCAAAATTGACTTACGCAGAGGATATGACCAGATTCGCGTGGCGGACACCAACATTGAGAAGACGACATGCCAAACTGGCTACGAGCATTTCGAGTTCACGGTAATGCTGTTCAGATCCACAAATGCCTTGGCAATGTTCATGGCGGCAATGAACAGTATTTTTTGTCCATACCTTGACGACTTTGTTGTGGTGTACCTTGACAACATTCTGGTGTACAGCCGTATCCTGGAGGAGCACGATGGACTGTCAACCGGCCTGAGGCAAACGGACTAGAAAACAGGGCCGACACAATAGCACCTGCCGTCCGCTCCTAGCATTTCAGCTAGGAGAAGATATCACCCTCAGGATCACGGTTCCACACTGAGCAGTTCCTAGGCAATCACTTGCTAGCAACTGTGTCCACTTAACACTTGGTCACCTTCGCGCGAGGTGCTAGTCAAAGACTAACTCCTGGGGCTTAGACCAACCAGTGTCTTCTTTATACTGTTCCTTAGTTGGACAACTCTGTGAGGAGCATCTAAGGCCAGATTGTGTAATTAGAATGAGGAATGAGCATGGTACATATAGTCCTAGGCCTGGCTTCTAAGGTGTGTGGGTAGTGACACTTTTGGGGTGGTCACTCCACACCACCTCACCAGTCCGCCAATTGGCGCATCCACTGACCGCCAAGTGGCGCACTCTCCTCATGCATGGAGAAATATCTAAGAAACTTCCCTGTGCTAGAAGGTCAAAAAACCTCCTGCGCACATCAAGGCTCGATTGCAGGACCTGTTGTCCCTAAGTCCAACATGCTATCCGTTGTGCTACACTTCTGGTGTCTCGCTTGGACTTGTACCACGAACAAGGTTTGGGGGACTTACTCCAAGGGAGCAGTACATGTCCAACCTGTCCGTCAACCCATAGCAGTGGCCATGGGGCATAGAAGAACAACAATCTCTCCCTTGCACCGTAGGCCACCTGCTGTGGTAGTTTTCTTCGGCATGAACCTGTAGCTCTAGGTTGTGTTTGTGCATGTCAGTTTTTTTTTTGGTCTTTAGTTCTCATCTCTTGCATCCACCATGCCGACTCCTCGAGCACCTGCAACATGCAAATCATTGTCTAGCGGCTTTGTCAAGAAGTCCGCAAGCATTTTCTTGGTTGCGACGTGCTCCAGTTCCACGACACCCTTGGCAATAAGGTCACATGAGTAGTGGTACCGAATATCGATGTGCTTTGTTCACCGGGAGATGATGTCGTCCTCTGCCATAGCCATGGCACTTTGGTTGTCGATGCGGATGACCGTTGCCTCCTCTTGTGGTGCCTTGATCTCATCAAGCAAACTGCGAAGCCACTGTGTTTCCTTGCACACTTCGGAGAGTGCAATGTACTCCGCCTCAGCAGTAGAAAGC